>CAMZMU010000063.1:93158622-93556596 GCA_947311845.1 Poa pratensis | reverse complement strand
TTAAAATAAGATGAAGGACTCCAGTCTCCAGTGAAGAAACAATCATACAAACAAGAGACACCTATGGGGCTACAAAGTACCATTTTAAGATAATAATGGTAGCCGAAGATAGAATGCACTGCACCAGCACAGAAGCAGGGGAAAGGAAAACAGAGGACTGATGGAACCTACTTTTTTCTTATTAGTAAAGTCTGTTCCAAATCCACGCTCACCGGAAGCAAAGCACTGAAACTTGAATGCTTTGTGTGTTATATAACCGGCCATCTTCAATCTAAATATATCCACCCCAGCACCCTGCCTAACTTTCTGCAAGCATCCCTACAACATAGACACAAGCATACCACATATAATAAGCTTTGTATTCCAAGTAAAATTCTGCAAGCATGATCAAGCTAGAAATTTTCGTCCAAGACTTTAGATAAGATATAATGAAAAAAATGGAAGGAAGTGGGAACGTCTAGTTTGTAATACGAAAACTTTCGAGACTAGTAAACTAGTGGAGAATTAGTAAACTACAGATCTGTCCAGTTCGTAATACGAAAACTTTCGAGACTTCCAAAGAGGAAGAAACAGCGGGAACGAGAAAGGGAAGTAGGGGATGGAGTACCGGTGCGGGGAGGCCAGCCGCGGCCATGGCCGGCGCTCGAGGCGACGGCGAGCAAGGGAATCCCGAAGAGGACTTGTCGGCTGTTTCGCGGGGAGGGGAGGAGGGAGCAAATGGATAACGGGGACGGAGAAGATCTTCTTTTTCAAAAAGAAAATATTGATCTAAAAAAAATGAAAACGGAGAAGAACCTGTTATGCAATGAGCGGTGCAGGGTACAATGAAAACGGAGAAGAACACGGAGCTCCACACGTCGTCCCTATAATTTCCTCCACAGCTCCGTAATTTTGCACCGGGGAGAAAATATTGCCCCTATTGCCCCTATATATTAAGGGGAAAGGATTTCTCGGCCTCTCCTTGCTCCGGGCACTGTTCATATGAACAGTTATGAACAGTACCGCGTCGATCTGGGCCGCCGAATCTCAATCCGACGATCCCAGCGCAACATCCACGCCGGATTTGCAAAAATGTCCCTCACGCTTCGAGAAATCAACCCGCAGTCCACACATTTCCCCGCTGCGAAGGACGTATTTCAGATTAGAGTAACAACAGAGGCCTTATTGCAAAAACCTCTCACTTTCCCCACCCCACGCTAGGGTTAGCCGCCGGCCGCCGCTCCCGCGATCGACTCCCGTCGTCCTTCCGCTCCCTCGCCGCCTCCACGGCCGCCTTGATCGCCGCCCGGGGCCGCGTGCCCGTCGTCGCCGGCGGGTCCAAATCCTTCATCCACGCCCTCCTCGCCCAGCACCGTGCGCCGCCTCGATGCGTCCGCCACCGTCCGCGCGCGCCTCGCCGGCGCCCCTTTCGCATCCTTTTTCTCCTCCTCGCCCTCTCCATCCTCTGCGGTGGAGCCGTGTGAAGATGACGCCTAAGGGAGGAGCTGCAGCGGCCCTCCAAGCCACGGGTAAGCCCATGACATGCCTAGACTACGAAATCATGCAAACACACACAGATTTCAACCATCACTCGCTCTTTACTCTGAATTATGGTGCTGATTACAGAGGAATTGGAGTTCAGAGGGAGGATTACAGAGCGGATACAAGTGAGCTTCACCACGAACAGTGGCGGCTGGGGTATAAACCCTAAAGGGAAAGATAAGATAAGATCTACTGGCTCCAGCTGCGGGTAGAAGTAGGAGGTCGATGAACAACGCGACAAGAATTGGCGCGGTAAAGTGCCAGGTGTAAAGGGGATTTGAAAAGCGACGTTGGAGTCCATCTGAGCCGTTGATCTTCAAATCAACGATCCATCTCGCTACTGGGACAAGCGGTAAGTAGCAAGATAGGCCATTGATCTGGAAACGAACGGACCAGATTAGATTCGACAACGCGCTGATGAATCGAACTACAGCTGACAGTCTTCACCTTGTTCTTCAGGTACTGGCACAGTGGGGTGTGACAACTCCTCCCCGACGAGCGCAGACTTGCCTCAAGGATGAAAAGCAGGGAACACCTTCTGGATGAACGTCGAGTCCTCCCAGGTAGCTTGATCTTGAGGAAGATTTTGCCATTTGATTAGCCACTGCACCACTAGAATAGCAACAGTGCCCTGTACCCTTGGTATCAATTTTCTCTCCATAATTGCCTCTGGTGCAATCAGAATTGTGTCATCAGGGTTCAACAGTGGTAGATTAGCACTGGGAATAGCCTTAGGACCCAGATGCTTCTTGAGCTGGCTCACATGGAATGTATGATGTAATTGACACCCATCTGGTAGCAGTATTTTGTAAGAAGTGTTACCCACTTTCTGTAGAATTCTGAAAGGCCCATAGTACTTAGAATGTAATTTCAGGCACCTGTGAATACTGAGTGATGTATGCCTGTATGGCTGTAACTTGAGATAAACCATATCTCCCACTTCTAGTGTTCTCTCCTGCCTGTTTTTGTCAGCTTGCACCTTCATTCTTTCTTGTGCCTTGAGAAAATTCTGTTTTATCTGCTGAGCAATTTCAGTCACAGTAGCAGAAGGAGTGATTTCAGAATTTGTGTCTTCCATGGGTAAAAACAATTCAGCAATTTGTGGAGGTGGTCTTGCATATAAAGCCTGAAATGGTGTCATTTTCAAGGAAGTATGAAATGAAGTGTTATACCACCATTCTGCTAGGGCCAGCCACTGATGCCATTTCTTAGGTTGCAAGAAGGCCATGTTTCTGAGATAATTTTCCAAACACTGATTTACCCTTTCTGTTTGACCATCAGTCTGTGGGTGGTAAGCAGTACTGAAGTGTAGCTTCACACCTAAAGACTTGAATAAATCTTGCCACAGTGTGCTAGTAAATATTTTGTCCCTGTCAGTAACTATCACTATGGGTAAACCATGCAATTTGAACACATTTTCCCTGAAAGCTCTTGCCACAGTATGCACATTTATGGGGTGCTTCATGGATATGAAATGAGCATACTTGGTGAATCTATCAACTACTAACAGAATGATATCTTTGTTTTCAGATACTGGCAAGCCTTCAACAAAATCCATGCTGATGTGTGTCCAAGCAAAATAGGGACTGGCAATGGCTGTAGTAAACCAGGATACTTGGAATGCTCACCTTTATTAATCTGGCAAGTAGGACATTGTTTTATAAATGCAATGACCTGTTGCTTCATGCCAGGCCAGTGAAACAACAGTTTTATCCGCTGATATGTGGCTTGTTCTCCAGAATGACCACCCAGTTCAGAATTGTGCAATGAATCAATTAATTTTTCCCTCAGATCAGTAGAACAACATAGATCTTGTTGTTGTATCTCAGTAATCCTTTTGCAAATGTGAAATTTGGCACAGCCTCAGGAGTGATTGTCAATTGCTGAATCAACTCTAAACATTTAGCATCTTGTTCATAAGATTTGACCACCTCAGTAACCCATGTAGGCACAGCCACACTATTGAACAGAGAAAATATCTTGTGCTTCACTCGTGAGAGTGCATCCGCCACTTTATTCTCCACACCCTTCTTATATTCCACTGTATAGTTGTAGCCTAACAACTTCACCAGTAACTTGTGCTGAATGCCCTCAGTGAGCTTTTGGTCTTGAATGTATTTTAGGCTCTGTTTATCAGTTCTTATCACTATAGATGATGCTGAGAGGTAATGCTTCCATTTTTTTTATTGCTTCCAGTATGGCCATAGCTTCTTTATCATATGTTGATAAACCAACAGACTTGGGGCCAATTGCCTTGCTCAGGAAAGAAATGGGCCTCCCTTGCTGCATCAGCACAGCTCCAATGCCATAATCAGATGCATCTGCCTCCAAAGTGAATGGTAGTGAGAAGTTAGGCAATGCCAATACAGGTGGATTAGTCATTTTCTATTTGAGCAACTGAAATGCAGCTTGCTGCTTTTCTGTCCACTGGAAATTATCCTTTTTCAGTGCTTCAAATAATGGTTTACAAATCAAACCATAATTCTTTATGAATCTCCTGTAGTAATTTGTCATTCCCAGAATGCTTCTCAACTGAGTGACATTTTCTGGTGGAGGCCAGTTAATTATCACTTCTATTTTCTTTGGGTCTGTAGCAACACCAGCAGCACTGATAATGTGGCCCAAATATTCCACCTGATCAGTAGCAAATGTACACTTCTGCATTTTTGCAAACAAGCTATTCTGCTGTAGAAGAATAAAAACCTGCTTCAGGTGTTCTATATGTTCAGTCAAGCTTTTGCTGTAAATCAGAATATCATCAAAGAAGACCAGGGCAAATTTCCTTAATACAGGTGCCAGTACAGTATTCATTAACTGCTGAAATGTAGCAGGAGCATTAGTCAAACCAAAAGGCATGACCACATATTCATAATGACCTTGGTGTGTGGTGAATGCAGTTTTACTAATGTCTTCCTCTTTCATTCTGATATGATGGTACCCACTCCTCAAATCTATCTTGGAGAAAATAGTGGCCCCATGTAATTCATCCAATAAATCCTCAATGATTGGAATAGGGTATTTGTTCTTTATGGTCTGTGCATTGACCTTTCTGAAATCAGTACATTTTCTCCAGGTAGTATCCTTTTTCTTGACAAGGACCACTGGTGATGAATAAGGGCTTGTACTATTCCTGATTACCCCTTTTTGTAGCAACTCTTTGATGATATCTTCTAAGGCATTTTCTGGTGATGTGGCAATCTATAAGGCCTCTGTCTTAGCATCATTCATCAGAGGTATAGCATGATCACAATCCCTTTTTGGTGGCAATTCCTGTGGTTCAGCAAAAATCCCCTGAAATTCATCCAGTAATTTCTGTATCAACAGAGGATGTGATTTCTTGTTGTCTGATTCAGCAACAGTAGGTTTGATTAACAGCACTGCACCACAAGTGGAATGGAGCAGTAGCTTTTCTATATTTTCTGCATCCTCTATCACTGCTGTAGAAGGCAAGCTCTCATCAATAAAAGTAACAGTTTGTCCCTCTGCTTGAGTAGCTGTTAGTGTCATCTGCTTGTAATCCAATGTGACAGGACTGTAATCATGAATCCAGTCTGCACCCAGAATTATGTCATAGCCCTGAAGCTGTAATATTCTGAAATCAGAGGTAAATTGTGTCCCTTGCACACTGTAAGGGCAGTTTTGCATACATAATCAGTCCACAATTTATCCCCATTTGCTACAGTGACTCTCTGCCTTTTGACCTGCTCTAGTGCACAATGTGCCAATTGAGCAATCTTTGGAGTCATGAAAGTTGTAGTGCTGCCACTGTCCACTAATGCCAGAGCAGGTGTTTCACCCAACATAATATTCAGTGTGAATGTGGATTTAGATTTGGCAGTATCATGCAAAGCATGCATAGATATGAGCAAATTAGGTGGTTTAGGCTGCTGCTCACCCTCTTCCTCACTGTCAGATTCCTCCACAATATATATGATATCCCTTGTTTCCTGTTTTGCAGCTTGCATTGCATGTATTTGATTTTTATTCTGCATTATGCAAACCTTTTTATGGCCTGGAAACCATGGTTCTTTGCATCTGTAACACCTTTTCTCTTCTGTTGCTTCCTGAATCACACTGGCTGGTGTAGCATTGGGTGGTTTAGGCTCAAATGCCACTTGTCTTCTGACAGTTTGTGGTGTGAAATAAGATTTCCTTGGAGGATTAGCAGCTTCCATTCGACGAGCAAGCCAGATAGCCTTCTGCATATTTGCTGGATCATGGCACTGCAAGTGTGCCTGTATGTACTCATTCAGGCCAGATATATAACTGTGCACATAATAATCATCAGGAACAGCTGGGTTATCCCTCCTCATCAGGTTCATTGCAGCTTCAAATTTCTTGGTATACGCATCCACAGTGGAGGTCTGTTTGATTTCATGAAAACTCTTCACATTATCACAAACAGAAGCTGTAGAAAATCTATCACCCAGATATCTGCAAAACCTGTGCCAGGGTACATTGCTGGTGTTATAGCCAGTATCTCTCCACCATTGAATTGCATCCCTTTCAGGTAAGTAACAGCTACTTCTGCCCTGCTTTCCAGAGGTGTTCTTGCTGACTCGAAGTACAGCTCCACTGTTTGTATCCAGGAGTCGACATCAGTCCCATCACACTCAGGTATATTCAGCTTAGCTGGCTTGACAGATGGAAGACATCTTTTCAGCTCCTGCTGTGAATTACTATCCTCTCTCATGTTGTGTGCATGTTCAGGTCTCTGCACTGCAACATAATCAGTTGGTTGCTGGTGTATTTCCAGTTCTCTGTTTCTCTGCCTGGCTTGGCCCCCATAACTGTTAACACGATTCCTCATATCAGGAATGAGTGTAGTGACTTGACCAAAATTTGGGTGCCTGTAGGTAACTCTGGGTGTTCCATCCAAATTCAGTTCCTTGCCAGTCATATCCTGCAGGGTTTGTTTGCCTATAGGTTGCACTGCATCTTGTGTTGGTTTGACAGAAGCATCAGATGCCACAGCATTAGGAGTATCAGGAGTATTGCTAGTATGTTCAATTTCCAGAAGTTCTTCCTTTTCTAGCTGCCTATTACTAAACAGCTTCTCAAAATTTGATTGAATAGTATCAAAGCTCTTCTGGATGCTATCAAAGCTCTTGTTCACACTACTAGTAAAAGCTAGAAATTCCTCCTTTCCTCTCTATACTTCTGTAAACACTTAACATCTAATTGCAGTGAATCGACTACCAGCTTGTCGGTGTCCGTGGATAGATCAGTCATGATGCAGTGAAGGAAATTGCTACTCACACAGCAAAACAGTCGACCAAAGGTGGTGAATTTTCTGCTGAGAAAGTGTTACCTTCCACAATCGCCTTGCTTCAATGCACACCTCCAGTACCAAATCTCCTCGCCGCCTGTGATGCACGGATCAGGGTGGGAAGGTGGGATTTTATCGCCGAAGAAGTGTTCTTCAGCAACCAGCTCCTCACCCCAGATCTGCACCCGAACTGTGCCACTACGCCAAGCCGCCGCCGTGGAGAATGCACACCGCCACCGGAATCCAGAACAACGGGGAGGGATTTCACGGGAGATCCCAACCTCCACGGGTCCTAGATCCAAAACGCCACCGAGGAACAGATGGCTCTGATACCATTGACATGCCTAGACTACGAAATCATGCAAACACACACAGATTTCAGCCATCACTCGCAGAGGAATTGGAGTTCAGAGGGAGGATTACAGAGCGGATACAAGTGAGCTTCACCACGAACAGTGGCGGCTGGGTATAAACCCTAAAGGGAAAGATAAGATAAGATCTACTGGCTCCAGCTGCGGGTAGAAGTAGGAGGTCGATGAAGAACGCGACAAGAATTGGCGCGGTAAAGTGCCAGGTGTAAAGGGGATTTGAAAAGCGACGTTGGAGTCCATCTGAGCCGTTGATCTTCAAATCAACGATCCATCTCGCTACTGGGATGAAGCGGTAAGTAGCAAGATAGGCCATTGATCTGGAAACGAACGGACCAGATTAGATTCGACAACGCGCTGATGAATCCCGAACTACAGCTGACAGTCTTCACCTTGTTCTTCAGGTACTGGCACAGTGGGGTGTGCTAGCCCATCCTCTTCATCTCAAGCATGTCTCTGTCACTCTCTCAAAATATCAAGTCATTAGCTGGAACCGTCGGCGAGGAACACGGTGCACGGAGTGGCTCCGTTTTTCTTTGATTTGATGTGTAGAGACTTTTATTTCTTGCAGACTTCGGTCAGGAGAGTGAGGTCGCAACGACGGCGTCAATCATGCTGCTCTCATTAAACATTCAGTACTGAATAAAGTCTGTGCGTCGGTGAGTGTTCTGCTTATTCGCTTCGTTCTTTCCTTGCAATTCGTTTCCTGTAGGTGCCATCATCAGTTATAGCAGTTATACGTGTACCTTACGATACATTGATCAAGCATATGCTGCCTGCCTAGGTACATACACTCCAGAAAATTGATTGTCATCTATTGCAAGGAACGAACGCTTCATGCATGTGATCCCCTCTTCAGATTTATCAATATTGTTATGCGTGTGATCCAGAACTATATTGGTAGGAACAAAACTTAGCACATAGATAGTCAGAACTTGAGCAGGGCTTAATTTTTAATCATCGAACTGGGAGACAATACCGTTGTATGCCTCTGCACTCGGTAAACAGCAGCATAATAGACACAACAGGCACTCCATAAACAGCAGCATAATAGACACAATGGTACTCCTTATGTGAACAGGGAGGCACTGGTCTGCCTATCCCTTTTCTGTCTACGAATAATGCTTCAGATCCATGGTAGTTTTATTATCCCTTCACGGTTCTATGGTTTTATTTTTTGGACATGGTTACATTGATCGTAACAAATTATATCCATGTTTTCTATCGAGGACTCCTATTATATTTGTTCCTTCTGATTGCGTCTTGAGTTGCCTTAGTCTGAATTTGTTTGCAAGATTATGCCTCATTCCGTCGAGTAAAGGGAATAACCGCAGTTTCTGAAAAAATTAGCATCCTAATTTGAACAGACATTTTTTTCAAGGTCAAGATGCTACTATTGGTTATTAACTGGGTACTTCATTTAAGGTCACTAGAGTCATGGACGATGCAAAGAGATGCAGAACTTCAAGGAGAAAGCTGATTGAATAACAATTCTACATGATTATGAATAAACACTGTTATAATATTCCGTGAATCAGTATATGCCTTTTCATGTTACATGTTTATAGATGCTTATGTATTTCAGATAACCTAATATCCATGGAGTTGCTGGCAATAACACTTTTTTCATGACATGATCAGCAACATTAGTATCAATGATTCATTTAATTTTATCATCATTACTTCTGTACCTTTAGAACCAGGTACAGTAAAGTTTTTGTAATGGTACCGTGTTCTACTAAAACGTTACTACAATTAATCTTTTGGTCCCTACAATTCTGCGGCCATAATGGTAACCGGAAACAAATATACTATTGATGGAATTTCACCATATCCTTTGTGGTTTTATCAGTTTGAGCCTTTTGCCACGCAACATATTAGAATATGTACATATAGGCCAAGTCTTAAACCATATAAATGTTCATTCGGTGAAATAAAATATGTCAACGAAAAAAAATTACATGCACATAATTGTAAGTTCATTCCACCTTGAAGAACATTTAGATGAGGCAAGTTTGATGGTGAAGTTAACCTGTATTTCTTGAATTCTATTCTGATATCATGTATGCCAATTTCTTTGTAGGTGTCATATTTAGATTATAAAATATTGGCTCACTGAAAGCACAACTGAACATGTTAGGTCTACATATCTTCAGGTAACTATTCTAACAAAAGATAGTCGATCAAGAGTTCCTTCTCTTATGCTCTGTAGTATGGTATATCACATTCCATGCATAACAATATTTGCGAAGAAACTATACAATATTGGAAAGACCGTCAAGCTTATATCTCCTGCGACATACGCTGTCATTTTACTCTCCTTTAACAGTTTTCAAGCTCTATTTATTTTCCTCTTATCTTTGCTCCACTTGCTCTATTTGTAAAGCATGTGAAATTTGCATCTCAGAATTTTTATATGCAAGCATGATATCACCTAGGATATTTGTATGTTCAATGGTCGTTGGACCATCATTTCTAATGTTTGTAAAATATTATAATAGGTGTCAGGTTCCATCCAACATGTTGTAGTCAGAGATCAACTTGCTGAGCTTTTTCCTTTCCTATTTTCACTGTTACCTCAAATTAGTACAGCAATTTAGCGTCTCATGTCAGCGGAACCAATAAATTTAGAGCAAGCGAGTGGAGGCATGAATACATGTTTCACATGAACATTGTTTGAGAGCAGACTTTTGAGAGCGGATAGATGCTATTTTGCTTGCATGTGTGCTGCTGATTGAGGAAACGGAGGATTGAGCGAAGCTGCGACATTATTTTGCTTGGCTGCCTTTGCTGCATGAAAGAACATCGAAGATTCAGAGTGTTATTGGTTGTGTGCTGCATTTAATTCATGAAACTGGACGTGCAAATAATAGTCATACGCTTATGCTTTGGAGGGTTAGTCAATGATTCACATGGTATTGCTATTATTTTCTTGCTCTAACATAACATATATGATTACTAAGCATACTAAAAAAGTTTATTTGTGTGTTGTATGTCACAGTTTACTGTTACTTCAATTTATGTTTAACCTATTTCCTACCTTTTGAAATAGTTATCTTGCAGTTAAATGTTTTTATCCCACATATGCCATGCGTGGTAAAGATAAATATCAATGTACTTAACTAATTGGATCTTCCATCAGGATGACAGAACAATAACTGCAAATTGGCGTTGTTTGATTGGCTTTTGTTGACTGCAATATTGTTTAATATGTATAAGTTTATTTAGTTCTATGACACCTCAGAGCAGCTTTAACTGCTAGAGTGTTAGATTTCATGCAACGGTGAAGTACACTACAGATTTCATTTACCTGAACTATATGGCTTCGCATTATGCATTCACATATATATTAGAAAACTTCTGTATACAATATAAGGTCAACATAATTCAGATAAATCACTCCTGAGTTGTTTCTCTTTACATGACATAACAAAGCAATCATATATATTTTGTCTTCCCATTACTTTTTATTGCAATATTTCTTGGTTCCTTTCTCATAAATGGAAGTGAATGACACCCCTTTTAACTAATCCACATTGTACCTACTTGGTAAATGGTATTTTGCTTAGAATATATGGTACATCAATCCCGTGTTCTGTACTGTCAGTACTCTTTTCTTATTCCTTTCATAGACAGTATATGATTTTTTTTGTACAAATTTAGTTGCAACTTGCATGGGCTGCAAACCATACTTTTTTAGACGCCGTCATACTTATGTTACATTTTTTAAGTAGATGTTTATTCATTCAGTTTCAGTTAGTAATTGCTTTTCATATTTTTTATCCAATCTATCTATTCATATATTGTGTCACTATGCACTTAGATTCTCTTAATGAAAATCGCACGAGATTGACCAGCACTACATCTGGTGGCTCTAGCATGCTCGAAGAAGAAAATGGAGTACCAGAAGTTTCCTACAGCGGCACTTATCTTATATCCATCAGTTAAGCAAAAAAAATCTTTGATGGGAAAAAAGGAGTTGATATATCAAGTCAGTTTGGTTATTTTGATTATGCATTCACATCGACTGATGTGAAACTCTCAAGCAGGTGTTCTGTTCTGTCAAGATTCTAGGAACAGCGATTTTACGGTCAAAAGTTTGTAAACAATCTTCTACATTATCTAATTTTTAGGTAAACCACCCATACCTGTAACACCATACCAATTTTTACCGCAGGTGAGAAAGTTGCTAACTATTCTTTTGGCCCTGAGGTTCTCGAACCAAACTGGAATTCTATGCATGTCTAACTTCAAACGGCAAATTAAGAGCATAGATGAGGTTTTAACCACATTCTTATCTGCGTTGCTAACACTACATATTACAGTACCCTTTGCTGCAATGTTGATTACAGGTCATCCAGATCAATGATTCCTTCCTCTAGATGTGTCTAAAATAATGCTTGCTGCTGTTACCTGAGCTCCTTGTGGTTTGCCCTTGCTCTCTGTTGCTTTGTTTAAAATAAAAGGAAATCACGTTTTTAAAAGTAATTGCCATGCATCAATGATCACCAAATTCTTATTCAACACGTAGCCTATATTGCATCGACCCTATATTGCATCGAGACTTCATTACTATATCATTCCTATTATCTACTTCCTCAGTTACAAATTAGGTGTCGCTGTTTCAGCACAACTGTAGAAGTTATATATGATATGTTCTTTGCCTTCCTTCTTTGATTTGGATATTGGATGTGATTCCAGTACAGCTGTTAATTGCTTCAACATGAGACATTAATCTATTAATGTGTTGTTATGGTGTGATAATGGTGGTTTTCATTATTTGCCTTGGGTACCTTTGCCTGATCCCGTATGTTGCTTTTATTTTTGTTTGCCAGGTTGCCTTCGGATCCTTGGTTGGGAGTTTACTATAGCATTTCAGAAATAGTGACAACATGTTCTTTCAGTTCTATAAGAATTGATGGATTTTATGTACATATCCAAATTTGATTACATGTTATATATATTTGTTTAGTATTATAACATGTTCATTCTTGCGTTTCGGTGAGGGAAACAAATTTAATATTCAGGTGATAACTGGAAAATATATTAGATACTTCTTGCTGGTTAAATATTCATGTGGTAACTGCAAAATATATTAGATACTTCCTGCTGAGATAGGCTGCAGTATCACTATTTGCAGCCCTAAAAATTGGGGGTCACGACATTCTGGTTCCCCTCAATTCGTTCTACAAAATACTGTGGAATTCTTCATCTGACTTCGTAATGGATGGCAGCTATTTTGTTCACAAGTATCCATCTATAATTTTACTTATGGTACCAGCGCCATAACTTGATACTATGTCAATTTTGTTACAGTTGTCAAAAGTACAATACACTACACCACAACCTCCAAAACCTATTTACAATATACATTGTGCCACTAAAATAAGAAAACAAATCATACAAAATATTTTTCATGAAGGGCGCGGCGTGCCGACGCGAAATTCAACTAGTAAGAGATATATGAATGGTGGGTTACTTAACTTGGTCGAGATGAGTAATTAGTCACTGAAGTTGCAAGATGTTGCCCGCAGGTCACTCAACTTGACAGAGATGAGCAAACTGGTCATAATCGTGAACTAACACATGGACTGGGTTGTTACAACATTGGTCAATGTATGCGGTCAAAGGCCTATTCAGTGTGCTAGTTCATGATTGTGACTAGTTTACTCATTTTTACCAAGTTGAGTAACCCGCGGGCAACATCTTACAACTTGAGTGACCAAAGTACTCATCTCGACCAAGTTCACTCACCAACCATGCAGATATCTCAAAATATAAAGGGAACCAAGCGAGGCCTAAACCGTTTCTGGCATCAAAACTGTCCGGTGTAGCTGAGGGCCAAACAACAAAAAAAGGTCGCTGGACAATCCAACATAGGTTGTCGGTCACATGCGCACTCTTCTTCTACATTGCCGTCTTCCCCGCCAAAAATTCAAAGTCTCCCCTTCCTTTTAACATTATCGTCACTATAAAAGCCTTTACGTATCGAATGCCCCACCCACCACCACCCCACAGCCTATCTGGACACCATTGCAAGTTATCGGCATCGAGCGAAGATGCCGACGAAGACGGTGAAGCCTGAGTCGGAGGAACTAAGGCAGAAGCAGCTAAAGCGAAATGTGTAGTGAAGTCCATCGATAGAGCTGGCGCACAAGCATGGCAACAAGCCATACGTTTGGACCACTCTGTCGTCGAAATGCTGACCGATTTGAGTGTAGGGAGCACAACAGTCGTCCCTTTTGAGATTTCGTCGTCGTCTTCACCAAACTATTTCAACGAGCCCCCGCGCCGACCCACACACACGTTTCTCCTCCTCGCTTGAGGTGGGCGAGGACTAGATCATCAACCCAAAGCACCCTTCTCGCCGGTTGTACCCGTCAACCAAGGACGAGCCATTGACCACAACCAGGAGGAGGAGGCTGCCTACAGCGACTCACCGATGCTATGTCGGTCGGGACTCGCAAAGACGACTCATCCATCACGGGTTTTCAGCATCCTCTGTTCGATGAAACTCGCATGCAACTTAGAATCATATTCTTCCACTGAAGGACTTGAGCCTTCCTGTGTTATTGCCATTGCATTTTGTTGCATCGGTTTGCTCTCTTCACGAGAATTCGTGGAAGTTAAAGTTCGTGAGCTTGTTACTCTTGGGTCGTTGGACCTAGACAGTGATTGAGACCTTTTTGTCGTCACTTGAGAGCTCCCAATCTTTTTGTGGGTTGTGCCTCAAGATTATTGTAAGGGATTCGATTTCCGCCCAAAAGGAAATTAATAGTGGAAGGTGAATCGAGCTTTTGTGCGAGGTTAATCGGAGAATATGGTGAGGCCATTTTTGGCGTCATGAGTTTGAAAATCACACCCCTCCAATGAGTCATACTACCCTCAAAAGGAGGAACTCGGGAATACAGCATCGTTTTCGCGTGCCTGATGCATGTAAAATGCATACATGAGCTTTGCACTATATTACTTGTATTCCAATCATATTTGCATCATATAAGGGTTATATCAATGTTTTATTATGATTTTTGGGAATATTATATGTATTTCCTATTTTTATGGAATTAACCCTGCGCAGGCAGAAAACCCTATTTCTTTATTTTAATGTTTCAGGGACCAAACGACGTCCAAATGACCTGCAAATTTACGAGCGTCAATTTTTGGAAGGAAGAAGACTTGGGAGCGAAGGAAGCAAACAAGCGGAGATCCGAGATCCAAAATAGGTGGGCCCACGCGGCCAGGTACATGGGCCGTGTGGGACCCCTCATTTTGGGCCTCGGAGCTCCGTTGACGTTGATCTTTTCTCCACCGACTCCGTCTTGACCTAAAAACGCCTATATAAAAAGTCCCCCGACGTTCTCTGGAAGGAGCGTCGCCGAAATACAGAAACAGAGACCTGGAGCTGCAGATTGGAGGGGGAAAACTCCGGCGGGGTGCTGCCGGCGTGGTCTCCATCTTCTCCAACGACTTCTCCACCGTCTCCATGATGAAGAGGGAGTAATCCACCTCTGGACTATGGGTTTGTGGAAGTAACTTATGTATCTCTCCTCTCTTTGAGCTTCACTAATTAGCACCGTATGAGCTGCTGAACATGATTACGGTCATCTATGTAATATCTATGTTGTGGATCTTTTTATGAGTTAATATATGTTTGAGATTGCAAATGTTTTGTTTCAGTTATGAATATAGATGCATATTATGTACCCCGTTCCTATTTACTTGTTTTGATCGAGCATGTTTATGAGAGCGTGTGTGGGGTGATGTGTGCATTAGTTGGATTAACGGGGGGTGGCTAGTGCGGTGAACGTGAGAGATAGTTCCGCGATCCACTTGTGTATGTTTACCTTACTTTGTTGCCTCACTAGGGATAAAAAAATACCTTGCTACAGGGGTTGTGGGTGACCATGCCACTTCTCTGTGACTAGATCTAGCATGTTCTTATTTTAACTTCATGTCATGATACTTAAAGCTATACTCTGAGTCATCTTAATTACTGAGGTGTTATGATTTAGTTCGCATCTTGGTGGAGTATAAGTGAGACTAATAAACAAAAGATCTCTATGTTAGGACGTGATGCCCATATAATTAGTAACTTGTCACTAAACTTTTGTGTTGCAATCTCATATGTCAACTCTATTGTTCCATTGTCTACCACTTTATTAAAGAGAGAGTGCATTTGTGAAACCATGAACCCCAGTCCATTTTTAATCATAAGAAACACATTTCCAACAACTTTTACCACTTTTACATTTTCTGCCATTTAAAAATCCGAAAATACAAAAACACTTTTACATCTTGCATGCATCATATAAAACCCAAAAATATCATTTATCATTGTTATCACCATCCTTGCATATTTATTTACCACCAATGCATATTTATTTCTTGTTTGCATTGCATATTATCTTGATATCATTCTTACACCTTGTGCTTGACAACCACAGGTGAGGCTGTGGACCAAAACATTTACTTTGTTTTGTAGGTAACCAAAAGAAGGATAGGAAGATAAATCATTCACTACTGATTCTCCGAGAGTTCGATATTAAACCCTCGAGTCATCCTTGTGGGGAAAACACGTCTTCCACTTACTACACACTCTGCACTTGGAGTCTCAACCTAACCATCTACTTTACTTTTCATGCAGGTAACTACATGAAGGATCATATCATTCGCGGGTATCAAGACTGTTTTCTGGCGCCGTTGCCGGGGAGACCAACAACTTCCTACAAGATATTTCCCGTCAACTACGCACCAGACATCAAGACTGTTTTCTGGCGTCGTTGCCGGGGAATCATTGCTGTAAGGATTTGTCCAAGGATATCACAAAAAAGTCAACTTCATCACCAACTTGTGCTAGCACCTAAGCTTGGGGAGGTTGCACCTACGTGAGCATCATCTTATTCATCTTTACCTTCAAAGCAATTTATTTTGTTTTGTCATTGTCTTGCATTTTTTATTTCGGTTTGCATATTTTATTTCAGTTTTGCATTTTGTGTTGCATTTGTTAATTCGGTTTGCATCATTTAGTGTCATTTTATTTTCAGTTTTGCATAAAAAAATAAAAAACACATAAAAACTTGCTAAAATGAGAGAAAGAACTAAGTTGTGTGACTACACAAACACTCCTAATGATCAATTTATTACTAGAGCTATTGCCACACCTGAGATTAAAGCTGATAGTTATGAAGTAAGTCCTAGTTTGTTGAACTTGATAACTAGGGAACAATTTGGTGGTAGTGCTATGGAGGATGCCTCTATGCATCTTCATGATTTTGTTGAAATATGTAACATGCAAAATTTTAAAAATGTGGAAAGTAATATTCTAAAACTGAAGTTATTTCCTTTCTCACTTAGTGGAAAAGCTAAAGAGTGGTTGCATTCATTGCCATCTGGTAGTATTAATTCTTGGGATGATCTAAAAGAAGCTTTTATTAAGAAATATTATCCTCCTGTTAAAATTTTGCAAAATAGAAACAACATTCTTTCTTTTAGGCAAAATGAAAATGAACATGTTGCTATGGCTTGGGATAGGATAAAACTTATGCTTAGAACTTGTCCATCGCATGGGGTTAATGAATGGACCATATTACACTCTTTTTACAATGGTTTAAACTACATGTCTAGAAATATTCTTGATTCTGCTGCTGGAGGTGCTTTTATGGGAAAAACTATAGTAGAAGCTAAGAACATATTGGAAAGAATTTTGCAAAACTATAGTCAATGGCATACTGATAGAGCACCTAATCCATCTAAGAAAGTAAACTATGTTGAAGAAACAAATGATTTGCCATCTAAAATGGACACTATTCTTGCTTTCATTAATAAACAAAATGTTGATGTCAACTTCATTAGGAACTATGGTAATAATGGGTATGGTAACAACAATTATAACTCCTATAATAAACCCCCATATGTGCCAAACAAATATACTACTAGTGGTAATGTTTCTAGTGATTTGGAAAACACCATTAGGTCATTTATATCTACTCAAAAGGAGCTTAATAAGGAATTTATATCTAAGTTTGAAAAACAAGACTCTTTGTTTGAAAAGGTAGATCAGCTTGCTAAGGAAGTCTCCTCATTAAAGAACATCATTACAGCCCAAAAACATGAGGAAACAATTAAATATTGCCAAGAGGTTATCAATAAATCTTGGGAACACATTCATGAGCAAGAGAGAGTTGCTAAAGAATCTATTGGGGTAATGAAAGAGAGAGAAGTTGAGGAAGTTAAAATGATTAGTGAAGTCAAGGATCCATTGCTTGACTTAGAAAATTGTAGCTTGCATGAATTAATATCTATCTTACAAAAATTTGCAAGTGATCCTTCCATCAACACTAACCAAGCTGGTTTTGGTTCTTATATTGCTAATCATGTGTTAAAAGAAAAGATTGCTAGGTACAACCAAGAGGCTATGATACCACCTAAGCTTGGGGATATATGGATTCCCAAGGTACTAGTAACTATTGGAAAAGAGACACACCATGCTATACTTGATCTAGGATCTAGTGTCTCTGTTTTATCTAAAGAATTATATGAAGTACTTGAATTAAAAATCTTGAAAAATGCTCTATTGAACTTGCACTTGCTGATGATTCCATTAAACATGCTTTAGGAAAAGTAAGTGATGTTATGGTAGAGTTACATATGACTTTTGTGCCTGTTGATTTTCTAATCATGGACATGGGGAATAAAACCTCTAGTCCTATTATTCTTGGAAGACCTTTCTTCGTACTACAGGTGCTATCATTGATTCAAAAGAGGGAATGTGAAGTTTCAGTTTCCACACAAGAAGTGCATGGAACACTTCCCAAGGAAGAGGGGCACATCAAAGTTCAAGCTCCCTCATGAGCTTCATCTTCAATAAACATCAAGTAAGAAGCCTAGCTATATGGCTATAAAGAAAGCGCTTTACGGGAGGCAACCCGGTTGTTTTTATTTGTGATTTTGTTTTTGTCCTCTTGCTGTAACAAGAGACTTAGTTTTTAGTTTAGTTTCTGGAATTTTTAATAAAGTGCCAAGTTTTACTCATTTTGGTTTGAAAAAGTTGCTTATAGCGTTCGGAGATTTTATTCCTGCACGAATATGTTCATATTATGATTTTTAATTCTTATTCTGTAACTCCGAAAGAGCTCACATTTGAACTGTAGTTGCAACTTTTCCTCCTATGTATGCATGAATGGTTTCGGAATTTTTCGACAAAGTTTAGTTGGGTAGAAAAATACGGTTTGCTGCTGCTGTTTTTCTGGACAGATTCTGTCCCATTTTGTTTGATGCATGCTTTGAGCTTTTAACTTGAATCTTTTTTATCCAATTGATTTTATGAGTAGGCATACATCATTATACACTTTCTGGACATTCATATGAATTTTTATCTAAGGATTATATGCAGCAAGAAATCTATTTGTTTATCACTACTAATGCACCCCACAGAAAAGAAAATGGGAGAAACGGTGTTTTGAAGTTTTTTCACAGGGATTGGAGGAGATGCACCAAGAGCTATCCAAGGATGGTGTAGAACATAAGCTTGGGGATGTGAAGACAACCCCACTGGACCTACACACTCTCGGTTTGCACACGTCTAACTTCTCTTTTTCGATCGAAACACTTTATCGCATAAACTTGGAGCGTCTTTTTGTTTGTTCGTTTGGTTTGATTTTTATTTTGTGAGACCACCAAATTATCATTTAAATATGAGAGGTACTGGAAATATGGTTTGAAATATGTTGGATGTTATTATAAGATTGGTAAAAGGGATGTTTGAGTTGATTTTAAAAGATACGTATAGTTGCATGATTCATGAGCTTGTTAATGAGTAATAATTTGCAAATGTTTTATCAAGAGCTATCTCTTATTCATGTTTTGATGTTGAATGTTATTTTACTTTGTTTAACATGGATTAGTTAGTTCTATGGACACTCATGCATGCATTTAGATGGTCAACTTTCTCCCTCTTGCTAGCCCAAAAATTCCAACAAGTAAAAACTTGTTTCCAACACCTTCAACCAAAGTTATTCCAGTGAGTCCACCATATCTACCTATTAGCTTTATGCTATTCCGAGTATGTTTATCATGTTATTTGTGTTATCTATACCTCTGAATGAAAATGTTTATGTTATTGATTGTTATGGGAAAAGTTGGTTATATAGCTCTCACGAACTTGATGCACACTTTACTTTTATTGCATAAATAAAACATGACCCATTGTGATTAAGATTATGATATTGTGGCTTGACAAATGTCTGAGGTTGGGAGTTAGCTCATATGTGCTGTCACATGGCAAGCTTTCAACATGCTCTTCATTTCATTTAGTTGATATCATGTACTTTTGTCTATGGATGCTTATCATGGTGAAATAAATGTGGAAGTAAAGCAAGTTTAAATGAGTTTGTATAAATGGTTAGAGAGACGCCTGGGCCGCTAATCTAAGCCATGCATCATTCATGGTGGAAATTTACTTACATACTATGGTGAACCATCTGTGATACACCTTACAATAAAAAGCTATTCCAATGGTAAATAAAAAGGGTGTTGAGGTTGTTCATTTTGTTTGTTTGTCTTGTCATTTTGATATGGGCTTGATCCATATCCTGGGACAAGAGGTACCCCAGTTGACGCTCTTAATGATACTATTATTACTTACAATGATGTTTAACTTGAACTTGCTTTGTGTCCCAAGTTGAGTGTAGGTAATTGTATTCAAGGGGCATGAGACATTCAACCTTTACTTTGTCAAGCACACTACTCATATTTGATTTCACTTTGAACTTTAATCATTCAAGATGCTATGATAGGGGCAATGAGAGCTTGACACCAAGGATTATCACATTGCAATCATTAACTTAAGTAGAAGAGTTTGGAAGTTAGATGAAACTTATGCATGCTTTACCTCTACTCACATATATATCTTTTCCAAAGTGTCCACCTTTTATATTCAGATTTTCATCAATACTCTATGACCATTGTAGGATGTTCTTACTTATCATTATGAATACATGTGGTCCATAGTACTCTTTCATTCATGTTACACTTTGTGAATTATCATTGAACATCCTTGCATTGAATACTTGATATCACTTCATAAACTATCTTGCATATTGCTTCACTGACCAACTGCTAGCGCTAAGTTGACGAGGGAATATCTCCCCGGCAACAGCACCAGAAACTATGCTTGTACGTCACACGTCAGTTGGGAACCCCAAGAGGAAGGTATGATGAGTGCAGCAGTAAGTTTTCCCTCAGTATGAAACCAAGGTTTAATCGAACCAGTAGGAAAACGAGGTTTGCTTCGAAGGTGTTGGTGAAGGAGTGTAGTGCGGCGCAACACCAGGGATTCCGGTGCCAACGTGGAACCTGCACAACACAATCAAATTACTTTGCCCCAACTTAACAGTGAGGTTGTCAATCTCACCGGCTTGCTGAAAACAAAGGGTTAAACGTATCGAATGGAAAATGATGTTTGTTTGCATAAAACAGTAGAGAACAATGATTGCAGTAGATTGTATTTCAGATGTAAAAGAATGGACCGGAGTCCACAGTTCACTAGTGGTGTCTCTCCAATAAGATAACTAACATGCTGGGTAAACAAATTACAGCTGGGCAATTGACAATTGATAAGTGCATATAACATGCATGTGTGAGTTGTGGTGTCTACTATGAGATTCATTTGGGCATTACGACAAAGTACATAGACCGCTATCCAGCATGCATCTATGCCTAAATAGTCCACTTTCCGGTTAACATCCGTACCCCTTCCAGTATTAAGTTGCAAGCAACAGACAATTGCATTAAGTAATGCGCGTAATGTAAACAATACATTCATCCTTGAATAAAGCATTGCTGTTTAACCCTAGTGGCAACAACACATCTACAACCTTAGAACTTGCTGTCACTATCCCAGGTTAAATAGAGGTTGAACCCAACTATCATGCATAAATACCCCCTCTTGGAGTCACAAGTATTCACTTGGCCAAGGCTTCAACAAGTAACGGAGAGCATGCAAGATCACAAATGACATAGACATGATAATATAATATTCAGCTCCACATAGGTATCAATATAAGTCAGATCCCAGCAAACACAACATGTAGCATTACAATAAGATGATCTTGATCATGATAGGCAGCTCACAAGATCTAAACATGAT
Source organism: Poa pratensis (assembly GCA_947311845.1). Classification (NCBI taxonomy): domain Eukaryota; kingdom Viridiplantae; phylum Streptophyta; class Magnoliopsida; order Poales; family Poaceae; genus Poa; species Poa pratensis. The sequence continues at coordinate 93,535,292 of CAMZMU010000063.1, read as the reverse complement.
GGCACAAGTGGAGAAGACAACCATCTAGCTACTGCTATGGACCCATAGTCCAAGGATGAACTACTCACGCATCACTCCGGAGGCGGGCATGGCGATGTAGAGCCCTCCGGTGATGATCCCCCTCTCCGGCAGGGTGCCGGGAAGAGCTTCAGAACCCCCCGAGTTAGGGTTGATGACGGCGGCGGCAGTGAATATGTTCTGGATGAAAGGCTCGGTGCTTTAGGGTTTTCACATCTCGGGGAATAAATAGGCGAAGGGGCGATGTCGGCGGACCCCCGAGGGGCCCAAACCATATGGCGGCGCGGCAGGAGGTGGGCCCGCGCCGCCAGGTGGTTTGGCCACCTCGTGGCTCTCCTTCGTCTCTCCTTCGGACTCCGTGTACGTGTTGGAAAAATAGGGACTTGGCCTTTTGTTTCGTGCAATTCCGAGAATATTTCCAGAAGTAACTTTCTGAAACCAAAAACAGCAGAAAACAGGGAACTGACACTGTGGCATCTTGTTAATAGGTTAGTCCCAGAAAATGCATAAAAGTGATATGAAGTGTATATAAAACATGTAGCAAATGGTATAATATAAGCATGGAACAACAGAAATTATGGATACGTTGGAGACGTATCACCAACCATGCAGATATCTCAAAATATAAAGGGAACCAAGCAAGGCCTAAACCGTTTCTGGCATCAAAACTGTCCGGCGCATCTGAGGGCCAAACAACAAAAAAAGGTCGCTGGACAATCCAACATAGGTTGTCGGTCACATGCGCACTCTTCTTCTACATTGCCGTCATCCCCGCCAAAAATTCAAAGTCTCCCTTCCTTTTAACATTATCTTCACTATAAAAGCCTTTACGTCTCGAATGCCCGACCCGCCACCACCCCCAGCCTATCTGGACACCATTGCAAGTTATCGGCATCGAGCGAAGATGTCGACGAAGACGGTGAAGCCTGAGTCGGAGGAACTAAGGCAGGAGCAGCTAAATCGAACTGTGTAGTGAAGTCCATCGATAGAGCCGGCGCATAGGCGTGGCAACAAGCCATACGTTTGGACCACTCTGTCGTCGAAATGCTGACCGATTTTAGTGTAGGGAGCACAACGGTCGTCCCTTTTGAGATTTCGTCGTCGTCTTCACCAAACTATTTCAACGAGCCCCGCGCTGACCCACACACACGTTTCTCCTCCTCACTTGAGGTGGGCGAGGACTAGATCATCAACCCAAAGCACCCTTCTCGTCGGTTGTACCCGTCAACCAAGGACGAGGCATTGACCACAACCAGGAGGAGGCTGCCTACAGCGACTCACCGATGCTATGTCGGTCGGGACTCGCAAAGACGACTCATCCATCACGGGTTTTCAGCATGATCTGTCGATGAAACTCGCATGCAACTTAGAATCATATTCTTCCACTGAAGGACTTGAGCCTTCCTGTGTTATTGCCATTGCATTTTGTTGCATCGGTTTGCTCTCTTCATGAGAATTCGTGGAAGTTAAAGTTCGTGAGCTTGTTACTCTTGGGTCGTTTGACCTAGATGGTGATTGAGACCTTTTTGTCGTCACTTGAGAGCTCCCAATCTTTTTGTGGGTTGTGCCTCAAGATTATTGTAAGGGATTCGATTTTCGCCCAAAAGGAAATTAATAGTGGAAGGTGAATCGAGCTTTTGTGCGAGGTTAATCGGAGAATATGGCGAGGCCATTTTTGGCGTCATGAGTTTGAAACTCACACCCATCCAACGAGTCGTACTCCCCTCAAAAGGAGGAACTCGGGAATACAACATCGTTTTCGCGTGCCTGATGCATGTAAAATGCATACATGAACTTTGCACTATATTACTTGTATTCCAATCATATTTGCATCATATAAGAGTTATATAAATGTTCTATAATGATTTTTGGGAATATTCTATTTATTTCCTATTTTTATGGAATTAACCCTGCGCAGGCAGAAAACCCTATTTCTTTATGTTAATGTTTCAGGGACCCAAACGACGTCCAAATGACCTGCAAATTTACGAGCGTCAATTTTTGGAAGGAAGAAGACTTGGGAGCGAAGGAAGCAAACAAGCGGAGACCCGAGGGCCAAAATAGGTGGGCCCATGCGGCCAGGTACATGGGCCGCGTGGGACCCCTCCTTTTGGCCTCGGAGCTCCGTTGCCGTTGATCTTTTCTCCACCGACTCCGTCTTGACCTAAAAACGCCTATATTAAAAGTCCCCCGACGTTCTCTGGAAGGAGCGCCGCCGAAACACAGAAACACAGACGTGGGGCTGCAGATTGGAGGGGAAAAACTCCGGCGGGGCGCTGCCGGCGTGGTCTCCATCTTCTCCAACGATTTCTCCACCGCCTCCATGATGAAGAGGGAGTAGTCCACCTCTGGACTATGGGTTTGTGGAAGTAACTTATGTATCTCTCCTCTCTTTGAGCTTCACTAATTAGCACCGTATGAGCTGCTGAACATGATTACGGTCATCTATGTAATACCTATATTGTGGATCTTTTTATGAGTTAATATATGTTTGAGATTGCAAATGTTTTGTTTCAGTTATGAATATAGATGCATATTATGTACCCCGTTCCTATTTACTTGTTTTGATCGAGCATGTTTATGAGAGCGTGTGTGGGGTGATGTGTGCATTAGTTGGAGTAACGGGGGTGGCTAGTGCGGTGAACGTGAGAGATAGTTCCGTGATCCACTTGGGTATGTTTACCTTACTTTGTTGCCTCACTAGGGATAAAAAAATACCTTGCTACAGGGGTTGTGGGTGACCATGCCACTTCTATGTGACTAGATCTAGCATGTTCTTATTTTAACTTCATGTCATGATACTTAAAGATATACTCTGAGTCATCTTAATTACTGAGGTGTTATGATTTAGTTCACATCTTGGTGGAGTATAAGTGAGACTAATAAACAAATGATCTCTATGTTAGGACGTGATGCCCATATAATTAGTAACTTGTCACTAAACTTTTGTGTTGCAATCTCATATGTCAACTCATTGTTCCATTGTCTACCACTTTATTAAAGAGAGAGTGCATTTGTGAAACCATGAACCCCAGTCTATTTTAATCATAAGAAACACCTTTCCAACAACTTTTACCACTTTTACATTTTCTGCCATTTAAAAATCTGAAAATAAAAAAACACTTTTACATCTTGCATACATCATATAAAACCCAAAAATATCATTTATCATTGTTATCACCATCCTTGCATATTTATTTACCACCATTGCATATTTATTTCTTGTTTGCATTGCATATTATCTTGATATCATTCTTACACCTTGTGCTTGACAACAGGCATGGAACAAGACATGATGGTGACAGGAGACAAAACAAAACTGAAATAAACAAGTAACTAATTTTTTTGTGTTTTTGATATAAAGAAAGCAAACAAAACTAAATAAAAATAAACTAAGCAAGACAAATAACAAAGTAAAGAGATTGGGTGTGAGAGACTCCCCTTGCAGAAGCAACTATGTTTTCCCCGGCAACGGCGCCAGAAAACGTGTTGGTGGCTCTAGGTTAGTAGTGCCATAAACAATGCTTGTACGTCACACGTCAGTTGGGAACCCCAAGAGGAAGGTATGATGAGTGCAGCAGTAAGTTTTCCCTCGGTATAAAACCAAGGTTTAATCGGACCAGTAGGAAAACGAGGTTTGCTTCGAAGGTGTTGGTGGAGGAGTGTAGTGCGGCGCAACACCAGGGATTCCGGTGCCAACGTGGAACCTGCACAACACAATCAAACTACTTTGCCCCAACTTAACAGTGAGGTTGTCAATCTCACCGGCTTGCTGAAAACAAAGGGTTAAACGTATCGAATGGAAAATGATGTTTGTTTGCATGAAACAGTAGAGAACAATGATTGCAGTAGATTGTATTTCAGATGTAAAAGAATGGACCGGGGTCCACAGTTCACTAGTGGTGTCTCTCCAATAAGATAACTAACATGCTGGGTAAACAAATTACAGCTGGGCAATTGACAATTGATAAGTGCATATAACATGCATGTGTGAGCTGTGGTGTCTACTATGAGATTCATTTGGGCATTACGACAAAGTACATAGACCGCTATCCAGCATGCATCTATGCCTAAATAGTCCACTTTCCGGTTAACATCCGTACCCCTTCCAGTATTAAGTTGCAAGCAACAGACAATTGCATTAAGTAATGTGCGTAATGTAAACAATACATTCATCCTTGAATAAAGCATTGCTGTTTTACCCTAGTGGCAACAACACATCTACAACCTTAGAACTTGCTGTCACTATCCCAGGTTAAATAGAGGTTGAACCCAACTATCATGCATAAATACCCCCTCTTGGAGTTACAAGTATTCACGTGGCCAAGGCTTCAACAAGTAACGGAGAGCATGCAAGATCACAAATGACATAGACATGATAATATAATATTCAGCTCCACATAGGTATCAATATAAGTCAGATCCCAACAAACACAACATGTAGCATTACAATAAGATGATCTTGATCATGATAGGCAGCTCACAAGATCTAAACATGATGGCACAAGTGGAGAAGACAACCATCTAGCTACTGCTATGGACCCATACTCCAAGGATGAACTACTAACGCATCACTCCGGAGGTGGGCATGGCGATGTAGAGCCCTCCGGTGATGATTCCCCTCTCCGGCAGGGTGCCGGGAAGAGCTTCAGAAACCCCCCGAGTTAGGGTTGACGACGACGGCGGCAGCGAATATGTTCTGGATGAAAGGCTCGGTGTTTTAGGGTTTTCGCGTCTCGGGGAATAAATAGGCGAAGGGGCGATATTGGCGGACCCCCGAGGGGCCCAAACCACCCCCAGGCGTGGCTGTGGGCCCAGCCGCGCCACCATGTGGTTTGGCCACCTCGTGGCTCATCTTCGTCTCTCCTTCGGACTCCGTGTACGTGCTGGAAAAATAGGGACCTGGCCTCTTGTTTCGTGCAATTCCAAGAATATTTCCAGAAGTAACTTTCTGAAACCAAAAACAGCAGAAAACAGGGAACTGGCACTGTGGCATCTTGTTAATAGGTTAGTCCCAGAAAATGCATAAAAGTGATACGAAGTGTATATAAAACATGTAGCAAATGGTATAATATAAGCATGGAACAGCAGAAATTATGGATACGTTGGAGACGTATCAGACATGCAAAAATTTAAAAATGTGGAAAGTGATATTCTAAAACTGAAGTTATTTCCTTTCTTACTTAGAGGAAAAGCTAAAGAGTGGTTGCATTCATTGCCATATGGTAGTATTAATTCTTGGGATGATCTAAAAGAAGCTTTCATTAAGAAATATTATCCTCCTGTTAAAATTTTGCAAAATAGAAACAACATTCTTTCTTTTAGGCAAAATGAAAATGAACATGTTGCTATGGCTTGGGATAGGATAAAACTTATGCTTAGAACTTGTCCATCGCATGGGGTTAATGAATGGACCATATTACACTCTTTCTACAATGGTTTAAACTACATGTCTTGAAATATTCTTGATTCTGCTGCTGGAGGTGCGTTTATGGGAAAAACTATAGTAGAAGCTAAGAACATATTGGAAAGCATTTTGCAAAACTATAGTCAATGGCATACTGATAGAGCACCTAATCCATCTAGATGATGGCAACCTATGTGATACAAACAAGGTAAATAGCGTAGCGGAAGCAACAAGTAAAGGATAGAAATAACCGCAAAGTGGAGACACGGAGATGTTTCCCGTAGTTCCTTCCCAAGGGAAGTACGTTTATGTTGGAGGAGTGTGGAGCCACCTAGGCGCTCCAATAGCATGGATGTGCTCACTCTATTCTCCGTGAGCTTTACCCGTGGAGGTTTGGCTCATCCACTATGAGGTCATCTTGATGGCGTTGACCAAGCCGATACACAAAGGTTGGGGAACTCCACAATGAGTTGGAGCCTCCCAACAATGCCTCGGACTCCCTCCGAGACTCACAAAGACACCTAGGGTTACAAGCAACCCAAGATGTAGAATCCACACGTTAAGTATGGGGGGAATGGAAATTCCTTCGATGGAGATGTAGATCTAGACCTCCTCCTTCACTCCTCAAAGAATCAAGACGATTGGGTGGATGGAGTGGGAGATCTAGGAGTTTGAAGCTTTGGCAATAATGGGGATTCAATTCGTGTAGCTCAATTTGTCCCAAGGTAGGTGAAGGGGTATAAATACCCTCCATTCCATCTGCCCGTTGGGGGACAGAATCCCACGCCAGTGGTACTACCGCTAGCTTAGGCGGTACTACCTCTGCGGTCTTCACAGTGCCTTCAAAGCACTGGTCAAAAGTCGTCTCCTTGTCGCTCGCTTCCCACCTCGCCGGTACTGCTCGCGGTACCGCTGGAGGTACCGGAACCGCGGACAGATCGCCGAAACGGCGGCACCCGCAGCGGTACCCGCGACGGTACTGCGTCCTCGGCTGCTTCTGTTGGAACTGGCGGTGCCGCTGGCGGTACCGGGACCGCGCGTAGAACGCCGAAACAGCGGTACTGCCCTCATCAGGCGAGTCCCAGGGAGCTGGCGGTACTACCACCTATCCCAGCGGTACTACCGCCCTCTGGCAACTTTCACTTCTTTGGATCCTTTTCACCGCGCGGATACAATGGAGATATGTATAAAACCTGTTTAAACTTATATAAACTTGTTAGATGCAACCTTTGTATCATCATCAACATCAAAACATGATTAAGAACAACAATGCTCTTTCAATCTCCCCCTTTTTGATGATTGATGACAATACAATGATTTGCTACAAAATGATACGAAAAATTTAGACGGAGCTCCCCCTAGATATGTGCACTACTCAAGAGTAGTCTTTGAAGGTCAAAAATGCACATCGCTTAGGATCAACACTCCCCTAGATTTTTCAAACCATGCAAGATACAGATAAAACATAAACGCACAAATCTTGCAACTAACACAAACTTAGCAAGTTTAAACATGTCTTACACCATGCATAATAAGGTACTTGAAGTGATAATAAACAAAGTTAACAAGCTCATAAGAATCAAAGAGAACAACGAAAGCTTGTGACTTAACCCATGCAAATCCCTCGATAACCTCAAAGGGAGAAACCATAGCTAGCGTCCCAAAGCCTAGTCGGAGAGGTCATCGTTGCTTGGGGGGCGAGGACGGTGACGTGAAGAGACTTCGGGTTCACCCTCATAGTCGGACCAAGTGAAGATGTTGCCCTCATCATCCTTAGCTTGCCAATTGCTCCAAGTGGTGATGTTCTTCTCCGAACCGGAGCGCACATCTTTGTCTCCATCATAACGGCAACGTTGAATGTCGCGGCGACGAGCCATCTTGTCCTCCTTGTGATTTTCCCAAGTGCGCAACTCCACGGCCTTGGACATACAGAAAATCTTCTTCATTTGCCATGCCATCCATGCAAAACCATCCTCCTTCATAGGAGCCCGTGAGGGGCCAGCAGCATCTTCAACTGTCTTGTCCTTAGCCTTGTCATCCTTATGCTTCTCGGTATGATCCTTGATGAGCAGCTTCTTGGGCTTGTGTTCAATCCAAGTCTTGGGATCTCCAAGACCTTCGGTCAGAAAGCGATGATTCTAAGCCCACAAGATGATCTTGATGACAAGAGGCTCGTGACAAGCATTCTTCTTATTCATGATGACAACAAACAACTCATTCCAAATGAAATCCGCAATATCAAGCTTCTTCCCGGTAGTCTTCAATTGATGAGTTTTGACCAACAAGGTGCGGAGATAGCCATGAACTTCATCCAAGTTGCCAACCTTGGGGTTAAGAACCATGCGATAGATGCGATGCATGATCTCATAGGATGGATAGAGCCCCTCAGACTTCCCAACCTCAAACCGCTTCCAAAAATAAAGAGGACGAAGCGATTCCTTTTCCAAAGGTCTTGGGTCTTCATGAACTCGGAACCACGAGCTTGCCAAGTGTGAAGGGACCAAGAATTGAGTACCATGGTTTTCAAAACCAAGCATAGCGGTGATATCCTTCCAATTCTCACAAAAGAAGTGATCTTTGGTCATCCAAGAGAGATAGGGGACTTCATCTTCGGTGCCAAAATGAACGGTGGCAAAGAATTGGCAAACAATTTGCTCATCATAGTCTTGGTTGAGTGACAACAGGGGAAGAAGCCCTTGCTCTTGACAAATGGCCATAGATTCTCCAAAATACTCCGGGTGCCTTGACATGTGATCTATATCAATCCAGCGCTGAGGCACCACATTCTTCTCCGGCTTCCTATAGAGCAACTCTGAGTAGCATTGGGCTTGAAAGACGTTGTGGAAGAAAGGATTGTCGCCTCTAAACTCTGGGAGTAGGTTGTGCCGGGCAGTGGCATAGGCATCAAGCTTCCTTGTGGCAAGATATTGTGGTTCTGGCATTTGGCTTGCAGTGAGATACTTGTTCTTGGCCTTCGCCACTTTCTTGGTCTTGGGCTTGGCCTTGCGGGAAGAGGAGGCCGGATGATACTCCTCCTCCATCTCATCAACTTGTGCAACTTGCTCCTTGCCCTGAGATTTCTTGGGGGCTCGACCTCTCTGACCTCCTGAGAATAGCAATGGATAGGGAGCATGGGGATAAGTAAATGCAAAATGATTTCATGAAGTAGAGACCGAGAACACAAGAGTACAAGAATTGGATAAAATACAAGGGCTAGAGGTGAGTGCCACAACTAGAAGGCATGGAATCAACAAGTGTCGCAGCAGTGTAACACGGGGTTCCCCTAGCGCTGCCAAAGTGGGTCCACCGCCTGTGGGACATCACGAAGATGGACAAGACCAAGGCACGACGCAAGGCTGGCGGGCACCCCGCGCACGAGCCAAGTCAGCCGGGTGCGGAGGACCCTGGGGTCCCTCGCACCCCGGAAGAGCAAGAAGACCCCGAGAGCCCGAGACCCCGGCAGAGCCGGACTCTCCCTCAGGTACCAGGCTGTACCCGACGAAGTTAGGGCTTCCACCGCCCTCTAGAAGATGGTAGAAGAGCACAAAAGACTTGGGAAGCAAGACACAGGCAGGGGACACCACTTGCGGTGCGCCAGCCCTTTTCCCACCTCGCTTTCCCCTGAAGGGCGGGGATCTCACCAAAACGGCCGAAGATACTTGGAGGAGGAGAGGCCACGTCTCCACCTCAACCATAGAGAGGGGGAACTTCCCGCCTGATGAAGGTTTGAACCTCTAGGGTGGCCCGATCTTCACGGATTTGAAGCGGATTCGGATGAACACACACAAGAACACGAAGAACACAAAGAACGCAAGAACACGAAGAACGCAAGAACACCCGAACACAAACACGATACAAAGACACGTTTCCCTCACCGGTCAGTTCAAGCCGGTCCAATAGAATCCCAAAGGGAGAGATTGGCAAGAAGATACAAAGAGGGATCTTGAATGGTTGTTTCTCCAACGGTCAACCAAACCGATCCAATTGAATCACCCTAAGATGAAAGATTGGCAAGTAGCTACAACTACAAGTAGAGGTCTTGAATCCACAAGAGGGATCTTCTCCACAAGGGGAGGCAACTCCACAAGGGGAGGGGATGAGCTCAAGCTCTATCTCTATCTCTTAGCTTGTCTCCCCTTCTCTAGGAGGTGGGGAGCTCCTATTTATAGTCTAGGACAAAGGAGGGTAAAATGGGAAAGTTACCTGGCTTGAAAGCCAACAAGGCGCGCAGGCTGGGAGGCTGGCCTGGGCCAGGCCAGGCTGAGGCCGGCCCTAGGCCAGTTTCTGCGGGCGGGAGGCCGGCCTAGCCGAGGCTGGGGTGAGGCCGGCCCGAGGCCGGTTGCCTCTGGCCATAGGCCGCCTAGCCGAGGCCGGGCTGAGGCCGGTTCGAGGCCGGTTGCCTCTGGCCATAGGCCGGCCTAGCCGAGGCCGGTCCGAGGCCGGCCCGAGGCCGATTTTCCAGGACTTTCCTCCGTCCTCCTCTTCTTGACGCTTTCTCCTCCTCGTCCAAGCCACCGTCTTGTCGGACTTTGCTCCACGTGTACCTTTGTCATCCTCACGTGTACTTGTACTCTTCGTGTCATACCTAGTAATGCAGATGGGGCGATGGTCAAGTAGAATACCGTTCAAAGGCGACATATTGTGTGTCAAATAGTGGAAGGAGTTCACCTTTGAGTTTGATGATGACTTGAGATGTGTTGAGGGTCTCGACATGGTGAAGGTCGTGACTAGGGCTACATCCCCCCCCCCTTTAAAAAGAGTCATCCTCGACTCTTGCTCTTCATTACCATGCAAAGGAGGTAGATGTGTTGTCGAAGACTTGGGATTCACCATGCCTACAAACATCAAAGACCAAGCAAACCATGTGCGTACATGAAAAAGGGGAGCATATCAACAATGACATGTCCATTCTTTGTCATAGCACCATTAGCACAACACAAGAATATGAAAAGGTAGTGCAAGTGCAAGGTCAATGCGCAAGCAATCCAATGGAACATCTTACAAATGTGGTAACACAAAAGCTCCATGAAAATATGAGGATGACATCTAGGTATCTCATCTTGAACAATATGATCGTTGTTGCACACAAGGCATTGGAAGGGACAATTTGTCATTAACCTTGATGCAACAAGAGGAGAACTTGGCAAAAACACACAATAGAGAATGTCCAAAATATCATCATGATTGTGAAAGATCAAGTATACATGCTTGTCAAAGGGAAAACCAAAAACATCATCATGATTGCAAACAAACCATAAGAAAGAGAAAATTTTCAACTTGTTTGATGCAAAACATGAGAAAGATTTGAGAGTTGGATTCGATCCACTACTCACATAGATGCTCTCAAGAGCTCTTTTTGTCAACTCATGCTCAATTGAGGTTGACATTATCATGCGTTTACTGGCACACACAAGAAACCATATGAAGAAGTTATGTGCATGGTATATGAACACATCATCCATCATGAAGTGTCTCTTCATTTGCAAATTACCAAACACATCAAAATCAATTGGAAATGATGTATGTGAGTGGTCACTATGCAAAGTGAAGGATGGAACAAGGTCCATAAGAGAAAATGAAACATCTCCAAAATGTGAGAAAACTATGGGGGCAATCTCATTTGCAAGCATTTCAACATTATTGCAAGCAACACATGTGAAAGAGAAATTGTTCAACATGTTGCATGCCACAATGGGAGAAAAATAGAAACATTCATAACAAGGCATGCTCATGGCAAAATCGTCACAAATAGGTAATACCACATGATCAACATTGGTTTCAAACAAAGTATCACAAGGGAATAAGAACGAATCATATGTGACGTCCATAGAATCATCCATAGCATGCAAACAATCATATTTCATCATGTCCACTAGAGGGATCATGGTCACATCAACACCCATACCTTTGTAGTCCCGCTCATGTGAAGTATGTGTTGAAGTAGTAGTCGCTTCCATGTAGCCGACTTGTTCATCTTGATGTAGACATGGGGTGGCATCATCATCATCCTCCATGTACATCTTCTCCATTTGAGGCACCGTCAAGTCGAGGAGTGGCGCCTCATCATCCATGAAACCTAGAACACAATGAGAGAACACATAGAGGAAGTAGGTAAGTTGTTAGAAATCAAAATGGCCTCACAAGACCTATCAACTACCTCTCTCAACTCATGTGGTGTATCACTCATTCCCTCAAATTGGAAGCACTCAAACTCACATATGGTGGAGGCACTCAACTCACTCTCACTCTCACTCAAGTGGGCTAAGTGGCTCTCATGCTCACATGGGTTTGGTACCATCTCATAACTCAAAGACAAGAGGGTAGGCTCAATGTACTCAACTCCAAACGCCTCCAAGGTTGAAGGGAAACTCCCATGCTCAACCTCCTCAACCAACTCGCCTCCAAAGGTCAATGCCATAGCGTAGGCATCATCACTTGACTCCATGGCCGAAGGGAAAATCCCATGCTCGACCGTCTTCTCGCCATCTTGGTCACCAACTTGGCAATCCCACATCATGTGACCATGGACATTGCATAGGGGGCACAAGAGATTGGGACATTCTCCTGGATCATGGTCTTGGCCTTGGCAATTGTCGCATATGAGGTCTTCTTCTTGCCATATGGGGGCCAATGTGGTGGTGGCACTTGGTGTAGAAACCATATCAAGAGAAGTGCTTGAGAATGGCGCCAATGGGGTTGCGTCCTCACGTTTGTGACCATGTTTCTTCCGGCGTCGATGTAGGCGTTGCTCAAAGAATTTGTCGAATTCGTCCATGATCCCATCAAACATGGATCTTGAAGCTCTTGTTGGTGCTAATGTCGTGGTGGAACTTGAAGTAGACACCATATGAGGAGCACTTGCTTGATGGCGTGCCTTGCGTCTTGACTTCTCCTCATGTCGACGTTGACGCTCTTGAGGGGAGGGATGACGTCGAAAGTCATTTGGATGCTTCTCCTCATGGCGATGTCGACGTTCTTGATCTCTTTGCGACCTTGCCTTGGAGCATTCACTCGAGCTCTTCTTGGGGCGCCGTCTTCTTGTTGATGTAGAATATCGATGCTTGGCATTAGTGGCGATGTCCTTGTCATGGCGCTGATGTGTGTAAACCACACGTTCGTTGGGAGACCCCAAGAGTAAGGTTTGATGAGTGTGGCGGCAAGTCTTCCCACAGTAAGAAACCAAGGTTTAATCGGACCAGTAGGAAGTCGGCGCTGTTCTGAAGGTTGTTGGTGAAGGAGTGTAGTGCGGCGCAACACCAGGGATTCCGGTGCCAACGTGGAACCTGCACAACACAATCAAACTACTTTGCCCCAACGAACAGTGAGGTTGTCAATCTCACCGGCTTGCTGAAAACAAAGGATTAGGCGTATAGTGTGGAAAATGATGTTTGCTTGCAGAGAATGAAAAAGAACAATGATTGCAGTAGGTTGTATTTCAGATGTAAAAGAATGGACCGGGGTCCACAGTTCACTAGTGGTGTCTCCATAATAAAATACTAACATGCTGGGTAAACGAATTACAGCTGGGCAATTGACAAAATAGAGAGGTGCATAACAATGCATATACAAGTCATGATGATCACTATGAGATTTACTTGGGCATTACGACAAAGTACACAGACCGCTATCCAGCATGCATCTGTGCCTAAATAGTCCACCTTCAGGTTAGCATCCGCACCCCTTCCAGTATTAAGTTGCAAGCAACAGACAATTGCATTAAGTATGGTGCATAATGTAAACAATACAAATATCCTTAGACAAAGCATTGCTGTTTTACCCCTAGTAGCAACAGCACATCCACAACCTTAGAACTTTCTGTCACTGTCCCAGATTAAATGGAGGCATGAACCTACTATCTAGCATAAATACTCCCTCTTGGAGTTACAAGCATAAACTTGGCCAAAGCCTACACTAATAACGGAGAGCATGCAAGATCATAAACAACATATATATGATAGATCAATAATCAACTTGACATAGTATTCAATATCATCGGATCCCAGCAAACACAACATGTAGCATTACAATAAGATGATCTTGATCATGATAGGCAGCTCACAAGATCTAAACATGATGGCACAAAAGGAGAAGACAACCATCTAGCTACTGCTATGGACCCATAGTCCAAGATGAACTACTCACACATCACTCCGGAGGCAGGCATGGCGATGTAGAGCCCTCCGGTGATGATTCCCCTCTCCGGCAGGGTGCCGGGAAGAGCTTCAGAACCCCCGAGTTAGGGTTGACGGCGGCGGCGGCAGCGGATGTTTTCTGGAAATATGGCTCGGTGTTTTAGGGTTTTCGCCTCGGGGAGAATAAATAGGCGAAGGGGCGATGTCGGTGGAGGCACGAGGCCCGCTCCCCACATGGCGGCGCGGCAGGGGGCCCACCCGCCATGGGGTGGGGACGGCGCCTCGGTGCCCCCTTCGTCTCTCCTTCGGACTTCGTGAACGTGTCGGAAAAATAGGAACGTGGCAATTTGTTTCGTCCAATTCCGAGATATTTGCAGAACAGCTTTTCTGAAACCAAAAACAGCAGAAAACAGGAACTGGCACTGTGGCATCTTGTTAATAGGTTAGTCCCAGAAAATGCATAAAAATGCCATGAAGTGTGAATAAAACATGTAGCAATTGGTATAATACAAGCATGGAACATAAGAAATTATAGATACGTTGGAGACGTATCAAGCATCCCCAAGCTTAGTTCTACTCGTCCTCGAGTAGGTAAAACGATAACAACAAATAATTTCTGAAGTGACATGCTACCACATAATCTTGATCAAATAATATTGTAAAGCATGTGAGCTGAGATCAAATCATTCAAAGCAAAAGTCTATAATTGATATTCAATAAGAGATAACAAAGCAAGATAGTTAAACAAGCTAAAAGTTTTCATGAACTATTGCTTTAAAGACATGAAACCGTACAAGGTTCATTAAAGATGTTTTAAGTATCCAATGTAGGAGTTCTATCCTTCAATTCCAAGCATCAAGCAATTTTTCATAACATAGAAGGATTCAGTCAAGTAAATATAAACATGAACGTCATGAATCAACTGTTTCGAAGTCTACTCAACCGGTGAGCGTAAGCATTTGGTATTGGCACCAGGATGTTATGGCTAAAAGAACATTAATGGGGGTTTGGAAGGCCAAAGGAAGAAAGTCTCACAAAGCTATAAGTGATCATTAGACAAGAGGAAGTCTTATAATCGAAGCTATGTAAGGAGTAGTGATTGCCATGCAACGGATGCACATAGAGCTATATGTGTATGAAAGCTCTCCAATGGAACTAGTGGGGGTGCATCCAACTTGGTTGCTCATGAAGACCTAGAGCATTTTTGAGGAAGCTCATCATTGGAATATACAACCCAAGTTCTATAGTGTAAATTCCCCACATAGTTATACTAGTAAAACATGAAAACTCTCTCACATGGAGTATAGGTGCTAAACATGAGCACAAATGATGACTATGAATATGCAGGTGCTGAAACATGAGCACAAGTGTGGATAAAGGATAGTAATGTTGCCCCCTTTTTCTTTATTCTTTTTTTTTTTCTCTTTTTTCTATTTTTTTCTTTTTCTGTTTCTCTTTTCGATGGCCTCCATGGCTCTTTTCACTTTTAGGGGCAACATCCTAATATGACAACACACTTTTTGGTACAAATAACTCATAATGAACAAAACATGATGTATGAAACTGTATGCCTCTGCCAGTGTAGCAGGATATGCAATGATCTAGCGTAACATGGGTAAACCGCACATCAGCTGTATAGAATCATGCAAAGCAATATATAAATGATAAATGACAACAAGTCATGTAATGTAAGATGGAAGTTGCATGGCAATATATCTCGGAACAGCTATGGAAATGCTGTGGTAGGTAGGTATGGTGGCTGTTTTGAGGAAGATGTATGGGCTTATGTGTAGGAGAACAAGAGAAAGTCCTCCCACGGGTTTGGATGTACTGGCGAAGTATGCACAACTCTCAATGTGAGCAGAAGGCAATGCACACACCGAAGAGGCTAGCAAATTTGGATGGTGGAAGTGCCAAAAACCGTAGCTTAACATTAGTCAAAAAGAACTCACAAGCTTATTGCAAACAACTAGCAGGTTCAACATTAAGAGCATGATTAAAATTCACTCCAAGAAGGGCCGTTCACGGCGGTACAAGTACCCCGCTAGATCCCTCGACCTTCAGCACAACTTAGTTATTACGAATCACTTTTAGACATGGAAAGCTATCAAGTCCAACTACACCTTCAACAATTTTAGTAGAGTTTGTAGTACGGTACAAGCTTAAAGACAACAATCCACTAATGATTTTAACTTAACTAACCAGCAAGCTTTACCATCTAAATATCTCAAAACGTTTGCAAAGAATCAAGTTATCAAAGTTCAATGATCTACAAGATTATGCAAGTTATTCATTATACCACTACCACATGCAACATTTTCTGAACCAACACATCAACCAAGCAACTCTCCAAGTAATTTACAAATGAAACAAGAGAGTACTTTCCACAAGAATTAACAGCTCTAAAAGAGATGCATGAAAAACAGGAGCTAAAAGCATAGCAGTAGCTAGATAAGAATACTCAAAAGATATAAGTGAAGAATATGAGTATTCACATGAAAAAGCGGAGCGTGTCTCTCTCCCACACAAGAATGCTAGGATCCAACTTATTCAGAAAATAAAAACAACAAAGCAAAAATAAAAGCACACAGACGCTCCAAGTAAAATACATAAGATGTGGAAGAATAAAAATATAGTTTCACTAGAGATGACCTGATAAGTTGTTGATGAAGAAGGGGATGCCTTGGGCATCCCCAAGCTTAGACGCTTGAGTCTTCTTGAATATTGCTGGGGTGACCCACGGGGGCATCCCCAAGCTTAGGCTTTTCACTCTTCTTGATCACATCATATCATCCTTCTCGCTTGCTCCTTGAAAACTTCCGCCACACCAAACTCAAAGTAATTCTCATTAGAGGGTTAGTGCATAATCAAAAATTCACATGTTCTACTGTGACACAATCATTACCAATGCTTCTGGACATTAACTACAGCCACTGATGTTTTATGGAGCAAAGAAATCCAATCAAACATAGTAAAAGAGGCAATGCAAAATAAAAGGCAGAATCTGTCAAAAACAGAACAGTCTGGAAAGACGAATTTTTTCGAGGCACTTAACTTGCTCAGATGCGAAAAATCAAAACTAATGAAAGTTGCGTACATATATAAGGATCATGCGTGATTTTTTCAGAATTTTTCGATTTTTCTGGAGTGAATACAGCTCAAAACGGTGGACAGCAAAAATCTGTCACTGCGCAGAAATCCAAATCTAGCATCAACTTTCAACTAGAGACTTTACTTGGCACAACAATGCAATAAAATAAAGATACAAAGGAGTTGTTACAGAAGTAAGCAACACCTTGACTCAAAATAAAATAAAATGACAGAAAATAAAAAGGTGGGTTGTCTCCCATAAGCGCTTTTCTTTAACGCCTTTCAGCTAGGCGCAGAAAGTGAAAATCAAGTGTTCTCAAGAGAAGAAGCATCAACATCATAATTTGTTCTAATAATAGAATCAAAAGGCATCTTCATTCTCTTTCTAGGGAAGTGTTCCATACCTTTCTTGAGAGGGAATTGATACTTAATATTCCCCTCTTTCATATCAATAACACACCAACAGTTCGAAGAAAGGGTCTTCCCAAAACAATAGGACAAGATGCATTGCATTCAATATCCAAAACAACAAAATCAACGGGGACAAGGTTATTGTTAACCATAATATGAACATTGTCAATTCTCCCCAAAGGTTTCTTCATAGAGTTATCAGCAAGATGAACATCCAAATAACAGTGTTCCAAAGTGGCAAGTCAAGCATATCATAAAGTTTCTTAGGCATAACAGAAATACTTGCACCAAGATCACATAAAGCATTACAATCAAAATCATTCACTTTCATTTTAATGATGGGCTCCCAACCATCTTCCAACTTCCTAGGGATAGAAGCTTCAGTTTTAATTTCTCTTCCCTAACTTTCATGAGAGCATTTGTAATATGTTTTGTAAAAGCCATGTTTATAGCACTAGCATTAGGACTTCTAGCTAGCTTTTGCAAGAACATAATAACTTCAGAAATGCTACAACCATCAAAATCAAAATCATTATGATCAAAAGTAATGGGACCATTGCCTCCAATACTTCGAAAAATTTCAGCACTTTTATCAGAAACAGTTTCAGCAGTTTTAGGCAATTTTGCACGCTTTATAGTAGAAGTGGAAACATTGCCAACACCAATAACATTACCATTGATAGTAGGAGGTTTACTAACATGTGATGCTTCAGCATTACTAGTGGTGGTAATAGTACAAACTCGAGCTATACTATTCTTTCTATCAATTTCAGCTTCTCTTTCCCACCTAGCATGCAATTCAGCCAACATCCTAATATTGTTGTCAATTTTAACTTGGATAGCATTGCTGTAGCAAAAGGCTTACTATCTTTAACCTCATTAGGCATAACTTTCAGTTTCAAAAGATCAACATCAAGAGCAAGACTATCAACTTGGAAGCAAGAACATCAATTTTACCAAACTTTTCCTCAACCGATTTGTTAAAAGCAGTTTGTGTATTGATAAATTCTTTAAGCATGACTTCAAGATCAGAGGGTACACTCCTACTATTGTTGTAAGAATTACCATAAGAATTACCATAACCACTACCACTATTAGAAGGATATGGCTTATAGTTGTTGTTACCAAAATTATTCCTATAAGCATTGTTGTTGAAATTGTTATTTTTAATGAAGTTCACATCAACATGCTCTTCTTGAGCAACCAATGAAGCTAAAGGAACATTATTAGGATCAACATGAGATTTACCACTCACAAGCATAGACATAATGACATCAATCTTTTCACTCAAGGAAGAGTTTCTTCAACAGAATTTACCTTCTTACCTTGAGGAGCCCTTTCAGTGTGCCATTCGGAGTAGTTGATCATCATATCATCAAGAAGCTTTGTTGCTGCACCCAAAGTGATGGACATAAAGGTCCCTCCAGCAGCCGAATCCAACAAATTCCTTGAAGAAAAATTTAATCCTGCATAAAAGGTTTGGATGATCATCCAAGCAGTCAGTCCATGGGTAGGACAATTCTTTACCAAAGATTTCATTCTCTCCCATGCTTGGGCAACATGTTCATTATCAAATTGCTTGAAGTTCATAATGCTACTTCTCAAAGATATAATCTTAGCAGGAGGATAATATTTTCCAATGAAAGCATCTTTGCATTTTGTCCATGAATCAATACTATTTCTAGGCAAAGATAGCAACCATTCTTTAGCTCTTCCTCTCAAAGAGAAAGGAAATAATTTCAGTTTTACAATATCCCCATCTATATCCTTATACTTTTGCATTCACAAAGTTCAACAAAATTATTAAGATGGGCAGCAGCATCATCAGTACTAACACCAGAAAATTGCTCTTTCATAACAAGATTTAATAGAGCAGGTTTAATTTCATAAAAGTCTGCTTTAGAAGCAGGTGGAGCAATAGGAGTGCATATGAAATCATTATTATTTGTGCTAGTGAAGTCACACAACTTGGTGTTCTCAGGAGTACTCATTTTAGCAAAACAAACTAGGCCGAAATACAAAAAGTAAAACAAGTAACTAATTTTTTTGTGTTTTTGATATAAAGAAAGCAAACAAGACAAAATAAAAATAAAATAAGCAAGACAAAAACAAAGTAAAGAGATTGGAAGTGAGAGACTCCCCTTGCAGAAGCAACTCGACTCCCCGGCAACGGCGCCAGAAAACTTGCTTGATGCGTGTAAACACACGTTCGTTGGGACCCCAAGAGGAAGGTTTGATGAGTGTAGCAGCAAGTTTCCCTCAGTAGAAACCAAGGTTTAATCGACCAGTAGGAAGTCGGCGATGTTCTGAAGGTTGTTGGTGAAGGAGTGTAGTGCGGCGCAACACCAGGGATTCCGGTGCCAACGTGGAACCTGCACAACACAATCAAACTACTTTGCCCCAACGAAACAGTGAGGTTGTCAATCTCACCGGCTTGCTGAAAACAAAGGATTAGGCGTATAGTGTGGAAAATGATGTTTGCTTGCAGAGAATGAAAAAGAACAATGATTGCAGTAGGTTGTATTTCAGATGTAAAAGAATGGACCGGGGTCCACAGTTCACTAGTGGTGTCTCTCCATAATAAAATACTAACATGCTGGGTAAACGAATTACAGCTGGGCAATTGACAAAATAGAGAGGTGCATAACAATGCATATACAAGTCATGATGATCACTATGAGATTTACTTGGGCATTACGACAAAGTACACAGACCGCTATCCAGCATGCATCTGTGCCTAAATAGTCCACCTTCAGGTTAGCATCCGCACCCCTTCCAGTATTAAGTTGCAAGCAACAGACAATTGCATTAAGTATGGTGCATAATGTAAACAATACAAATATCCTTAGACAAAGCATTGCTGTTTTACCCCTAGTAGCAACAGCACATCCACAACCTTAGAACTTTCTGTCACTGTCCCAGATTAAATGGAGGCATGAACCTACTATCTAGCATAAATACTCCCTCTTGGAGTTACAAGCATAAACTTGGCCAAAGCCTACACTAATAACGGAGAGCATGCAAGATCATAAACAACATATATATGATAGATCAATAATCAACTTGACATAGTATTCAATACTCATCGGATCCCCGCAAACACAACATGTAGCATTACAATAAGATGATCTTGATCATGATAGGCAGCTCACAAGATCTAAACATGATGGCACAAAAGGAGAAGACAACCATCTAGCTACTGCTATGGACCCATAGTCCAAAGATGAACTACTCACACATCACTCCGGAGGCAGGCATGGCGATGTAGAGCCCTCCGGTGATGATTCCCCTCTCCGGCAGGGTGCCGGGAAGAGCTTCAGAAACCCCCCAGTTAGGGTTGACGGCGGCGGCGGCAGCGGATGTTTTCTGGAAATATGGCTCGGTGTTTTAGGGTTTTCGCCTCGGGGAGAATAAATAGTCGAAGGGGCGATGTCGGTGGAGGCACGAGGCCCGCTCCCCACATGGCGGCGCGGCAGGGGGCCCACCCGCGCCATGGGGTGGGGACGGCGCCTCGGTGCCCCCCTTCGTCTCTTCTTCGGACTTCGTGAACGTGTCGGGAAAATAGGAACGTGGCAATTTGTTTCGTCCAATTCCGAGGATATTTGCAGAACAGCTTTTCTGAAACCAAAAACAGCAGAAAACATGAACTGGCACTGTGGCATCTTGTTAATAGGTTAGTCCCAGAAAATGCATAAAAATGTCATGAAGTGTGAATAAAACATGTAGCAATTGGTATAATACAAGCATGGAACATAAGAAATTATAGATACGTTGGAGACGTATCAGGCGCCTTCTTGAAGATCTTGGAGCTTCATAAGATGGACTCATGGTGGTCTTGTCGGTGCTCCATCTTGAGCTTCAACCATAATAGGTTGTGCCATGACGCTTGGTGGGGTCGCTCTTGAACATGGTGGTGATGGGGTTCTTCTCCTCTTGCATGTATTCGAAGGAGTAGTCGATGTCGTCGCACATGCATGAAGAGTGGTAGTCGTAGACGTTCTCCACCATGTCATCGGAGTGGTACTCGTAGTAGTGGTGCTCCACCATGTCGTTGTGGTCGAAGTCGGTACCATATGACGAGGCATGTGAGGGAAGGTGCACCTCATTGTCATTGGAGCTTGTGTCGTCGGTGTCATGGTACCGCTACATGGCAACGACTCGTGTGTACTTGGAGTCGATACAATATGATGGTTTGTCGACGTCGTTGTACCGCTCCATGTCGTTGACGCTTGAATAGTCAGTCGTAGCGGAAGTCTTGGTGATGATCCACCCTGTCATGCACGATCGTGGAGTCGTAGTCGCGGTAGCGGAAGTATTGTTGATGCTCCATCATGTCATGGGGGTCATAGTTGGTGTAGTCGTTCCCCATGTCCTCTATGCTTGAGGCATCATTGTCGATGTAGCTCATGTTGCCCTCATAGACATCTTCATCTCCATAGTTGGATTCGCTCTCCCTAGACATGTTAACTCACAAGACCAATGTATATATGTGGAGTGGAAAGGAAACTAGAACACAACCCGCACCTTTGTAGATAGTATTGGACGTCGTGGACAACCAAAGGAAACAATCACAAAGTAAAGTGCTTGTGTTCAAGTGTCCAAAGCAAACTCCAAAACACACACGGCTCAAAAGTGGATAGGGAGGGTATGGTAGGTGGAATGCAAATTGAACCAACCGGAAACCAAGATATTATTAAAGCAAGTAGAGAACCACAATGATCACAAAGCAAAACAAGTCAATCTCAAAAGAAATGAGCAAAGCTCATGGAAACACACACGTGGAGATAAATGGGACTCGTGCGACTATAGAAATGAGCTAAAGAACCAAATGATCCTAGCGAAGACTATAAGCTCGGCGTTGCACAAGTTCAAGAAGAGCAACTAGCTCGATTGCAAATTATTTGTGGGCTACAAGATTTGCACAAAAAGTACCACCTACAAGATGTTCATCGAGCTTGCGCGCTTCCTACAAGATATAGCAAGTGGTGTTTCTTCTTTTCTTTCTTTCTTTCTTTTGATTTGGCAATTTTTGCTTCTTTCCTCTTTTGATTCTTTTCACTTTGGCACACCCACTTCTTTGATGCTAACAACAAGGTATATGATATATATGAAAACTAGCACATGCTTTTGCTTGGAAACTACACGGTGCAAATGTGCAAAGCCCAAGAAATCATCAAAAGCTAGCCTCAATAGGACAAGATAAACACAAGGGTATGATGCCTATCAAAGGACATGTCAAGGGGTAAAGACTGGTGATGTTTATACCTTTCGTCGACGATCTTCACCCGTTGATGTAGAAGCTTCGTGCTTACCCACGAATTTTGGCTGTGGTGGATGATGGAGCAACCGCAATGGTGACGTAGGCCTTGTCTGTAGCTTCGAAACGAGCCAAAGAACACGAAAAACAGAGTCCGAAATCAAAAGATATGGCCAAAATCGAATTTGAAAATTTCTGTTTCCGGGAGGCCGGCCTAGGCGAGGCCGGGCTCAGGCCGGGCTGAGGCCGGATGCGTCGGGCGGTAGGCCGGCCTTGGCGAGGCCGGGGCTAGGCCGGGCTCGGGCTGGAGCACGTGCCCAAATTCGAAAATCCGCGATTTTGGGCGGAAAAACGACCCAAAAATCGTCAAATCGAATGGGAAATCATTGGAATTTGGCCATGGGAACGCAAAGTAAGTAAGATCAACAAGTTTAGCAATAGATCCACAGATCAAAACCTACTAAAACGCACAAGATTCACAGATCGATCCAAAAGCAATTTGGGGCTATTTTTTGTGGAAATTTTCGAATTTCTCAAAATCAAAGAAAAATTTGGGGATTTGTGGGGGAAACAAAGTCAAATCCGTGGCAACCATGTTCTGATACCAAATGATGAAGGTTTGAACCTCTAGGGTGGCCCGATCTTCACGGATTTGAAGCGGATTCGGATGAACACACGCAAGAACTCGAAGAACACGAAGAACACAAGAACACCCGAACACAAACACGATACAAAGACACGTTTCCCTCACCGGTCGGTCCAAGCCGGTCCAATAGAATCCCAAAGGGAGAGATTGGCAAGAAGATACAAGGAGGGATCTTGAATGATTGTTTCTCCAACGGTCAACCAAACCGATCCAATAGAATCACCCTAAGATGAAAGATTGGCAAGTAGCTACAACTACAAGTAGAGGTCTTGAATCAACAAGAGGGATCTTCTCCACAAGGGGAGGCAACTCCACAAGGGGAGGGGATGAGCATAAGCTCTATCTCTATCTCTTAGCTTGTCTCCCCTTCTCTAGAAGGTGGGGAGCTCCTATTTATAGTCTAGGACAAGGAGGGTAAAATGGGAAAGTTACATGGCTTGAAAGCCAACAAGGCGCGCAGGCTGGGATGCTGGCCTGGGCTAGGCCGGGCTGAGGCCGGCCCTAGGCCAGTTTCTGCGGGCGGGAGGCCGGCCTAGCCGAGGCTGGGCTGAGGCCGGCCCGAGGCCGGTTGCCCTGGCCATAGGCCGGCCTAGCCGAGGCCGGGCTGAGACCGGTCCGAGGCCGGTTGCCTCTGGCCATAGGCCGGCCTAGCCGAGGCCGTTCCGAGGCCGGCCCGAGGCCGGTTTTCCAGGACTTTCCTCCGTCCTCCTCTTCTTGACGCTTTCTCCTCCTCGTCCAAGCCACCGTCTTGTCGGACTTTGCTCCACGTGCACCTTGGTCATCCTCACGTGTACTTGTACTCTTCGTGTCATACCTAGTAATGCAAATGGGGCGATGGTCAAGTAGAATACCGTTCAAAGGCGACATATTGTGTGTCAAATAGTGGAAGGAGTTCACCTTTGAGTTTGATGACGACTTGGGATGTGTTGAGGGTCTCGACATGGTGAAGGTCGTGACTAGGGCTACATCACCGCCAAGACCCCCTCACGCTCCTCGCATGACCTCTGTGGCATCCCCTTGTCTATAAAAGGAGGACCAAGTCATGGCGAGGAGGGAGAGGACGAATCCAAGGCAGAACCCAAGCAAGAGCAGAGCAAGAGATAGCTAGGACAGAGAAGAGATAGCTAGGATCTGCCCTCTCTCCTTCCTCTCGCCAAAACCCTTTCCGGGGCACCTCGCCGGATACACCATTGTAGCCACACCATGATGCTCCCATCTATCCAGACATGCAGGAGTAGGGCTGTTAGCCTTCGGGCGGTCTGAACCTGGGTAGATCGCTGTGTCCTTTGCTTGCTTGCCATCCACGCAGAGAGAGAGAGAGAAGGAGATGTCTTCCAGCCTCCTTCACGCCCCTACCGAATCTACAAAGGGAGTGTCCTTCATCCCCGGTGTCCGTCCTTCGTGACACGACATCTGGCGCGCCAGGTAGGGGGCGCAAGCGCTGGATCCGTCTACATCTTGCGCCGCGGCGAGTTCTTCATCGACGTCAAGATCTACGTCAAGTTCTCCTTCGTCGGAGATGCTGTCTACATCGAGTTCGTCGTTCGGCACAAGTGCTACGTCAAGCTCTTCATCAAGCATGCTGATACGTCTCAAACGTATCTATAATTTCTGATGTTTCATGCTTGTTTTATATATCAATGTCACATGTTTTATATACACTTTATATCATTTTTGTGCATTTTCTGGGACTATCCTATTAACAAGATGCCACAGTGCCAGTTCCTGTTTTCTGCTGTTTTTGGTTTCAGAAAATTTGTTCTGGAAATATTCTCGGAATTGGACGAAACAAAAAGCCAAGTTCCTATTTTCCCGACATGTACACGGAGCCAGAAGGGTAAGCCCGGGGGAGGCCCACGGCCTCCTCACCATGCCATGGCGCGGGTGGGCCCCCTGCCGCGCCGCCACATGGTGAGGAGCCCACGGGGGTCAACCGACCATCGTCCTTTCGCCTATATATTGCCCCCGACACGAAAACCCTAAAAAAATCCGTCATATTCCAGAAAGAGTTCCGCAGCGCAGCCGCCATCGAAGACAAGTTTCGGGGGTTAGAAGTTCCTGTTCCGGCACCCTGATGGGACGGGGATTGACCCCCCGGAGCCATCTCCATCGACTCCACCGCCTCCACTTCGACTCCACGATGGTTTGTGAGTAGTTCCCCCATGGACTACGGGTTCTTGGCTGTAGCTAGTTGGTACTCTCTCTCCCATATACTTCAATACAATAATCTCATGAGCTGCTTTACATGATTGAGATCCATATGATGTAATTGGTGTTGTGTTTGTTGGGATCCGATAAATTGTGGAATTGTGATTAGATTGTTCATCATATTATCATACTATTGTTTATTTAAGATCTTGCATGCTCTCCGGTACTTGTGGTTACCCTGATCAAGTAGTTGCCTGTATCTCCAAGAGGGAGTATTTATGCTAGATAGTGGGTTCAATCTCCATTTAATCTGGGGGAGTGACAACAACCTCTAAGGTTGTGGATGTGCTGTTGCCACTAGGGGTAAAACAACAATACTTTGTCCAAGGATAATTGTGTTGTTTACATTATGCACTTTACTTAATGCAATAATCCGTTGTTTGCAACTTAATACTGGAAGGGGTGCGGTGCTAACCTGAAGGTGGATTATTTAGGCACAGATGCATTCTGGATAGCGGTCTGTGTATCTTGTCGTAATGCCCAATTAAATACTACAGTAAACTTTATCTTATCATAGCATGCATTGTCATGCCCTCACAATTATCAATTGCCCAACTGTAATTTGTTCACCCAACACTTGTTATTGGAGAGTTACCACTAGTGTAGATAGCTGGGAACCCCGGTCCTTCTGTCATCATCAAATACTCACTCGGTCCTATATGCCATTAGAAGTAGTATCAACTATTTTCTGGTGCCATTGCCTCTGTGTTACTGCTACTGCTGTTGTGTTACTATTACTATTGCTCTCATATTACTGCTGCTTTCACATCACCCCTGTTACTAGTGCTTTTCCAGGTGCAGCTGAATTGACAACTCCGCTGTTAGGACTTATAAGTATTCTTTGTCTCCCCTTGTGTCGAATCAATAAATTTGGGTTTTACTTCTCTCGAAGATTGTTGCGATCCCCTATACTTGTGGGTTATCAAGACTATTTTATGGCGCCGTTGCCGGGGAGCATAGCTCTACTCATAAGTTTACCTGGGGAGTACACTCTCCCTCTCTCTCTTTTTTATTTTATTTTGTCTTGTCTAGTTTACTTTTGTCTAGTTTATTTGTGCTTAGTTTATTTCTGTTTTGTTGTGTTTTGCTTAGTTTACTTTTGTCTAGTTTATTTTTGTCTTGTTTTATTTTTCCTATATACCCAAAAATCCATAAAAATTTGAAAAACCGAAAATCTAAAAACTTGTGCTATGGATTATCTCCATGAAACTAGAGCTAGATCTTGTTGGTAAGGCGGGTCCACGGAGGATGAACAAAAATACTATATGAATTACCGCTTGTCAGATAAAGGGATATACTTATGGGAATTAGTAAATCAACTGGAGATCTATGCTAAAAATTTATGCTTCATATTTGGCAAATCTTTTTGTTGTGATGAATCTGGTTGTCATGTGAAGTTTAAGCATTTTCCTTTCCAATGTGCTTATAATGATAATGAAACATTAGCTTCTTATGTTAAAGGTTACTATAATGCTTATGAGGTAGAAAGGATTGAAGAATTTATTGCCTTTAAGGGTGCCCTAGAAATTAGTTCTTATGTTGAGCATAAAATTGATGCCCCTTATAAATCTGAAAGTCTCTCTATACTTAAATATTGTTTTGATAACTATAAGGATGAAAATTGTTATATTACTGAACATTTTAAGAGCATGTTTTCTCAGAAAGAAGAGACTAATTCTTTGCAGGAACCTGTGGAAGAAGAAATTGCTGAACCTGAAAGCTCATTAGATGAAAAAGAGAAGGAGAGTGATGAACAAAAGGAGGAAGAATGGATTAGCTACCCATGCCTACCTTCTAATGAGAGTAACTCTTCATCTCTTACATTATTTGATTGCCCTCCATGCTTACCAAAGGAGGATGAATGTTATGTCCTGTGGATTTTCTTGAAATATTTACCATGAGTAAAACTTGTGAGAATAATTATGCTCCTGTTATATATGATAATCCATGCTATTTTGAAAAATCTTATGATAATCCTTTGTTTGTGGCTGATATCGAAATGCATGGTACTAAAGAGTTTTGCATAGAAAATGTTTATGATAAAGCTCTAGATGATGGTCCTATGTTACTTGATAATATTAAATATACTACTAATGAAAATGGGATTGGAGAGGTCTTGACTTTATCTATGATTCACATACCTTTTGAGAATGATCAATCATCTTGTTATAAAATTGTTAAAAGTGGATTTGGAATTTTTGATCCCACTATTTTGGAGCTTGATAAAAATTATGTGTTTGTAGATCATGAAAAGCATGCTTTATGTGATGATTATATTGTTGAGTTTATTCATGATGCTACTGAAAATTATTATGAGAGAGGAAAATATGGTTGTAAGTTTTCATGGTACTAAAACACCTCTCTATATGCTGAAAGTTTTGAAGTTACTCTTGCTTTATCTTCCTATGCTTGTCACTTTGTTCTTTGTGAATTTATTTGTGTACAAGATCCCTATGCATAGGAAGTGGGTTAGACTTAAATGTGTTTTGAATTTGCTTTTTGATTGTCCTTTTGCTTCATCTTCTATTTTCATGAGAGCATCATTACAACTATCAAGCCTAGCTAAAAGGCATTAAAGAAAATCGCTCTTGGGAGACAACCCATGTTTTATTTCTGAAATTTTTCTTTGCTTTTTGAGTCAAGGAGCTGCTTACTTCTGTAACAACTCCTTTGTATCTTTACTTTTTTGAATTGTTGTGCCAAGAAGAGTCTCTAATGATTAGATGATGCTAGATTTGGATTTCTGCGCAGGGACAGATTTTTGCTGTCCACCGTTTTGAGCTTTATAAATTCCAGAAAAATTGAAAAATTCTGAAACAATTCAAGCGTGATCCTCAGATATGTACGCATCTTTCATTAGTTTCGAGTTTTCCGATTTGAGCAACGAAAGTGCTCGAAAAAATTCATCTTTACTGGCTGTTCTGTTTTGACAGATTATGTCTCTGTTTTTTGCATTGTCTCTTGTGGGCTTTAAGCAAGGCTCTCTATCATGGAGGGCTGTAGCTAATGTTTTATTGAGTTCTTGCAATGTGTCACAACAGAACCAAAGTGGATTAATGTTTTTGAGTACTAACCCCTCTAATGAAGTTTATGAGAAGTTTGGTGTGGCGGAAGTTTTCAAGGGTCAAGAGAAAAGGATGATATTATGTGATCAAGAAGAGTGAAGAGCCTAAGCTTGGGGATGCCCCCGTGGGTCACCCAAGCATATTTCAAGAAGACTCAAGCGTCTAAGCTTGGGGATGCCCAAGGCATCCCCTTCTTCATCAACAACTTATCAGGTCATCTCTAGTGAAACTATATTTTAATTCTTTCACATCTCATGTGCTGTTCTTGGAGCGTCTGTGTGCTTTTATTTTTAGTTTGTTATTTTTATTTTCTGATCATATCAATATCGGATCCTATCTATCTTGTTTGGGAGAGAGACACGCTCCGCTTTTTCATTTGAATACTCCTATTCTTCACTTATATCTGTTGAGTATTCCGTTTTCGCACTGTTTAGCTTCTAGCTCTTGGTTTTCATGTATCTCTTGTTCAGAGCTATTAGTTATTTTATAGAAAGTACTCTCTTACTTCACTTATATTTGTTTGGAGAGTTGCTTGGTTGATGTGTTGGTTCAGAAAATGTTGCATGTGGTAGTGGTATAATGAAAAAACTTGCATAATCTTGTAGATCATTGAACTTTGATAACCTGATTCTTTGCAAACGTTTTGAGATATTTAGATGGTAAAGCTTGCTGGTTAATTAAGTTAAAATCATTAGTGGATTGTTGTCTTTAAGCTTGTACCGTACTACAAACTCTACTAAAATTGTTGAAGGTGTAGTTGGACTTGATAGCTTTCCATGTCTAAAGGTGATTCGTAATAACTGAGTTGTGCTGAAGGTCGAGGGATCTAGCGGGGTACTTGTGCCGCCGTGAACGGCCCTTCTTGGAGTGAATTTTAATCATGCTCTTAATGTTGAACCTGCTAGTTGTTTGCAATAAGCTTGTGAGTTCTTTTTGACTAATGTTAAGCTACGGTTTTTGGCACTTCCACCATCCAAATTTGCTAGCCTCTTCGGTGTTATGCATTGCCTTCTGCTCACATTGAGAGTTGTGCATACTTCGCCAGTACATCCAAACCCGTGGGAGGACTTTCTCTTGTTCTCCTACACATAAGCCCATACATCTTCCTCAAAACAACCACCATACCTACCTACCACAGCATTTCCATAGCTGTTAGGAGATATATTGCCATGCAACTTCCATCTTACATTACATGACTTGTTGTCATTTATCATTTATATATTGCTTTGCATGATTCTATACAGCTGATGCGTGGTTTACCCATGTTATGCTAGATCATTGCACATCCTGCTACACTGGCAGAGGCATACAGTTTTATACATCATGTTTTGTTCATCATGAGTTATTTGTACCAAAAAGTGTGATGTCATATTAGAATGTTGCCCCTAAAAGTGAAAAGAGCCATGGAGGCCATCGAAAAGAGAAACAGAAAAAGAAAAAAATATAAAAAAGTGAAAAAAAAGAATAAAGAAAAAGGGGGCAACATTACTATCCTTTATCCACACTTGTGCTCATGTTTTAGCACCTGCAGTATTCATAGTCATCATTTGTGTCATGTTTAGCACCTATACTCCATGTGAGAGAGTTTTCATGTTTTACTAGTATAACTATGTGGGGAATTTATACTATAGAACTTGGGTTGTATATTCCAATGCTGAGCTTCCTCAAAAAGTGCTCTAGGTCTTCGTGAGCAACCAAGTTGGATGCACCCCCACTAGTTCCATTGGAGAGCTTTCAAACACATATAGCTCTATGTGCATCTGTTGCATGGCGATCACTACTCCTTGCATAGCTTCGATTATAAGACTTCCTCTTGTCTAATGATCACTTATAGCTTTGTGAGACTTTCTTCCATTGGCCTTCCAAACCCCCATTAATGTTCTCTTAGCCATAACATCCTGGTGCCAATACCAAATGCTTACGCTCACCGGTTGAGTAGGCTTCGAAACAGTTGATTCAATACGTTCATGTTTATTTTTACTTGACTGGATCCGTACTCTATGTTGTGAAAATTTGCCTGATGTTTGGTATTGAAGGATAGAACTCCTACACTAGATACTTAAAACATCTTTAATGAACCTTGTACGATTTCATGTCTTGAAAGCAATAGTTCATGAAAACTTTAGCTTGTTTAACTAACTTGCTTTGTTATCTCTTATTTAATATCAATTATAAACTTTTGCTTTGAATGATTTGATCTCAGCTCACATGCCTTACATCATTATTAGATCAAGATTATGTTGGTAGCATGTCACTTCAGAAATTATTTTGTTTTTATCGTTTACCTAATCGAGGACGAGTAGGAACTAAGCTTGGGGATGCTTGATACGTCTCAAACGTATCTATAATTTCTGATGTTTCATGCTTGTTTTATATATCAATGTCACATGTTTTATATACACTTTATATCATTTTTATGCATTTTCTGGAACTAACATATTAACAAGATGCCACAGTGCCAGTTCCTGTTTTCTGCTGTTTTTGGTTTTAGAAAAGTTGTTCTGGAAATATTCTCGGAATTGGACGAAACAAAAAGCCAAGTTCCTATTTTCCCGACACGTACACGGAGCCAGAAGGGCAAGCCCGGGGAGGCCCACGGCCTCCTCACCATGCCATGGCGCGGGTGGGCCCCCTGTCGCGCCGCCACGTGGTGAGGAGCCCACGGGGTCAACCGACCATCGTCCTTTCGCCTATATATTGCCCCCGATGCGAAAACCCTAAAAAATCCGTCATATTCCAGAAAGAGTTCCGCAGCGCCGCCGCCATCGAAGACAAGTTTCGGGGTCAGAAGTTCCTGTTCCGGCACCCTGCCGGGACGGGGATTGACCCCCGGAGCCATCTCCATCTACTCCACCGCCTCCACTTCGACTCCATGATGGTTTGTGAGTAGTTCCCCCATGGACTACGGTCCTTGGCTGTAGCTAGTTGGTACTCTCTCTCCCATGTACTTCAATACAATGATCTCATTAGCTGCTTTACATGATTGAGATCCATATGATGTAATTGGTGTTGTGTTTGTTGGGATCTGATAAATTGTGGAATTGTGATCAGATTGTTCATCATATTATCATGCTATTATTTATTCAAGATCTTGCATGCTCTCCGGTACTTGTGGTTACCCTGATCAAGTAGTTGCCTGTATCTCCAAGAGGGAGTATTTATGCTAGATAGTGGTTCAGTCTCCATTTAATCTGGGGGAGTGACAGCAACCTCTAAGGTTGTGGATGTGTTGTTGCCACTAGGGGTAAAACAACAATGCTTTGTCCAAGGATAATTGTGTTGTTTACATTATGCACTTTACTTAATGTAATAATCTGTTGTTTGCAACTTAATACTGGAAGGGGTGCGGATGCTAACCTGAAGGTGGATTATTTAGGCACAGATGCATGCTGAATAGCAGTCTGTGTATCTTGTCGTAATGCCCAATTAAATACTACAGTAAACTTTATCTTATCATAGCATGCATTGTCATGCCCTCACAATTATCAATTGCCCAACTGTAATTTGTTCACCCAACACTTGTTATTGGAGAGTTACCACTAGTGTAGATTGCTGGGAACCACGGTCCTTCTTTCATCATCAAATACTCACTCGGTCCTATATGCCATTAGAAGTAGTATCAACTATTTTCTGGTGCCATTGCCTATGTGTTACTGCTACTGCTGCTATGTTGCTATTACTATTGCTCTAATATTACTGCTGCTTTCACATCACCCCTATTACTAGTGCTTTTCCAGGTGCAGCTGAATTGACAACTCCGCTGTTAAGGCTTATAAGTATTCTTTGTCTCCCCTTATGTCGAATCAATAAATTTGGGTTTTACTTCTCTCGAAGACTGTTGCGATCCCCTATACTTGTGGGTTATCACATGCCACCCAAGAAGAAGCCCGAGGCAGCGGCCTCCAAGGCCGCCTCTCCCTCGCGCACTCGGGCCTCTGCTGAGCGCCGCGCTGCGGGCGCACGCAGAGAAGATACGCCACCTGTGCAGCCTGCGGAGAAGACGGTGCCAGACGGCGCGGATGGACCCAGCCACGAACATGACGGTGGATCCAAGGAGGCCTCGCTTCCACGCGCTTCCTTCCGGCCTCCTCCTCCTCCCTCTGGAGAGAAGAGCGTCGGCTATGGAGCTGCCAAGGACCAGACGGCTGGAGTTGCTCAGCCATCCAAGAGCAAGTCCTCCATGCACACGCCTCCAGATGCTCAAGCTTGCCACGACGCCCTGGTGGCTGCTAAGGCTCTGATGCAGTTCCCACCAAGCACCATCGACCCCAAGGTGTACCAGGCGTGGAGGGCTCGCGTGGAGAAGCTCCTCGACTACGCCGACGGCGGCCCGATGCCAGCGGCCACACAGGCTACCACCATCGACAACCCAGGAGTCACGACAGGCCAGACGCGCGAACCACGGGCTCGTCCCCGAGCAGAACGCCACGCAGAGACAGAGCCACCGCGAGCCGCTCCGCCCATGACCAACCAGCCGCGTCAAGGCCGAGGCAAGACCATCTCCGTTGGGTCATCAACTTCGTATGATCATGACCTTCACGATGACATCGACAATCGTCAACGCGAGGACATGCGCACCCGCATCAAATGCCACCGGAACGTCACCGTCGTGAAGATCGCGATGATGACGTCGCAGAAGGCTGCAACGACCTCGCCCCCGAGATTCGCCGCTTCGACAGGCCCAAGAAGTTCAAAATCGACGTCCTTCGCTTCGACAGCACCACCAACCCCCGTGACTTCCTGCAGATCTACTCTCTGGCTGCGATGGTCGCCGGGGCTGATGAGATCATGATGGCCAACTGGTTCCCGCTAGCCCTGAAGGGAGAAGCCCAGACCTGGCTCCTCAACCTTCCCAAGAGCTCCATCCGATCCTGGCGAGCTCTGAAGGAGCAGTTCCTGGGGGCTTTCCAAGGAGGGTACGAGCCTCCGGGTACCCCCAGGGACCCGTACGACTTCAAGCAACTACCGGGCGAAACTCTCCGCAAGTACATCCAGCGCTTCACCCACAAGATGAACACCATTCCCTACATCAAAGAAGAGGTAGTCATGCAGTGCTTCAGCGCCAACGTCCGCAATCCTCGGATGCAGGAGAAGCTGAGCATTCATCGCGTGGAAACTACCCGCAAGCTTTGGGAGCTCGCTGATACGTCCATTTTGCATCACTATTTTATATCATAATTTACTGTTGTTCATTGATATATTTCATATTTAGAGATGATACTTATGTTATTCTACCTTTTGCATGTTTGATGATTATTGGAGAATTAAACACCGAAGTCAGATTTCTGCTGGAAAAAGGACCGTCAAGACACCATATTTCTGAAGATCAATAATTCGAGGAAAACATCCTGAAGTTCCTATTTTGTCAGATGTCGGAGGCAGCCAAAAGGGAGGCCAAGGTGGGCCACCATGGGCCCTCACCATGTGGTGGCGCGGCCCACCTTGCCCCCGCGCCGCCACGTGGTGAGGAGGCCCAGGCCCACCTCTACCAGCCCTCTTTCGTGTACATCATCCCCAGGAAACCCTAAGCCTAGGGGGGCGTCGAGGAAATATTCCGCCGCCTCCACGAGGCGGAAAACACCAGAGAGAAAAAGCTCTCCGGCAGGGAGAAATCTGCCGGGGAAATTCCTTCCCGGAGGGGGGAAATCGTCGCCATCGTCACCGTCATCGAGCTGGACTTCATTGGGATCATCATCATCTCCACCGCCAGCACCATCATCTCCGCCGCTCCACTCCGTTCCGTGTAACATCTAGGGTTGAATCTTGTCTAGTTCATAGGGGAAGCTTTCCCGGTGTTAATTACTCCTTGTGGTTGATGCTATTGAGTGAAACCGTTGAATTAAGGTTTATGTCCAGATTGTTATTCATCATTATATCACCTCTGATCATGTTCCATATGATGTCTTGTGAGTAGTTCGTTTAGTTCTTGAGGACATGGGAGAAGTCTTGATGTTAGTAGTGAATTATGTTGAGTAATATTTAATGGTTTGATATTTAAGTTGTGGTGTTATTCTTCTAGTGGTGTCATGTGAACGTCGACTACATGACACTTCACCTTTATGGGCCTAGGGGAATGCATTGTGTATTCGGTTGCCAATTGTGGGGTTGCCGGAGTGACAGAAACCTAAACCCCCGTTGGTATATCGATGCATGAGGGATAGCAGGATCTCAGAGTTTAAGGCTGTGGTTAGATTTATCTTAATTACTTTCTTGTATTTGCGGATGCTTGCAAGGGGTATAATCACAAGTATGTATTAGTCCTAGGAAGGGCGGTGCATTAGCATAGGTTCACCCACACAACACTTATCAAAACAATGAAGATTAATCAACTATATGAAGCGAAAGCACTTGACGAAATTCCCGTGTGTCCTCAAGAACGTTTGGTCATCATAAGTAAACCTACCGGCTTGTCCTTTGCTAGAAAGGATTGGGCCACTCGCTGCAATTATTATTACTGCATTTTATTTACTTGTACTTTATTTATCTCTATATCAAAAACCTAAAAACTTGTCTGCTAGTATTTACAGTGAATTCCATATCAAAACTGCTTGTCAACACCTTCTGCTCCTCGTTGGGTTCGACACTCTTATTTATCGAAAGTACTACGATACACCCCCTATACTTGTGGGTCATCAAGACTATTTTCTGGCGCCGTTGCCGGGGAGTGAAGCGCTATTGGTAAGGAAAACCCTACTGTACGTGCTGTTTTTATTTTTGCCTGCTGCTATATTTTATTATGGAGAGATCTTCTCTTGAATTCCTATTTGGGAAAACCACTACCACTGCTAAGGTAGTAGAGGAGGCGCCACCTGAGCAGGTAATCCCATTCAAAATACCTATGAAAATTGTTGAACGTGTTACGAATAACCGCTATGAAGGGGATGGAACTGTCCATCCTGGTGATCATTTATTATTTTTACATGAATTATGCGAGTTATTCAAGTGTGCAGGTATTTCAATGGGTGAAGTTAAGAAGAAACTATTCTCTATATCGCTGTCTGGTAGAGCTGCACATTGGTATAAACTGCTGAAGAATGGGCGTTCTCTTGGTTGGGAGGAAATTGTACCTCTCTTTTATTCTAAATTCTATCCTCCAAGTGAGATTCACAAAGACCGGAACCTCATATATAATTTTGGCCTCATGATGGAGAAAGTATTGCCCAAGCGTGGGGGAGATTGAAGTCATTAATGCTCAAATGCCCCATTCATGAGCTTCCTGGTAATGTTGTTATTGATAACTTCTATGCAAGGCTCTCCTTTCAGGATAAAACTCTATTGGATACTGCTTGTTTGGATCATTCACTCGTAATAAAGAAGAGTTTAAATGGGACCTTCTTGATCGGATTCAGGAGAACACTGAAGGATGGGAGAACGACAAAGGTAGAGAGTCAGGTATAAAATATGATTTCGAATGCATTAAAACTTTCATGAATACTGATGATTTTCGAAATGTTAGTACTGCTTATGGCCTTGACTCTCAAGTTGTTGCAAATTTTTATAAAGCTTTTGCCTCCTATTTCGGTATGCCTAAGGAGGGTTTTAAGAATTATCATGAACCTTATAAAGATAAAATGTTTCTCCTGACTAGAACTATTGAGTTAACACCGTTGATCACATTATTCCTGAACCTTATATTGAAAAAGTTCCTTTTCCTGCTAAAATAAAGGAACACTCTATTATAGCTAGCGTTGTTAACAAAAGTACAAAGAAAGCTATAGAACCTGATGAACAAATAACTGTTGAACCTGTGTAGCAATGGTTAAGGACCTTGTCACTGAAAATATAGAAGATGGTCATATTATCTTTTGTGAAGATGCTTCTAATATTGTTTCACATCCTAAAAGCTCTAGGAAAACTAGTGTTCCTGTGCTTTCTGTTAGGATAGGTGATCATTGCTATTATGGTTTATGTGATATTGGTGCAAGTTCAAGTGCCATTCCTTATGAGCTTTACAGGGAAATTATGCATGAAATTGGTTCTTGTGAACTTGAGGAAATTGATGTGGTTATTCAGCTTGCTAATAGAGAAACTATCTCTCCAATTGGTATTGTTAGAGATGTGGAAGTTTTATGTGGTAAGACTAAATATCCTGCTGATTTTCTAGTACTTGGTTCAGCTGCTAGTAAGACTTGTCCTATCATTTTTGGTAGACCTTTCTGAATACTTGTGGTGCTGTTATAGATTGTAAGAAAGAGAAAATCTTTACTAAATTTGCTGGTGAATCTTATGAGTTTAATTTCTCTAAATTTGCTAAAGTTCCTTATGAAACCGAATTGCCTAATGAAGATTTTAAAGTTGCTCAGCTTGCCTCTATTGCTCTTGCTCCTAACAATGCTTTGCAGCAACATATGGAGGACCACGAAAGTGAGGTCTTTATGGAAGAAAGGAATGAGCTTGACGAAATATTCCTTCGTCAACCTATACTTAAACATAACTTACCGGTGGAAGATTTGGGTACCACTCTACCACCAAAGGAGGATCCCGTTTTGATTTAAAACCTTTACCTGATAATCTTAAATATGCTTATATTGATGATAAGAAATATATCCTGTTATTATTAGTTCTAAACTTTCAGGTAGAGAAGAGGAAAGGTTATTGGAGGTTTGAAGAAACACCGTGGAGCTATGGGTATACTCTTGATGATTTGAAAGGGATCTCCCTGCTATTTGTCAACATGCTATTAATATGGAACCTGATGCAAAGCCAGTTGTTGAACATCAACGTCGTTTAATACCCAAGATGAAGGAAGTGGTAAGAAATGAGGTATTGAAACTTCTTGAAGCTGGTATTATTTATCCTATTGCTGATAGTAGATGGGTAAGTCCTGTGCATTGTGTTCCTAAGAAAGGAGGAATTACTGTTGTGCCTAATGAAAATGATGAACTTATTCCTCAAAGAGTAGTAGTTGGTTATAGAATGTGCATTGATTTTAGAAAGGTTAACAAAGTTACTAAGAAGGATCATTATCCTTTACCCTTTATTGATCAAATGTTAGAGAGGTTGTCTAAGAAGACTCATTTTTGTTTCCTTGATGGTTATTCTGGGTTTTCTCAAATTGCTGTGAGAAAGCAAGATCAAGAGAAAACTACTTTTACTTGTCCTTATGGAACTATGCTTATAGACGTATGCCTTTTGGTTTGTGTAATGCTCCTGCTACTTTTCAAAGATGCATGTCTGCTATTTTTCATGGTTTTTGTGAGGAAATTGTGGAAGTCTTCATGGACGATTTTTCCGTCTATGGAACTTCTTTTGATAATTGTTTGCACAATCTTGATAAAGTTTTGCAGAGATGTGAAGAAACTAATCTTGTTCTTAATTGGGAGAAATGCCACTTTATGGTCAATGAAGGAATTGTTCTTGGACATAAAATCTCTGAAAGAGGCATTGAAGTTGATCGAGCTAAAGTTGAGGCAATAGAGAAAATGCCTTGCCCAGAGATGTCAAAGGTATTCGTAGTATTCTTGGTCATGCTGGTTTCTATAGGAGGTTTATTAAAGATTTCTCTAAAATTTCAAAGCCCTTACTAATCTTCTCCAAAAAGATGTACCTTTTGTTTTTGATGATGATTGTAAGGAAGCTTTTGAAACTCTGAAGAAGGCTTTAATTACTGCTCCTATTGTTCAACCACCTGATTGGACGTTACCTTTTGAAATTATGTGTGATGCTAGTGATTTTGCTGTTGGTGCTGTTCTTGGACAGCGGATAGATAAGAAGTTGAATGTTATTCATTATGCTAGTAAGACTCTTGATTCTGCTCAAAAGAATTATGCAACTACTGAAAAAGAGTTCCTAGCTGTAGTATTTGCTTGTGACAAATTTAGACCTTATATTGTTGATTCAAAAGTCATTATTCATACTGATCATGCTGCTATTAGGTACCTTATGGAAAAGAAAGATGCTAAGCCTAGGCTTATTAGATGGGTGCTTCTTTTGCAAGAGTTTGATTTACATATTGTAGATAGGAAAGGTGCTGAAAATCCTGTTGCTGATAATTTGTCTAGATTGGAAAACATTGCTTATGATCCTATTCCTGTTAATGATAGTTTTCCAAATGAACAGTTGGCTGCAATAAGGGTAAGTTCGCGAGATAGTCCTTGGTATGCTGATTATGCTAACTTTATTGTTTCCAAGTACTTGCCTCCAACCTTTTCAGCTCAGCAAAGAAGGAAATTCTTTTATGACTTGAGGCATTATTTTTGGGATGACCCACATTATATAAAGAAGGAGTAGATGGCATTATGCGAAGATGTGTTCCAGAACATGAACAACGAGAATATTGAGAAAGTGCCATGGTAGTGCTTATGGAGGACATCATGCTGGAGATAGAACTGCACAAAAGGTTCTACAATCAGGTTTTTATTGGCCTACCCTCTTTAAAGATGCAAGAAAGTTTATTTTATCTTGTGATGAATGTCAAAGAGTTGGTAATATCTCTAGACGTAATGAAATGCCTATGAATTATTCTCTTGTTATTGAACCATTTGACTGTTGGGGATTCGACTTTATGGGTCCTTTTCCTCCTTCAGAAGGTAATACTCATATACTTGTTGCTGTTGATTATGTTACTAAATGGGTAGAAGCTATACCTACAAAAAGTGCTGATGGTGAGACCTCTTTAAAAATGCTTCAAGATGTTATTTTTCCTAGGTTTGGTGTGCCTAGATATCTTATGACTGATGGAGGTTCTCATTTTATTCATGGTGGTTTTAGAAAGACCCTTGCTAAATATGGTGTTAATCATAGAATTGCTTCAGCTATCATCCCCAAACTAGTGGGCAAGTAGAATTATCAAATAGAGAGATTAAATCTATCTTGCAAAAGACTGTTAATAAATCTAGAAAGAATTGGGCTAGTAAGTTAAATGATGCTTTATGGGCTTATAGAACTGCTTATAAAAACCCTATGGGTATGTCTCCTTATAAAATGGTTTATGGTAAAGCTTGTCACTTGCCTCTAGAATTAGAACACAAAGCTTATTGGGCAGTGAGGGAACTTAATAGAGACTTTAAACTAGCTGGTGAAAAGAGGTTGCTTCATTTGAGTTCTTTAGATGAATGGAGAAGTGAAGCTTATGAAAATGCTAGACTTTTTAAAGAGAAAGTTAAGAAATGGCATGATAGGAGAATTATTAAAAGAGAGTTTAATGTTGGTGAGAAAGTTCTATTGTATAGGTCTCGTCTCAGATTTTTTGCAGGAAAATTACTCTCAAAATGGGAAGGACCTTTTGTTATTGTGGAGGTATATCGTTCAGGTGCAATAAAGATTGCTTCACTTAAAGACAACTCTACACAAGTGGTGAATGGACAAAGACTCAAACATTATATTTCTGGAGATCCTTATGATGAAGATGTTGATACTATTCAAGTGGTGACTCCGGAAGTTTTCATTGAAAAGCAAATTCAGGGACTGCAGAGTCTGTTTTCGAATAGGTAACAGTTTTGGTAAGAAAAAGTTCGCGTTTAACCTTCCAATAGATATTTTTGTCATTTATATTAAATATGGAAAAATAAGAGACCAAACCGGGTAGGAGAAGGTGCCCGAGGGCACCTCACCATGCCGTGGCGCGGGCCCACCCCTGGCCGCGCCACCACGTGGTGAGGGCGCCTCGGAGCCCGTCTCCGACCAGGTTTTCTCCTGTACCTTCCTTTTGTTGTAAAACTTTTTGCTATATAATCCCCCGGAACCCCGAGGTCCGTATATCGCCTTTTCGTCGTGTTTTTGTTTCGAGCTGTTTCTGCCAGATTCCACCTTCAAGTTTTAGAAGCACCATGGTCTCCAAAACAACAACAAGGGCAAGGAGCCTTTGGAAGATGATCCCCAAGACCCTATGCTGAAGGAGGAGATCGAAGTGAAGATGAAGGAGAAGTGGAGGAAGATCCGCGTCAATACCCTCGCGCCACCATTGCAAGCATTGGAGTGGTGGCAAACCCTTTCAACCTCAAGAGAGGCGCGCGGATGAGCACCGGAGGGAAGGTTCCACGTCGCTTCTTGGCTCCAAGGACATCTTCTCCAGGCATCGATAACCCCTTCCATACTCTTATCCATAAGTATCAAATTGAGAGGATCCCTGAGGCAGAATTGCCAATAGCTGGAATATAGATCGTTCTAACAGCGCAGGAAAAAAGAGTTCTAAGTCCGATGAGAAGTGGGGAGACAACTCCAAGAGCTGGGATTCACAGTCCATAAATTCATGAACCGTATTGAGCACAACACGGAGTTGATCCGTATCCTCACCCACAAGATTGATGAACTGAAGGAGCTGGTTGATAAGCTTATTAAGGATTCACCACCACCGCCGAAGGAGTAATTCATCATTGGTATTGGCATCCCTTGGCTTGTTCCAAGCTTGGGGGAGTGCCGCGGTATCACACCATTATCTTTACCTTTTACCTTTCAATAGAGTCATATCGTGAGTAGGGAAGTTATCTTATAGGATGGTTTGCAGTGTGGAAGTATCTCTCTTTTAGTTGGTTATCTATGTATCCCTTGGTGTGAGTTGCCGTTATGGAATATTAATGAGAAGTTTCATCATTTACTTTCTGCATACTTTATTTTAGTTTGCAATTTCTTTCATGTTGATAATCTTGTCATTAGTATTGGTACCACTTTGGGGCATGAAGTAGATCTTTTTGGTTTTGGCAAACTTAGCATTGGTCAGTAGTTACAATACTTTGAGGCTTAAGTAGAGAGAGGGAAGTGCATGTAGATAAATTATTCCATGATCTTTCTTTCTTGTTGGCTCATAAGCTTAGTATTCTCAAGTTAAAATTATTTGTGCTTCCAAGGAAGATTGCATGATTGTTCTTACTACATGTATATTTGTTTGTATCCCTCAACTCTTATGCTTGCACACAACCTTGCTAGCCGAAAAACCTGTATTGAGAGGGAATGCTTCTCATACATCCAAACCTTGAGCCAAACCATTGCCATTTGTGTCCACCATAACTACCTATATGTGGTATTTCCTGCCACTCCAAGTAAATACTTCATGTGCTACCTTTAATTATTCAAAAACTATTACCTCTCATTTGTGTCACTGTTTATTAGCTCATGAGGAAGTATGTGGGTTGTTCTCTATTTAACTTGTCAGGCAGACTTTCACCAATGGACTAGTGGCATATACATCCGCTTATCCATAAACTTGCAAAAAGAGCTGGCAAATGGGGTGCCCAGTCCCAATTAATTACAACTATAACTGCTTAATTCTCTTCACATGTTTGCCAATGATTTATCAAAAGCAAACTTCAAAGTGTTAAACATTATCAAATAGGCACTCCTCCATGGTATGTGATTGTTGGAAGGCACCCAAGGATTCGGTTAGCCATGGCTTGTGTAAGCAAAGGTTGGGAGGAGTGTCATACCAATTTATAAATATGCATGTGTAAACAAAAGAGAAGAGGGATGATCTACCCTTGGGTAGAAATAATGTCCTTCATGGGAGCCGCTCTTGAAAGTCTGGTTGACAAGGGGGATAGAGTGCCCACTGCCATTTGTTGGGGGAAAGATAACCCGGTGTACCCATGAAGGAGAAAGAAGACCCGCCAGGCAGGAGGCCGGGCTTGGCCTGCTTTTCCAGTCATGGGCTGAACTTCACTATGGGCCGGTGCATTTGGCCGTAACCCGGCTTAAGGAAGGAAAGAACTAGAAGACCCGGAGGCGGTGCACGTCGCGGAGTCCAAGACCTGGAGATCATGAAGAGGTGGAGATAGATTAGAACTCCTAGTACGGGTATAGCCCGGCCTTACCATGTAAGATACCAGGAGACTCGGCCATCTATATAAGGGGCTCCTGGGTCATAGTTTAGGTCAATCTTTTCATATTACGCAAAGTCCCACGAGAGAGAAACCATTGTAACCCTAATCGAGATCCGGCTCTGTTGTAGTAGCCGGGTTATCGATATCGAGATCAATAATAGAGTAGCTGGAAGTAGGTCTTTATCTCCAATGGAGAGGCCGAACCAGGGTAAACCCTTTGTCCCATCCACACAAAACAACCTCTCTGACACCAGTTTCGCGTGGCCCACAACTCAAAGTTACCCTATGGTAACATAT
This sequence comes from Poa pratensis, assembly GCA_947311845.1. Taxonomy (NCBI): domain Eukaryota; kingdom Viridiplantae; phylum Streptophyta; class Magnoliopsida; order Poales; family Poaceae; genus Poa; species Poa pratensis. Next base: position 93,493,007 of record CAMZMU010000063.1, on the reverse strand, counting down.
GCCGTGACAACCCCACGACATTTGGCGCCCACCGTGGGGTCTGCGGCCAAGAGTGTCATCATCAAGGGAGCTGCGCTGGAAGGTACAAAGAACCTGGTAATTGGTCGGATCATCATCAACATGGAAGGAGAACCAATCGTCAATGACTCGGGCTGGGGGCCGGAGTCAGATCTGCTCGAATCAGGTGAAGTTATTCCAATTGGCAAGATTAATGTTTTCGTTGGTATGATACGTGTTACCGGGTCTGCTAGTAATCAAGAGTATGATTCTATGTCAGGAGCTGCCACCCTAGTCCAATCAGATGGGGAAGAGTCCGTAGGAACAGCTGATCATGAGGATCTGGTGGTCAGACACGTGGAACAGTCGGTAAACCCGGCACGGATCCCGGGTGACGCTCCAGGCAGCGAGGACGACACGAAATCAATCTTGGCCCTGCTTGATGGAAGATATGGGTATGACCCGGAAGAAGAGGTAGATGAAGATCAGTTCGAGACGGAGTCTTATCCGGGTCCAATTCGAAGGGTAGCAGTTTACACGGCACCATCGACAAATTTGGATCTCACCTTGGGAGCTGGGGGGTCAGGAGCGGCACCCCCACCGAATATCAACGATCAACAACAGCCAAACCCGGTGCTTGAGTTAAATCAGAGGCCGGTGGATGGTGAGATTGCGTCAGTCTCGGAGGAAAGTGAAGGCTGGGCACAGTTCGGAAATTCCTTTGGTTTCCTCAATAACCGGGCCCAAGGAGAAGTCACACCTAACCCGGCACTAGCGCCGGCTCTGTTCAACAACGGCTTGGTTTTGGACCAAACGGCGCTTACAAGAATCATCACGCCGGATAACGCGGCAGCCCGGGCCATGGAGTTGGACACCACGCGCAGAGCTTTGGAGCAGACCCGGCGAAACTCAGTGGCATATGAACAACAAATTGCAGCAAGGGCAAGAGAGATTGAGGAAAGAGAGAATCGCTTGAGGCAGAACGAGGAGATGTTACAGGCTCGCCAGAACGATTTGACTATGCAGCATCAGAGGAGGCATCAGAGCCGGCTGGCTCCTGGAGAAAATATCATACAACCAGCTGTGCTGTTTAGAACCCCAGTGGATCAACCCATTGGCGCGGTTCAGGCAGTACCTGTAGTTAGAGCAAGTACAGGGTGAACAGAAACCTGGGAACAGATGTTGGTCCAACTGGAAGGTCGCCGGGTTTGCCTGCCGGAGGAGCCGGGGGAAATCCGGGTCATGTTGCAGCAACACCGAGGTATCACACGCCAAAGGGTCATTTTTCTAACCTGGCAGATAACGTCTATGCAGCAACTTTAGCACTTGATCGTATCCCGTTGGGAAACTCACCTGCGGAGTTGGAGGCTCGGCGAGCCATCGACATGTTGCGAACGGCCGTGGTGCAGCAGGGTCAGTATTCCAAAAATAAGAGTGATTTGCACTCAACACCATACAACAGCAAGCGTACTCACAGTCGACACAGGGAGACACCACCACCACAGGCCGGGCCAGCTGCACCGGGTCAGCACAACGTTCAGCAGCCTCAGCAAAATAACCAGCAGTATCAGCCGGCTCCTGCAGTCTTAGTGGCCCAGCAGATCGTGAACAGGTCAAGAGCAGGGCGAGCCGCGAGTGTTCACCCGGTCGTCCCAGCTCCAGTAGTAGTTCCAGCACAACAAGTTGTTCATCCCGCAGTGTCGGCGAGTTCGCCGGCTCATATCTTCAAGCTGGAGGTTCCGGGTTAGTCGGGCCTAAGTGTTTGTCAGAATCAATCAGATCCGAGCCTTTTCGTGAGAAGTTCAAAGAACCAAGCAAAGTGGCCAATTACGAGCCAAGCATGGACCCGACGAGTTGGTTAAGCAGTTATGAGATGGCAATGTGCATACGCAATGCGACAGAGAATGTGTGTGCAAAGTACATGTATTTGATGATGAGTGATGGTGCAGCAAAATTATGGTTCGAGAATTTACCTGAGAGATCGATCAACACTTGGTCAGAGCTTAAAGCAATTTTTATCAAGCAATTCTGGGGTACGAGTAAGCGTCTGTTTTCACTTGAAGATCTTGATCGCTGTTTTCAGAGGAAGGGAGAATCAACCCGGCACTGGATGGGCCGGGTCATGGAAATTTTGCACTCATCGTCTGGAATTGAACCGAAGGATGCAATCTCAACGTTGGAAAAGACATGTAGTTATACACCTTTGGTCCAGAAGCTGGGACGTCTGAAAGAGAGTCACCAGGGCAAACCCGTCACGATGGCCGAGTTATTGGAGGCCTGCAATAAGCATGCTGCAACAGACAAAACGCAAGATGATCCTGAGGAAGGAAAGGGCAAAAACCCGGCAAACAATGGTAGGAATAACAACCGCAACAACAACAACAACAACAACTCGCATAAGAGAGGGCACAATGAGGGAAGTTCAGAGTTTGTGGCGAATACAAATACCGGGTTTCAGAGACCCAGAACTGATGGAGGGTACCACGACAACAGAGGAAACAATGGAGGTTACAACGATCATAACAGAGGAAATAGTGTAGGTTACAACAGTTTCAATGGACCCCGACCCATGAGTACGGAAGAGGCGTTCAGGATGCCGTGTCCTGCCATAGCAGGAACGGAAAGCCGGAAAATCATTCGCTGGCCCAGTGTGCAGATCTTAATAGATGGAAGAACAATGAAGTTCAACGGGCACTACAAGCGGCTAACAGGGGTGGAGGACCCGGCACAGGCGCAAGCCCGGCCGCGACTCCGCTCACTGGAGCCAATGCAACACCAAGAAGCCCTCCAGCCGGCTCAAGTTCTCAAGGTCAGGGCGGGTTCAACACTCAGCCTAAGCAGCTTGGTTCATATCATGTTTATACGTCAAACGCTTCTAAAAGGGAGAGAAAAGTAATTCAGAGAGCTGCTAATGCGGTGTCCATGGGAGCACCCAGGTATCTAAGATGGTCGGAACAAACAATCACTTGGAGTAGAGCAGATCAACCGGATCATGTGGAACACCCGGGTCTGCTTGCGTTGGTCGTGGCCCCTCAAGTGGAGGGTTATGAGTTGAAAAAGGTCCTGATGGATGGAGCAAGTAGCATCAACATCTTATACTGGGAAACTTTCTTGCGCATGCGTCTCAAAAAGTCTCAGTTACAGAAGACATCCACGGTTTTTCATGGCATAGTTCCAGGAAAGTCAGCAACTCCATTGGGAAAAATCACGTTAGAAGTGGCTTTTGGCGAGTCTCGGGAGAACTTCAAGTCAGAGATGCTAGATTTTGAGGTGGTAGATTTTCACAGTCCTTATCATGCGTTACTGGGAAGGCCGGCATATGCCAGGTTTATGGCCCGGCCTTGTTATGTGTACCTGCAGTTGAAGATACCGGGTCCTAAGGGGATCATTACTGTGCATGGAAACAGACAGATAGCTGCAGAATGTGACGAAGGAGATGCGGCCATGGCAGAGCACGCGTGTGCCAAAGAGGAGTTGAAAAGTTACAGGGCAAATCTTGACCCGGCAGATAATACGGTCCTGAAAAGGCCAACCACAGAAGACGATAGGGCGAAGTTCAAATCGGCCCAAGATACAAAGATGATAGATTTTGTGGAGGGGGACTCTTCCAAGCAGTTCTCCATAGGGTCAAACCTGACTGATAAATAGGAAAGCACGCTCATCGAGTTCATCCGTGAGAATCGGGATGTTTTTGCATGGACACCTAGTGACATGCCAGGTATTCCGACTGAACTCGCTGAGCACAAGTTACATGTTGACCCTAAAGCCCGGCCAGTAAAGCAGGGTATGAGAAAAATGAATGCTGATAGGAGAAAGGCCATTGGAGAAGAGATAGCCCGGCTTTTGGCAGCCGGCTTTATAATGGAAGTTTTTCACCCAGAGTGGTTGGCTAACCCGGTTCTAGTGCTGAAGAAGAACAATGAGTGGAGGATGTGCATAGATTTCACCAGTTTGAACAGATTCTGTCCAAAAGACACGTTTACTTTGCCACGTATTGATCAAATTGTTGATGCAGTGGCAGGAAGTGAGCTTCTGTGTTTTCAGGATGCTTACTCAGGATATCATCAGATCAAATTGAATAGAGAAGATTGGGAGAAGACCTCGTTCATTACACCCTTTGGTGCTTTTTGTTACAAGACCATGACCTTTGGACTGAAAAATGCGGGTGCCACTTATCAAAGGTGCATCTAGAACTGTTTCGCGGATCAGATTGGGCGCAACGTCCATGCTTACGTTGATGATGTGGTGATCAAGTCAGAAAAAGCCGGGTCATTTATCAAAGATCTCAGGGAAACGTTCACGAACCTGCGAAGATACAATATGATGCTTAGTCCAACCAAGTTTGTGTTTGGTGTACCAGCTGGAAAGTTACTGGGTTTCATTGTGTCTGAGCGTGGAATTGAAGCAAACCCGGACAAAATCCGGGCTATTCAGTGTTTGGAGAAACCAAAGGAGCTGAAAGATGTTCAGAAACTTACAGGTTGTGTGGCAGCCTTGAGCCGGTTTATAGCCTAGCTTGGGGAGAAAGCAATACCATTATACAAGCTCCTGAAGAAAACAGACAACTTTGTGTGGGATCAAGAGGCATATGATGCGTTTGAAGCTTTGAAGGTGCAGTTGTCCAAAGCGCCAGTACTTGCAGCGCCGGGTCCCAAGGAGCCCATGTTGCTGTATGTTGCTGCCGGGCCTCAATCAGTGAGTGATGTGGTTGTGGTTGAACGCAAAGAGGAAGGAAAGGAACACCCGGTGCAAAGGCCGGTCTATTACGTCAGCGAGGTCTTGTCAGAAACAAAGCAGAGATATCCTCATTGGCAGAAGCTAGTGTTCGGTGTGTTCGTGGCAAGTAGAAAGTTGATGCCATATTTTCAGGAGCATCCCATTACGGTGGTGAGCTCGATCCCACTTGCGGATATCATACGAAATTCTGAAGCTACAGGGAGAGCGGCCAAGTGGGCCATTGAGATGGGAGATTATCACATCAACTATGAGCCCAGAACAGCTATCAAGTCTCAGGCCTTGGTGGAGTTTCTCAATGATTGGACACAGTTAAGTGTACCGCAGCTTGTTCCCAAAATTCAGTCTTGGGTCATGCATTTTGACGGGTCCAAGCAGGAGCAAGGTTCAGGAGCCGGGGTTGTGTTAACTTCCCCAAAGGGAGAAAAGATGAGCTATGTTTTACAGATTCACTTTGATTGCTCCAATAATGTGGCTGAGTATGAGGCTCTGTTACATGGTTTGAAGATAGCCCGGGAAATGGGCATCAAGTATATCAGATGTTATGGAGATTCAGATCTCGTGGCTCAGCAAGTTTCTGGCACTTGGGACTGAAAAGATGCAAAGATGGCAGCTTACAGAAGAGAGGTGGACAGAGTTGTCGGGTTCTTTTCTGGATATCAAGTGGATCACATAGACCGGCGCAAAAACGATGCAGCTGATGCTCTGTCAAGACTCGGCTCCAAATGAGAGCCGATTCCACCCAATACCTTCCAAGATGAGTTGTGAGTTCCATCAGTTAAACCTGAAGACGAGGAAGATTATGCGTATCTGGGTAACCCGGATTCTCAGTTAGTAGCAGCAGTACATGAGATTCATGAGTGGACAGAGCCGTATCTTGCTTATCTTAGGGGGGAGTTGCCCCAGCAAGAGATTCTAGCCCGACAAATTGTGCGCCGGGCCAAAGCTTACGTGGTCATTGACGATGAGCTTTACAAGAGAAGTATCTCTGGTCTGTTTCAGCGGTGTGTTTCACCAGAGGAAGGCCGGCAAATTTTGAGGGAGATACATGAAGGAGATTGCGGGCATCATGCCTCCACAAGATCACTGGTGGCAAAAGCATTCAGACACGGTTTTTTCTGGCTCACAGCGTATGAAGATGCAGAGCGTTTGGTGAGCAGATGTGATGGGTGTCAAAGATATGCGCGGCAGATTCATGTGCCGGCTCAGGAGTTGCGAACTATTCCTTTGACTTGGCCGTTTGCAGTTTGGGGTATGGACATGGTTGGACCCTTTCAAATGTCTCCTTGCAAGAAGACCCATCTTTTGGTGGCGGTTGAAAAATTTACCAAGTGGGTTGAGGTGATGCCAGTCACAAATTGCGAGGCAGTTACAACAGTTGTGTTCTTGAAAAGAATCATACACAGATTTGGGTATCCACATAGTATCGTCACAGATAATGGCACCAATATGCACTTGGGGAAATGCAGAAGTTTTATGGAAGAAATGGCATAAGATTGGATGTAGCTTCAGTGTCTCATCCTCAAGCCAATGGGCAAGTTGAGAGATCTAATCAAGAGGTGCTCAAAGGTTTGAAGCCACGACTCCGGGTCCCATGCATCAGGGCTGCTGGAGCTTGGGTAGAGGAATTACCATCAGTAGTTTGGGGCATCAACACAACACCCAACAGATCCACCAATATGACTCCTTTCTTCATGGTTTACGGGGCAGAAGCAGTGTTGCCGAGTGATATTATCCATGACTCACCGCGTGTGGCGGCTTATGTTCAGACAGAGAATGAGCAGAGCCGGCAGGATTCACTGGACCTGTTGGAGGAGCATCGGGAGAAAGCACTGGAAAGGTCGGCAATTTATCAGCAATATCTGAGGCGATACCATGCACGCTGGGTCAGAACTCGCACTTTCCAGGAGGGCAACCTAGTGATGCGATGGACGCAGAACATAGATGGGATGCACAAGTTGTCTCCTCCATGGGAGGGACCCTTCATTGTGAGCAAGAATTTGCACAATGGGTCTTACTATCTGGTGGATGCGAGAGAAAAGTCAGAAACTATCAATGACACTACAAGATCCACATTTTCAATGCAAGAGCGTGAGAGGCCATGGAACATTGCCCACTTACGCCCCTACTATACCTAGCAATAGGCCAGGTCATGATATGTAACACACGATGTAACAGACAGCAGGTTTCAGACGCGCTCTTTTCCTTACCAGGGTACCTAAGGGGACTGGAAGGTTTTTAATGAGGCGGCTTGCTGACCTAACCTTTTCTATCAATGAAGTGAAGGTTGAACAGAAATTTGTGTTTTTTACCAATTATTTACTTTCTTATATTGTCCTTTATGTTTATTTGTTTCAGGTCTTGGGGTTAGCCATTGAAGTATCACAATGGCTCGCCTCAAGACCCGGATTAACTTTGCACTCAAGTCTCACATATAAGGTCTTGGGGGTTAGCTGTTCAAAGAGAGAACATCTAACCCAAGACCCGGCTCGTTTAATTTAGTTAAAGTTTATAAATTGAGGCTTGGGGGTTAGCTGTTCAAAGATGAACATCTAACCTCGTAACCCGGCCCATACTAGTTGTTGTTTATGCATGCTTTAGAATTACAGAGTTCTTTTTTGTTCTTGTTTTATGTCTGTTTAGTTATTTCTTTTTAAAAAAAAGCTCCAGTGTTTGTACTATTACGATATCAAGTAAAGTCAGTTATATGGGTCAATGGGGTAAATGTGCAGAGTTAAGCCATTACTTTCCAGAACATTGACCCGGGTCTTGGGGGCTCTCGCTTAAATAGCCCGCAGTTGCAATCTCAAGACCCGGCCTTGATGCCATCAGTTTATTTCTTGGTTATCTTACTATTGAGCTCGATGTGACTCGCACTTATATGGCCTGATTGCTCACCTGGAAATTCAATCAACCATGATGCCTAAAAGGACTTGGCTTGACCCTGTTTTTTCAGAGAGGTTGCGACAGAGATATCCATGCGAAAGCCGGCTCATAGTTAAAGAAACCAAAAGGGTCATCTAAACCATCAAAGACTTGAAATTTAAACTAAAAGTTTTACCAGAGTTACAGATCAAAGTAGCATACGTGCACAGGCGCACGATCAAAATATGAGGCTCAAGTATTAAAGTTATTACAACACGCCTGTTCAGGCCAAATGGATAAGTGTTTTCATAAAATTAAGACTCGGTTCTCTCGACCGGGTCATTTGCTGCAGGGGTCTCGCTTGGTTGCTCTTGAGTCTTGGGGGCTTCTTCCTCTGTGGCAAGCTCGGTCTCAATGGCTTCCGGGTTTCCTCCTGCTGTTTCCAAGGCCAGTGTTTTCCAACAAATCAAGGCAAGGCCTTGATCCTTGGGATCATCATCAGTGCTAACAGGTCGGCTTGGTGGAGCAATTGCAGGGTGCCAGTGTATGCGACTGCTGATTTCTGGGTCTGACCACGTAGCATTTGTGGTGGAATCATTATCGTAGGCACGGGTCTGGTGTATCGATGTGCCGGCTCTTCTTGTCGTATCCATGATGGAATTTATCCAAGGATAAAGCTTAGCGATAACTGAGTCAGCATACCGGGTCTCCTTGCTTACAGCGGCAAGATCCTTGCCACCAAATTCCGTGTTGTCCAATTTGAATTGGGGAAACCCGCCAGCAAGCTTTGCTGGGTCAAGATCTGGGTAATGCGCCTTGGCCATGGCCATGACACGCATAGCACCTTTGCGGCAGCCAGAGAGCTTCCACCGGGTCACCCACTCTGGAATTGTGGACAAGTGCCCGAGGAATTGCTTCAGTTGAGTTGGAGGAGACTCGAGGCCACGGGCAGCTGCTATAGCGCGTCCGGCTCCATAGTATAGTTGCCTCACCAAAGTTAGCAAAGCCCGGAGTTTGTTGTCAGGAGTTTCTATGTTGATAGCATTGCGGGGACCTGTCAAAAAGAGTATTATAGGAACTTTGGTAAGTTCATGGTTATAATTGCAGAGTTGTTTGAAGTAGTAAAGGGAAGAGTCTTACCCCAGATAGCAGCAACAATATCAGCTAAAAGCTGCTTAAAGAATTGTGGACTCGCTCCACCTCAGCCATTTTTTCTCAGCAGCCTCAAGCCGAGTCTTCCAGTCCTCCTCATGATCTTCTATGTCCTTTTTCAAGGACATGTTTTCTTCTTTCACTTCAGCGAGGGAGGTCTCGAGGTCCCGGGTCTTTTCTTGGGCCTCAGCTTTCAGCCGGGTCTCAGTTGATAACTGCTCCTTGAGCTGCTGGATTTCTTGTGTGGCTTGGGACACATGTTGCTGCAAAATGAGGTTTGATCAGTGGAGTATAAAATTGGACAGTGAGAAATTTGCTAAGAAATTCAGAGTAACAAAGTCCCGGGTTGATGCAAGCATATAACCCAGCACTTGGGGTCTATCAGATTCGAAAGTTTCTTAAAAATAGATAAGAGTTTGTGTTATCAGAATTATAAGGTTGGCTCAAAAAGACAAGTCCCAGATTATTGCAAGCATGTAACCCGGCACTTGGGGGCTGGGAAATTTGAAGCTCTCAGAAAGTAAAAGCTACGAGTCCTAGTATGATGTAAACAGACAAACTAGCACTTGGGGGCTAATTTATTTTAAGTTTTCTTTCAAAGCACCAAGCTTATTAAACAAGTTAATCAAACTTGGAGCTTGGGGGTTAGGGAGTAAAGGAGAGAGTGATATTACCTCATGGCGCTGCTTGACAGCAGTAACAAATTCAGCCTCAAGTCCTTTATGATGAGAGAGCCAGGAGAAGTACTCAGAAATAAGAGCCGGCAGTTCCATGTTCTCCAGAGCCGGTGGCTCGGAGTAGATGATGGGCTCTTTTCCATGGGCACTTACTTCGGTTTTCACCTCTGGCTCCATAATTTTTGCCACCACAGTGGGTGGAGCTTCAGCAGTTATGGTCTGGGTACCTAGGTACTCAACCTCATCATTTGTGCCTGAACCAGACCCGGGAGATTTCTCAGGAGACTTTTTGGCAGGCTTGGCAGTGTTCAGGAAAGACCCAGCCGGAGTTTTGCCCGGGTCTGCCCTAGGAGGTGAGGCTTGAGGGGAAGGTAGCTTCTCTTCCATTTCCTTCTCTGGGGTCTCCTCCACAATTGTGTCATGTACAGGAGCCTCTGTATGAGCAGGCTCGGGCATGACGGCATAGGAAGAAGACCCGGCTGCATCTAAAGGTGTAGCCTTCGCACTGCGCATAACAAAAAGAAGGGTCAGATGTGATAAAAAGAAATAAGAGTCAGAAAAATTCAAAGGATAGAAAATGTACCCGATATTGACGCGAAAATCCTCAGGCAGATTCACGTTGTTATCTGAAGAAACTGACAAAGATTGGGACTTAGAGACCCGGATTTTGCCAGCCAAGGGGTGCGAAGTACTAGGAGTCTTTTGTATTGACTTGGTCCAGCGAGACAGGGAGCACGAGGGGATACCTGTGTTCAAAGAATCCAGACTGGCGCTGGACCGGGTCTTGCGGCGTTTGCTGGCTTCAGCCTCCTTGGCAGCGTCTTTGTCCTGTCGAAGTGCTCGAGGTTGAGATGTGTTCATCATATAACTAGAAATGCGAGAATATGGCACCTTCTATACTGCGGCTCTGGTCCTCTTATGGGAAAGGCTTGGAGCCGGTACTTCGATGACATCTGGAGCCGGCAAATTATCATTAGCCGGCTCAGCAGGATCTGGATAGGAAATAAAAATTTGATGGTTAGTAAAACCTGAGGGAGCTTCGTTCTCGATTAAATCGAGGAAGAGCCGGCTCGTGGAGTCAAGCTCACCTTCTTCTTCTTCTTCCTCCTCATTGTTGGAGTCAGAAACATCATCACCCGGTTCAGACACGGGCGTATAATCGTCTTTCCACCATTCCGGGTCCTGGGAAGTGGATACAAGGTTAGAAAGAACAGTTATGAATCAAGGTGCAAGAAAAAGTGAAGTGGAGCTAAAAGTGAAATCATACTGTGGGAACCGGGTTATTAGCATAAAACGGGCAAGCCCGGTTTCAGCTATGATGGTCTTCTTTTCGCCAAGAAGAGTCTTGGCGTTCTTGACAATCTGGTCCTCAAGAAGCGTTACCTCGGAGTAACGCATATCGTCTGTTGTAGACCCGGTGTATTGGTGAAACAACCGGGTCCTGATGCTCAGCGGCTGGATGAACCAGCCGATCCAGCACTTAACCAGGTCAGTGCCTCGAGGCCATGCGCAAGGAGGGCCCTTGCCCGGGTCTGGATGTCAGCAAGAAGGACCCGGTCCTCGTCACTGGCGAAACTATTCATCTTCTGGTTGAAGATCAGAGGAGAATTTCAGAAGGCCGGATAACGAGCGTCATCTGACTCAGGGGAGGTGTCTTTATAATAAAAGTAAGTGTTTTGCCACCCCTTTGGGTGGCTGGCAAGAATAAGAGCCGGAAAATTGTTAGTTTTCCGGCGTTGGATGGAAACACCACCGTAAGGGCCTAGAGGTTGCTTCTTACGAGAGGGATTGCAGTAAAAGATTTCTAAAAACAGTTCCAAGCTGGGAGCCATCTGGATGTAATCCTCACAGAAAACAACAAAGTTGCTGATATTAAGGATGGAATTGGGAGGCCCATCGAAAGCAGTCAAGCCATAATATTTAAGGACTCGACGAAAGAACAAGGAGCCAGGAGGACGAAGACCACGAGTGACATGATCGAGGAGAACAACAATTTCACCTTTTTGCGGGGTGGGTCGCGTTTCTTCTCCTGGAGCTTGCCACTCGATTTCTTTCTTTGGGGGCAGCTCTCCTATGTTTACAAATGTCTGCAAGGTCAACTCCGTGACAGAGGAGCAGGTCCAGTTCACCGGAGCGGCGCTGGCCGCTGCGGCGGAGCTTGTGCCCTTCTTCGCTAGCTTCTTCACGGCCTTGGGGCCTCCAGCCTTGGTCTTCTCCTTCCCCATTGCTGCGGAGTTTTGGTGGAGATCGATGTTCGGGATGAACACGACGAACCCTAGCTATGGAATCGAATCGTGGAGAGGAGGTAGAGCTTGGTTTCGAGATGCGATTGAGCGAGGAATCGGATGAGCGGAGCTCCTGGATGGTTGGGAATGATTGCGGCGTTGCGTGCGTATGTGATTCGAGCTCGATTTGGATCTGGGAATGGCGGCGGCGCGAGATTGAAGATGAAGGGGCCAGGGAAATGGGGAAAGTGATCCCTGTTTACCCTAGCCCTTAATTTATAAGGCACGGTGAAAACGCCCAAGGGGCATTGCGGTAAAAAGAAGAGTACGATGAGGATCTTTGACCTAGGTCAACGACAAACAGATAACGACAAGAGAGAGGATATTCATGATGAGATATCTGGAGATAGATTTGGAGAGAGAAAGACAAGACCTTTGACTAAGAGGTTGACTGACGATTCATATGTTCGATGGGCAAAATTATCGCTAAGTGTTGAGAAACAAAATTCACAGTAAGAAGACTCGGGAATGAAAAGCCGGGTTATAGAATGGCCGCCAAAATGAGCCGGCCTGGAGACAAAAGATTGATTGAAGCTAATGATTTATATATGCAAATATGTTTATGTTTTCAGGGGATTAACTTGAATAGCCCGGATGGCAATGCTTGAGCAAAAGGCACCAAGATTACAAGACATCTCAAGAATTCACCATCCTGTTATCCAAGCTAATCTGGGGGCTAATGTTGGGGGAAAGATAACCCGGTGTACCCATGAAGGAGAAAGAAGACCCGCCAGGCAGGAGGCCGGGCTTGGCCTGCTTTTCCAGTCATGGGCTGAACTTCACTATGGGCCGGTGCATTTGGCGGTAACCCGGCTTAAGGAAGGAAAGAACTAGAAGACCCGGAGGTGGTGCACGTCGCGGAGTCCAAGACCTGGAGATCATGAAGAGGTGGAGATAGATTAGAACTCCTAGTACAGGTATAGCCCGGCCTTACCATGTAAGATACCAGGAGACTCGGTCATCTATATAAGGGGCTCCTGGGTCATAGTTTAGGTCAAGCTTTTCATATTACGCAAAGTCCCACGAGAGAGAAACCATTGTAACCCTAATCGAGATCCGGCTCTGTTGTAGTAGCCAGGTTATCGATATCGAGATCAATAATAGAGTAGCTGGAAGTAGGTTTTTATCTCCAATGGAGAGGCCGAACCAGGGTAAACCCTTAGTCCCATCCACGCAAAACAACCTCTCTGACACCAGTTTCGCCTGGCCCTCAACTCAAAGTTACCCTATGGTAGCATATGCCGTGACAACCCCACGACACATTCGTTGACAACGACATACATAGCTAAAAACTTATTTTTATACTCTCTATATGATTTCAAAACTTAAAAGCTCTAGCACATGATTTTATCGCTGCTTCCCTCTGCAAGGGCCTATCTTTTACTTTCATGTTGAGTCAGTAAACCTATTCCCTTCTATCTCAATCAAGCATTTGAGTTGTTGTGATTCAACCATCTATATGTTGATATTTTCAATCATGTCTTTTATGTTTCCTTGTGTAGCACAAAGCTTTTATCTGAATGAATATAACTTGAAAGTTATCAATGACTGTAAAGGAGATTGATATGATTGAGCATGTAAGTTCTGCAATATAAGCTCTAGTATAAAGACTCTGCTCGAAAGATAAGTACAATCTGTTAATTGTTCTCTGACCAAGAACAAAGTTTGCCATCACCAATTATGATTTTCTCTATGTACCTTATTGTGACTACCTTTACTTGTTTCAAGTTAAGTTATATGAAGGGAAGTTGTTGTCTAGAATGACTTGTGTATTAATAAATGTGATGCTTCTTTTCCGTATTTTGTTTATCGACACTTCGCTCCATAAACCTGTGGTCTTGTTTACTGAGCTCAGTTTTCGCTTGGGGACAAGCGAGGTCTAAGCTTGGGGGAGTTGATACGTCCATTTTGCATCACTATTTTATATCATAATTTACTGTTATTCATTGATATATTTCATATTTAGAGATGATACTTATGTTATTCTACCTATTTTGCATGTTTGATGATTATTGGAGAATTAAACACCGGAGTCAGATTTCTGCTGGAAAAAGGACCGTCAAGACACCATATTTCTGAAGATCAATAATTCGAGGAAAACATCCTGAAGTTCCTATTTTGTCAGATGTCGGAGGCAGCCAAAAGGGGAGGCCAAGGTGGGCCACCATGGGCCCTCACCATGTGGTGGCGCGGCCCACCTTGCCCTCGCGCTGCCATGTGGTGAGGAGGCCCAGGCCCACCTCTGCCAGCCCCCTTTCGTGTACATCATCCCTAGGAAACCCTAAGCCTAGGGGGACGTCGTGGAAATATTCCGCCGCCTCCACGAGGCGGAAAACACCAGAGAGAAAAAAGCTCTTACGGTCGGGAAATTCCTTCCCGGAGGGGGGAAATCGTTGCCATCGTCACCGTCGTCGAGCTAGACTTCATTGGGATCATCATCATCTTCTTCACCGCCAGCACCATCATCTCCGCCGCTCCACTCCGTTCCGCTGTAACATCTAGGGTTGAATCTTGTCTAGTTCATAGGGGAAGCTTTCCCGGTGTTAATTGCTCCTTGTGGTTGATGCTATTGAGTGAAACCGTTGAATTAAAGTTTATGTCCAGATTGTTATTCATCATTATATCACCTCTGATCATGTTCCATATGATGTCTTGTGAGTAGTTCGTTTAGTTCTTGAGGACATGGGAGAAGTCTTGATGTTAGTAGTGAATTATGTTGAGTAATATTTGATGGTTTGATATTTAAGTTGTGGTGTTATTCTTCTAGTGGTGTCATGTGAACGTCGACTACATGACACTTCACCTTTATGGGCCTAGGGAATGCATTGTGTATTCGGTTGCCAATTGTGGGGTTGCCGGAGTGACAGAAACCTAAACCCCCGTTGGTATATCGATGCATGAGGGATAGCAGGATCTCAGAGTTTAAGGCTGTGGTTAGATTTATCTTAATTACTTTCTTGTATTTGCGGACGCTTGCAAGGGGTATAATCACAAGTATGTATTAGTCCTAGGAAGGGCGGTGCATTAGCATAGGTTCACCCACACAACACTTATCAAAACAATGAAGATTAATCAACTCTATGAAGCGAAAGCACTTGACGAAACTCCCGTGTGTCCTCAAGAACGTTTGGTCATCATAAGTAAACCTACCGGCTTGTCTTTTGCTGTAGAAAGGATTGGGCCACTCGCTGCAACTATTATTACTGCATTTTATTTACTTGTACTTTATTTATCTACTATATCAAAAATCCTAAAAACTTGTCTGCTAGTATTTACAGTGAATTCCATATCAAAACTGCTTGTCAACACCTTCTGCTCCTCGTTGGGTTTGACACTCTTATTTATCGAAAGTACTACGATACACCCCCTATACTTGAGGGTCATCACTCGCGGACCGCTGCGCGCGGGCAGAAGAAGGTGTGAGGGAAGATGAGCCTGAAGACAAGGCCACTGCTGCCAGGAACAAGAAGCGGGATGCTGGTGCCGACAAGCGCGTCTTCGTCACCGAGCCACTCCGAAGAAGGTCAAGCCCGTCACCACCGAGGAAGAAGAAAACGATCCATGGTGCCACATCCACCCAGACAGCAACCATGCGCTCAAGGACTGTCGCGCGCTACGGTACCTCGCCGAGCGTGAGCAGTGTCGAACTGGAGGAGCCAAACATGACGGCTGCTACAACTGCGGCCTTGCCGGGCACATCGCTCGAGATTGCCCCACGGGTCGCCAAGGCGGAGGCGGCCGTGGCTGGAATCGGGGCGGTGGCCGCGGAGGCCGAGGAGGAGGGCGCGGCGGACAAGGAGGACGTGAGCAGAACAATCGAGCGGCTGCCCCGGCCAACAATGGGGAAGCTCCCGCCGTACTAGGAGGCAACGGTGGCCAGTTCTAGGAAGTCAATGGCGTTGTTGGGTGCATCCATGGGGGCTCTTCGCTCCCCTCGTCCAACGGCGCGGGCAAGAGGCTAGTCCAAGAGCTCAATGTGGTCGCTTCCGGGCCAACGAAGCCCCTGGACTGGTCTAACCAGGTCATCACCTTCGACCCGGAGGACCACCCGTCCAACACTGCCGGGGTCGGAACTTTGCCACTAATCGTGTCGCCGGTCATCCACAACTTCAAGGTCACCAAGATGCTGGTTGACGGAGGCTCCAGCCTCAACCTACTGACGGCCAAGGTGCTGAGTGTGCTGCAAATCCCTTTCTCTCGCCTCAAGGATACTGGCGAATTCCAAGGCGTGAACGGGAGCGTGACGCAGCCCCTTGGAAAGATCACTCTGCCGGTCACCTTTGGCGATCACACAAACTTCCGCACCGAGGATGCCGTCTTCGACATCGCCGACACTCCGCTTCCATACAACGGCATACTTGGCCGACTTGCCCTGGCCAAGTTCATGGCCGTCTCTCATTTCGCCTACAACGTGCTGAAGATCCCTGCGCCATTGGGAGTGATCAAAATCAAGGCCGACATCGACGATGCCATCTTCTGTGTTCACAAGCTGAACCAGACCGTGGCGGCGACAGCGGATGTCCCGCAAGTTGTGATGGAAGACGATGTTGACGCACTCCCCGGGGAAGGAGCTGACCCCGGGGGCTCGACGTCGGCTCCCGTCAAGAAGGCGCCGTTCCAGGGCAACCCGCGGCTGACCAAGAAGGTGGCACTGACCAGTGATGGAGTTCGCTCTATCACCATCGGTGCCCATCTTACTGGCAAATAGGAAGGCGTGCTCGCCGCCTTCCTTCGGGAAAACTCTGATGTCTTCTCTTGGGATGCATCGGAGCTACCCGGCGTACCAAGGGAGGTGGTCGAGCACAAACTGACGGTCAGCGCGGGCGCGCGGGCAGTGAAGCAAGTTCCTCAGAGTCACAGCAAACAGAAGTTGGAGTTCATCATCACCAAGGTCGACAAGTTGGCAGAAGCTGGAATCATCCGGCCGGTTCTTCACCCTTTGTGGGTGGCAAACCTGTAGTAACTCCAGGTCCTTTACCCTTCAAGTGGCGCCTTCGCATCGATTTCACCGACTTAAACAAGACATGTCCCAAGGATCCTTTCCCCCTGCCGCGCTTTGATCAGATTGGGAGTTCCACGGCAGGGTGCAAGTTGCTATGTTTCCTGGATGCTTTCTCTGGGTACCATCAGATCGTAATGTCCATCAAAGATCAAGAGAAGACGGCCTTCTTCACCCCAAGGGCTGCTACTGCTTCACTCGAATGCCTTTTGGCCTCTGAAACACCGGCGTTACCTTCCAGCGCGCAATACAGGCCTGCTTTGGACCACATCTGGGTCGCAATGCTGAAGCACACATCAACGGCATCACATCAAGACGCAGCACCAGGATTCGCTCATCCAGGACCTGCGAGACATTCGAAAATCTCCGCCGGGTCAACGTCAAACTCAACCCCGAGAAGTGTGTGTTCGGGATATCATCGGGCAAGCTGCTGGAAGGCGTACCATCCATTTCCTGGATGAAGCAAGATGTCGAGCATCCCTGCGATCCGCTCGATACCAACAAGCGCTCAGGTGATATCATGGCCGCCATGTGCGAGCGCAAGCATTGGAGCCGGGCGACCTGGTCCTCCGGAAAAAACAAAAGCTTGATGGCATGAACAAGATGTCATCTAAGTGGGAATGCCCATATCGGGTGACGCATACCCTGAGGCTTGGAGCAGTCTATCTGGAGGATGAGAAGGGCAGACCTCAGGGCAATGCCTGGAATATCGAGAATCTCCGCAAATTCTACCCTTGATTACGAACACGAATCGCAGATAGTTGTATCGACTAAGCACGCCTGAGGGCTAGCGTTCTGTAATAAGGTGTATGAATCGTCGCCAAGGAATAAAAGATAAGTTTTCAATCCCGTGAGCCTCAATTTCTGTCGTAAAATTGATTAGCAACCCCCAAGCAGTGAGCTGATATGTGCCGGTGGCTGACGGGGTGAACGCGAGCACGCCTACCAGTAGGAGCTGCCTCCCGATCATGCCGTACTGTCGCAAAGAGGGAGATTTGGGCAGTGCTGTGCTTTAAAGCACGTAAGCACATAAATGCACAGTCAACCTTGCTTGCGGTTTGTTTCGGGTAAACATTTTCACGACACGAAGAGAGGGTCCTTTCTTTTCCTACTGAAAGTTTGTTGTGTGCAGCGCCTTCCCGGGACAGAAACTCGCAAAGGACGGAGGTCTGAGGACTGGATACCCGGGAAAGGCCTAGAAGATTAGGAGCGGCAGAAAAACAGCTAAGTTCTTGCATCTGCATACTAGGCATATCATCTCGGTCGGAGTCAATATACTTTCAACTTGAGCATGCTTGAAAGTCTATGAGAACCTTGGCGGGGGATGAGGCGTCCTCCCCGGTGAACGGTCCGTTTCCCTCTGGCCTAGTAACTGAGGCAGTGGAGTGAGTCCCCGGAAGGTATAGTGCTCCTGGGGGTATTACTGTTGCAGCAGAAATAGGGTACTTGGCAAACCGGGAAATATCCTCATAAACTAAACGGCGCGTTAGTGCAAGGGAAGATTTGAAATGACTCCGAGAGTTGAGATTAGGATTGCATTCATGTTTAACATTCGAAGTTACATTCATGCATTACATTCATAAGAAGCAGCCTATGCGCATATCTAGCCTATGCTACTAATGCCAGCCCAGGCGCACTGGCTGCGCAGATCTGTCTGCTGTTTATTTGCCTGCCGGGTACACCTCTCTCTTCTGGGGACGCCTGGAGGAGAAGGGGAAACACTTGCGCAGGTTCTTCAGGCGTCCTTAGGGACAAGAGGCCCTGCTGGAAGTCCAGGAACTCCACCACCAAACAGGCGGACAATGCCTTTGGCTACTTCTCCAACGACCTGGCTGTCTGCCTACAAAAAGGGGGGCACCCGCGAATGAAAAGCCGGCAGCAGCTAGGAGGAAAAAGAGTCGAGTGGGGCGCCATTACCTAGTCGATGGCCTCCAGCTCGGCCAAGGGCTGGGACAGCTCCGGGATCCCGGCGGTTCTCTCCTTCAGGTAGGCCATCAAGAATGCTTTCTTGATGGCCCTCACCCGGCCTCTTCCTGCGCAGCAGAGCCCGTGATGACCGCCATATCGGCAAGTGCCTGGACGGCAGAAGCACGAGATGCACCTCCCTGCTCAGCCGCCCATGCTCCGACCACTCATGGCACTTCTACTCCGCCGCGGAAGGCCGACTCCGCCGTGGAAACCTCAGACGCCATCTCCGCATCACCGGACATCGTCGACAGCAGCTCGCGCTTCGCAGGAAGGAGGAGTGGAGTCGAGCGGAGTAGAGGAGGGAAGTGTGGGAGAAGGTTAGGGGCTGAGGAGTTTTTATAGGCTCTCCACCCCCCACCTGCCTCTTGGCGTTTCGGGAACAACAGTAATGGGGACGCGTTTTGCAAAAAACCCGTTCTCATTCACACAAAATACAAGATAAAGCGTGCAGAACAAGTGCGAGTTCCTCTTCAACAAATACAAGGGCTCGGGGGCTCGCCTCTACTTCGACCCGGCGCACCCCATCAGGCCGTCCGAGAAGACCAGGCGTCGGGACCCACTTTGACCTCTTTTTTTGGTCATAGCCCCGGCAGCCGCTGAAGCAAAGCCACCGGGACCATGCCCGGGGGCTACTGTCGCAGCAGTGGAACACGGGGTTCCCCTAGCGCTGCCAAAGTGGGTCCACCTCCTGTGGGCCCAGCACGAAGATGGACAAGACCAAGGCACGACGCAAGGCTGGTGGGCACCCCGCGCATGAGCCAAGTCAGCCGGGTGCGGAGGACCCCGGGGTCCCTCGCACCCCGGAAGAGCAAGAAGACCCCGAGAGCCCGAGACCCCGGCAGAGCCGGACTCTCCCTCGGGTACCAGGCTGTACGCGATGAAGTTAGGGCTTCCACCGCCCTCCAGAAGATGGTAGAAGAGCCCAGAAGACTTGGGAAGCAAGGCGCAGGCAGGGGACACCACCTGCGGTGTGCCAGCCCTTTTCCCACCTCGCTTTCCCCTAAAGGGCGGGTATCTCACTAAACCGGCTGAAGATACTTGGAGGAGGAGAGGCCACGTCTACACCTCAACCACGGAGAGGGGGAACTTCCCGCCAAGACCCCCTCACGCTCCTCGCATGACCTCTGTGGCATCCCATTGTCTATAAAAGGAGGACCAAGTCATGGCGAGGAGGGAGACGACGAATCCAAGGCAGAACCCAAGCAAGAGCAGTGCAAGAGATAGCTAGGGCAGAGAAGAGAAGGGAGGTGATCTCCTCCGGGCTAGGATCTGTCCTCTCTCCTTCCTCTCGCCAAAACACTTTCCGGGGCACCTCGCCGGAGACACCATTGTAGCCACACCATGATGCTCCCATCTATCCAGACATGCAGGAGTAGGGCTGTTAGCCTTCGGGCGGCCTGAACCTGGGTAGATCGTTGTGTCCTTTGCTTGCTTGCCATCCACGCAGAGAGAGAGAGACGGAGAGCTTGCCGGCGGTACTTCTCCGGGAGACGTCTTCCAGCCTCCTTCGCGCCCTACCGAATCTACAAAGGGGGTGTCCTTCATCCCCGATGTCCGTCCTTCGTGACACGACAACAAGCATGATAGGCTAATTCGATGAAGAACAAGAATATCATCTCTAGGTGATTCCAACAAATCTAGGTGGAGAACTACACATCTAGCCAATGATTCGTCACAAGACTTCTACACAAGGTTCTAGAGGCTCTACAATGCATCTCTACCAAACCAAATCATCAAGAACACAAGGGGATGCACCATCTAGTCATCTTCATCCATAGCCTAGATGAGAGAGAGGGAGAGGGCATACCGATGCTCATGGCGAGGGTCAAGGGGGAGGAAGAGGTGCCGGAGCGTCCCCGAGGCGTGGGAGGGAAGTCCCTTGGCCGAAGCACTCCGTCCTGGCGGCGGAGGAGGTCGGCGGCGGCGGATCTGGGGAGAGGCAGTGGAGGGCGTGGGGAAAAAGGAAGTTTGACTTCCACCCCGTGCCCTCCCGAGCCTTATCCGCCGAAATTCGCTCCAGCGGTACTACCGGTTAACCCAGCGGTAGTACCGCCAGCCGGTTTCTGCGTAGCCCAAGACAGGGTTATTGTGGCACCCCGATCCAGATGATCGAGCCACCCCATATACCAGTCCCAGAAACACTGGATATATGACAACTTGATAAACAAAGGCATAACCAAATATATTCATATGGCATCGAGTTCGGACAAATACAATATTACAACACGGGGTGAGGCTCCAGCTCTTGCGCAACAGGCGCACACAACAGTATGAACATTATTTTTCTAACATCAAGCCTCTAGCGGAAGTCGTAGCGGAAGCGTAGATAGTAGCGTGGCGACAGCGGGCTTTATTCCACAGGGTTCTGCCTGGAATACGGGTTCCTAGTTCTCGTACAGCGGGTACTCAGCGACGGGAGTAGCGGGTTCTGGCCACATGAAAAGCCAGGTGAGTACATGGAATGTACTCGCAAGACATTAGCCCAAAAACAAACAAGGTCTACCTATATGGCATGGCATAAGTTCAGAAGGTAGCATGGCATCAGTTTGGGTTTAGAAGTGCGAGTCCAAGCTAAACGGTTGGACATAACTTACCTACTTACCTTTGTAGGGGAGTCTCGTTGTTGCTAGAATGAGATCACGTTTCTCATCCAACAACATTTTAGGCTTTCAAGCCTCTAGCCAACTCTAGCTTAAGTCTAGCCAACTATGGCGTTCACTCAAGCCAACTCTGGCTGTCATACCAGCCAACTCTGGCTATCAATTCAGCCAACTCTAGTTATCATTTCTAGCCAACTCTGGCTTTAGGGTTGGGTTTCACATTCATTATTTCTCCATATTCGACGGACTGACTCATAGTGTGACTTGACCCAAACATCGTCCCATAACCCAGGAACAAGGCTAGACATCCAGATTTACACTCTCGAGAGGTTGCAACTTTTATCCACACGCTGAAGTCTAGGCTTGTACCGCCGGTACCGAAGTACTAGAACCGATCATGGCGGACAGCACAAACCCATACTTCCACAGTCGTTTACTCTACCAAGACACTCCCTGTATAGCCATCGACATAATTCTATGCCTTATGCAGAAGTGAATCCGGCACGTCCCCAACCCAAGAGCGACGCCTAGCTACGGAACCTTCACAAGACTAGCCCCGACCAACTATGGTAACCGACTAGACTTGCCAAAAAGGTGGCATCAAAGGAGGCTGATAAAATACCCGGCCATGGTCCGCCCACACGGACGACGCATGGTTGTGCTGGGTGTTTGGTGAGTGGCACTAAGTGACTCAATCTAGTCGAGGGAGGTGGTTATCTTCTTAGTCAAATTTTAACTTCCAGTTTCCAACAAGATCCATGCAGCACAAGGTAAGCACATAACAATAACAGCACAGAATAAACACATCACTTGCAGGTAACATAACAACATTAATACCCGGTGACTATGGCGGTTCCTCCAGCCGGTGTCACCAGGGGTTAGTGTTCACAGAATAAATAACATAGTGTTTCAAACGGATAACCGTGGCGGTTCCTCCCGCCGGTGGTCACCGTAAAGAATGAACCGGAAAGCACTCATAAGAATGAGAGAGCATCCATTCCACTCGAGGGTTATTTCGACGTGGTGTCAGCAATCTCGGCAAAAAGAACCAAATGGAAAGTCAGCGTCCCAAGCGTCGCAGTCCAGGTGGCTTACGCCAACCACGTTTGACGGAGGGATAAGAAGCAAATAACTCTTTTGGCAAATGCCCCCAACTCCGAGGATCATAAGACGACATTCGTCCGCTCCTCACCTCAGCGAAGAGGAAAAGTAAACAAAGCCCCGCAAGCGCGAGATGCACAGTTGTAATATTTCACCCATTCCTTCGACTGAGGCGGTTCCTCCGGCCATTGTCTAGGGAACGGGAGTGATGCACAGATAAGCAACTATAAGGTAGTGCAATAATTTAAAATGCAATATGGCATGTGAGGTGCAACAGATATTAATTCAACAGTCAAAATATTTCCTTAGTTCGACCAAGTTTGAAATTGGGTTGGTGGCTTGCCTTCAGCAGAGGGGTAGGGTTCGGGTTCGACTGCAACTTCGTTGGAGAAGTTTGAATCTATTCAAAGAATGAAACGGTATTAAAAACTCTTCCTACGGCATCGAACAAACGATCAAGCAAATGAACTCCAAATGAAATACTTTTGATGTCATTTGACAGACATTTTGAAAACAAAGCCATCCCAAAAGGATTCATATTTTTTGACAATTTTTGGAAAAGTTCTGACCTTCCAAAGATAGCCTAGCATCTGCCCTTTTTTTCTTAAAAAAAGAAAGAAATAGAAATAAGAAAACATTTCAGAAATTTTAAAACGTAACTGGGCCGGCCCATTTAGCCGATGGCCCAC
Organism: Poa pratensis; assembly: GCA_947311845.1. Taxonomy (NCBI): domain Eukaryota; kingdom Viridiplantae; phylum Streptophyta; class Magnoliopsida; order Poales; family Poaceae; genus Poa; species Poa pratensis. Next base: position 93,469,940 of record CAMZMU010000063.1, on the reverse strand, counting down.
TGAGCCGAACTGGTACACGCGAAGGAAAAAGAAGAAAAAAAAGAAAAACAGCACGGGCTCCTCTTCTCCGGCGAGCTCACCGTGCTGGCGAGGACGGCGACGGCGGCTCAGGCCACCCTGGACTCCAGCGAGGATGGCTACGGGTTCCTGGTGCTCTGAATCAGAGGAGGGGGTGGAGATATGGTGGGGGGAGGTTCTGGAGAGAGGGGGGATCGACCGGAGGCCGTGCGGCGGAAATGAGCTCGTCGACGATGCTCTGGTGCTTCCTCGGAGAGGATACTGGATGGGGAGGGAGCTGAGAGGGAGAGGGAGGTGGTGTGGTGATCGAAGGCAGTGGGGGTGCTCCTTATATAACGAATCGAGAGGTGGCCGTCACGGGAGCGCACGGCGTGGTGCTGCACGGAGCTGCGGCGGAGCCGCGGCCTTTGCGTTGATGGTGTAGAGGCGGTGCGTCGCCGAGCGGTTGTCGCCCAAGCTGGACGGCGGGAATCCGTGGCTTCAGAGAAGGGTGGCCGGGGCTGGGGCGCTGGCGAGCTGCCCGTGGCGGTGCTGTGCGTGCGGCGCGTCGTCTAGCGGACGGCGGCGTGCGGGGGAGGCTCCTCCGGCGATGTGCGGTTGCTGGGGGAGGCGACGGGTGTCGGCTGGAGGTCGAGGGGAGGCAGGGGGCACGGGGAGCACGGGGGAGAGGCGAGGAGAGACCGCACGGCGACGCGCAGAACGCGGCGGCGCCGTCTGCTACGTGCTCGACAGTGGTGATCACTGTGCTGGCTATGTCAGGAGCGGCATCGGTGTCTATCTCCCAGCTCAGTGCTCCAAATGAAGCGAGGTTTTGATCTATGTGCGCCAAATGGAAAATGCAGCAACTTCCCTGACTAATGTTTTGCCAAATTCTAAAGTTGGTCTATAGGATATCTTGGAAAAACTGTTCTGGCCAAAAGGAGAAATGTTGTTTTGATGAAGTAAATCAAATGTAAATGGGTTCATAAAATTCCCTGAGGTGTGTGTGTCCATTGTGGTTGTGTCTAGGGCCTTGGCTCACAAGAAATAAAATGTTTGCTTTGCATTTGGAAAAATAAGAAGGAAATAGGCAGAAACTAAAGTGGGGAGTTACTCCAAAATTTTGTAAACAAGGTATCAAATGTTTTTGCATATTTGGGCTATATGTTGCCTAGGGGTCATCCCCTAATTTTGGCAGAATTTTTGGAAAGATCTTTGAGGTACTTCCTTTGTAAAGCCAAAATAATAGGATTTTGGTTATTGAAATAAAAGGAAATATTGGAATAATATTTTTGGGTGAAATGAGCCAGCAACATGTTCACCAAGTGGGAGGGAATCCAAAACATAAGATCCCAAACTTGGACAAGATTTGGTAAAAGTTTGAGGATTGAAAATAGCAGTGAAATCAAAAGGAATATTAATTCCCAAAAATCCAATAATAGATTCACAAAAGAATTTTTTTGAAAAGGCCAAATTTCAGGATGTTACAGACCTTCCCCCCTTAAATTGAATCTCGCCCCCGAGATTCGGGTTGCTTGCTGACTAGGTATAATTCTTCGAGTTGAACGGGTGGGAAGCTCCAAAATTGAATAAAATCAGCGCGGTTCTGTACACGTACCGAGCGCTGCATTCGTGGCTTCATAGGCTTCTTCGGCTGACATGTGGTGGACGCGGGCAACTTGAGGAGCCTTGACTGCACTGGCAGGGTGGTTGTTGTTGAAGTTGCTGTTGTTGCCGGGGTTGTTGTTGAGGGGACACTCCCTGATATAGTGTCCTGCCTTGCCACACTTGAAGCAGGCGTTTCCCCTTTTTGCGTCATCTGCAATGGGGCGGTGGTGGTAAAATCCTTCACGAGGGTATCCATCTTTCTTGGGCTGATTCCCAGTGGTCTGGGGGTTTGGGGTCGGGTTGCTGGGCTGCCAGGTACGGGGCTTGGAAGAAGTCCCTTCTTGGTGGTTCTTGCGGGGCTCAAACTTTCTCTTGTGGGAGTCGTAAATAGTACGGTGCTCCTTCTCTGAGATCAGCGTGTGTTGATCATGGCCTGGAAATCTTGGAACTGCAGTACACTGAGCTGGGTCTTGATTGCCTGGTGCATTCCCTGGAGAAATCTGTCCTTCTTCTTTTCTTCAGTGTTGGTGTCGTCGGGGGCATAACGGGCGAGATTGTTGAACTTGGTGAGGTACTCGCTGATAGACTGGTTACCTTGGGTGAGTGCCAAGAATTCTTGTTGCTTCATCTTTATGAGACTGGAGGGTATGTATGCCTTGCGGAAGGCTTCTTGAAATTCTGTCCAGGTTGCTGGGGGTCCATCTCCTCTGGCAGTCTTCTGGTTGTCCCACCAAACATTGGCAGGGCCTTCAAGATAGTGGGTGGAGAAGAGTACTTTGTCCAGCTCGTCAACGCGAGCAAGCTCTAGCTTCTTTTCCATGGTGCGGAGCCAATCATCGGCTTCAAGCGGGTCATCCGCAAATGAGAACTTGGGTGGCTTGGTGCGTTGGAAATCTTGCAATTTGGAGTGACCAGGGCGTGGAGCATTTTGGGCTTGCATATAGGTTCCAAACTCCCTCATGATCTGTGTCAAGTGCTGGCTATGGCGCTCATCCATCATCATCATAATTTGACTCGGACTTGGTTCCTGAACTGGCGGTGGAGGAGGTGACTGAGGTGGCGCAGGATCTTCGCCAGCTTGTCGTGCGGAGCGACGAACTGGTGTTCCTTGACTACCACTTGCACCATCATTGGGCCTCATCCTGAACGGTTGAACGTGGGGGCGGGTACCATGAGCATTCACTTGGGGAAGTGTAACATCCAAGAAAAACCAAATGGAAACCAGGTTTGGCAACACATGGGAAAAGAGTGGCATCCAAGAAAACCAAATGTGACCAAGGGTTGGCAAAGACAACAAGCATGGTGTTATACAACGGTTGGCGGGGTTACACGGTTCTAGCTACTCGCCAAGTTACACTGGATGCAGGATAAAAGATACAAGCTACACGATACATAAAGCGAGATACGAATCTACCACTACATTATTCGAGCGTACGATAAAGCGGAAAGGTAAGATACACTAGGCGATGCGATCTCTGAGCGTCTAGAACTCCATCTCGAGGGGCGTCGCTGGTGGAATGGTGTCGATGTCCTCCCTCGCGGTGCTGTAGTCGGGTGAAGCGCGGTCATCTCCGGAGTCTCCAGAGCGAGGGGGTGTGTCGGCACTGACGCGACGATACCGAGTTCGTGCCCCGGAGGTACGATAGGGGACGAAACGTGAGGAGTGGCGAGGGGTGCTGCTGGGAGCGCGAAAAGATGGCGGCGGGGCGCGAGGAACAGGAGTGGGAACAAGTGCTCTCCGGATCTGGTCAAGGGAGCTGTGGGCGAAGGTGAGAGAGCGAGGTGGGTGGCGAGAGGATCTAGCTCCAGCTGCTCGGGTCATCTCGGCCATAGCCACGTTGGCGCGAAGTGAGGCAAGCTGGGCAAGAGTAAGGTGGAGATACTGGTGGAGAAGGTTGGTGTACTGAAGGAGAGCGGTGAGAGCTGAGCGGGGGTCACCTGGGCTGGGAAAAAGAACATCCCCATTTTCCAAGTCCAACCTCGGAAAGTAGACGTAGCGGGTACTCTGCCTCATGACGGGGTCGTACGTGCGGAGGAAGATGATGGCATCTGCTGCAGCCTCCTGGATAGCTCGGGTCACCTGAGTAGTGACACCGGAAGTGATGTCGTGGACGATCTCGTTGGACACCGTTTCGGGGCGCAAGTGGACGGTGGCGGTGAACTCGGAGGCGGATCCGTTGGAACGGTTGTAGAACACGCGGTAGATCGGAGGAGGTGAGCTTGGGTAGAGGTGTTCCCAAACTTCACGGAGAAACTGCGGAAAACCGGGAACGATCACGGCGGAAGTTTCTGTGAGAAACTCGGTCGTCATCTGTATCGGGACAGAAGCCAAAAAGGGTGAGCGTTAACGTTAAAACACAAACAAGTAGAGAAACAGTCAAAAAGCAGGCAACGTAAAAGTTCTATACTAAGTCGTCCGTAGAACTAGGGTATCCTACAGGCAGTTAGGCTCTGATACCAAGCTCTGTGGCACCCCGATCCAGATGATCGAGCCACCCCATATACCAGTCCCAGAAACACTGGATATATGACAACTTGATAAACAAAGGCATAACCAAATATATTCATATGGCATCGAGTTCGGACAAATACAATATTACAACACGGGGTGAGGCTCCAGCTCTTGCGCAACAGGCGCACACAACAGTATGAACATTATTTTTCTAACATCAAGCCTCTAGCGGAAGTCGTAGCGGAAGCGTAGATAGTAGCGTGGCGACAGCGGGCTTTATTCCACAGGGTTCTGCCTGGAATACGGTTCCTAGTTCTCATACAGCGGGTACTCAGCGACGGGAGTAGCGGGTTCTGGCCACATGAAAAGCCAGGTGAGTACATGGAATGTACTCGCAAGACATTAGCCCAAAAACAAACAAGGTCTACCTATATGGCATGGCATAAGTTCAGAAGGTAGCATGGCATCAGTTTGGGTTTAGAAGTGCGAGTCCAAGCTAAACGGTTGGACATAACTTACCTACTTACCTTTGTAGGGGAGTCTCGTTGTTGCTAGAATGAGATCACGTTTCTCATCCAACAACATTTTAGGCTTTCAAGCCTCTAGCCAACTCTGGCTTAAGTCTAGCCAACTATGGCATTCACTCAAGCCAACTCTGGCTGTCATACCAGCCAACTCTGGCTATCAATTCAGCCAACTCTGGCTATCATTTCTAGCCAACTCTGGCTTTAGGGTTGGGTTTCACATTCATTATTTCTCCATATTCGACAGGACTAACTCATAGTGTGACTTGACCCAAACATCGTCCCATAACCCAGGGACAAGGCTAGACATCCAGATTTACACTCTCGAGAGGTTGCAACTTTTATCCACACGCTGAAGTCTAGGCTTGTACCGCCGGTACCGAAGTACTAGAACCGACCATGGCGGACAGCACAAACCCATACTTCCACAGTCGTTTACTCTACCAAGACACTCCCTGTATAACCACCGACATAATTCTATGCCTTATGCAGAAGTGAATCCGGCACGTCCCCAACCCATGAGCGACGCCTAGCTCCGGAACCTTCGCAAGACTAGCCCCGACCAACTATGGTAACCGACTAGACTTGCCAAAAAGGTGGCATCAAAGGAGGCTGATAAAATACCCGGCCATGGTCCGCCCACACGGACGACGCATGGTTGTGCTGGGTGTTTGGTGAGTGGCACTAAGTGACTCAATCTAGTCGAGGGAGGTGGTTATCTTCTTAGTCAAATTTTAACTTCCAGTTTCCAACAAGATCCATGCAGCACAAGGTAAGCACATAACAATAACAGCACAGAATAAACATATCACTTGCAGGTAACATAACAACATTAATACCCGGTGACTATGGCGGTTCCTCCAGCCGGTGTCACCAGGGGTTAGTGTTCACAGAATAAATAACATAGTGTTTCAAACGGATAACCGTGGCGGTTCCTCCAGCCGGTGGTCACCGTAAAGAATGAACCGGAAAGCACTCATAAGAATGAGAGAGCATCCATTCCACTCGAGGGTTATTTCGACGTGGTGTCAGCAATCTCGGCAAAAAGAACCAAATGGAAAGTCAGCGTCCCAAGCGTCGCAGTCCAGGTGGCTTACGCCAACCACGTTTGACGGAGGGATAAGAAGCAAATAACTCTTTTGGCAAATGCCCCCAACTCCGAGGATCATAAGACGACATTCGTCCGCTCCTCACCTCGGCGAAGAGGAAAAGCAAACAAAGCCCCGCAAGCGCGAGACGCACAGTTGTAATATTTCCCCCATTCCTTCGACTGAGGCGGTTCCTCCGGCCATTGTCTAGGGAACGGGAGTGATGCACAGATAAGCAACTATAAGGTAGTGCAATAATTTAAAATGCAATATGGCATGTGAGGTGCAACAGATATTAATTCAACAGTCAAAATATTTCCTAAGTTCGACCAAGTTTGAAATTGGGTTGGTGGCTTGCCTTCAGCAGAGGGGTAGGGTTCGGGTTCGACTGCAACTTCGTTGGAGAAGTTTGAATCTATCCAAAGAATGAAACGGTATTAAAAACTCTTCCTACGGCATCGAACAAACGATCAAGCAAATGAACTCCAAATGAAAAACTTTTGATGTCATTTGACAGACATTTTGAAAACAAAGCCATCCCAAAAGGATTCATATATTTTTGATAATTTTTGGAAAAGTTCTGACCTTCCAAAGATAGCCTAGCATCTGCCCTTTTTTTCTTAAAAAAAAGAAAGAAATAGAAATAAGAAAACGTTTCAGAAATTTTAAAACGTAACTGGGCCGGCCCATTTAGCCGATGGCCCACTGAGCCGAACCGGTACACGCGAAGGAAAAAGAAAAAAAAAGAAAAACAGCACGGGCTCCTCTTCTCCGGCGAGCTCACCGTGCTGGCGAGGACGGCGACGGCGGCTCAGGCCACCCTGTACTCCAGCGAGGATGGGTACGGGTTCCTGGTGCTCTGAATCGGAGGAGGGGGTGGAGATATGGTGGGGGGAGGTTCTGGAGAGAGGGGGGATCGACCGGAGGCCGTGCGGCGGAAACGAGCTCGTCGACGATGCTCTGGTGCTTCCTCGGAGCGGATACTGGATGGGGAGGGAGCTGAGAGGGAGAGGGAGGTGGTGTGGTGATCGAAGGCAGTGGGGGTGCTCCTTATATAACGAATCGAGAGGTGGCCGTCACGGGAGCGCACGGCGTGGTGCTGCACGGAGCTGCGGCGGAGCCACGGCCTTTGCGTCGATGGTGTAGAGGCGGTGCGTCGCCGAGCGGTTGTCGCCCAAGCTGGACGGCGGGAATCCGTGGCTTCAGAGAAGGGTGGCCGGGGCTGGGGCGCTGGCGAGCTGACCCGTGGCGGTGCTGTGCGTGCGGCGCGTCGTCTAGCGGACGGCGGCGTGCGGGGGAGGCTCCTCCGGCGATGTGCGGTTGCTGGGGGAGGCGACGGGTGTCGGCTGGAGGTCGAGGGGAGGCAGGGGGGCACGGGGAGCATGGGGGAGAGGTGAGGGGAGACCGCACGGCGACGCGCAGAACGCGGCGGCGCCGTCTGCTGCGTGCTCGACAGTGGTGATCACTGTGCTGGCTATGTCAGGAGCGGCATCGGTGTCTATCTCCCAGCTCAGTGCTCCAAATGAAGTGAGGTTTTGATCTATGTGCGCCAAATGGAAAATGCAGCAACTTCCCTGACTAATGTTTTGCCAAATTCTAAAGTTGGTCTATAGGATATCTTGGAAAAACAGTTCTGGCCAAAAGGAGAAATGTTGTTTTGATGAAGTAAATCAAATGTAAATGGGTTCATAAAATTCCCTGAGGTGTGTGTGTCCATTGTGGTTGTGTCTAGGGCCTTGGCTCACAAGAAATAAAATGTTTGCTTTGCATTTGGAAAAATAAGAAGGAAATAGGCAGAAACTAAAGTGGGGAGTTACTCCAAAATTTTGTAAACAAGGTATCAAATGTTTTTGCATATTTGGGCTATATGTTGCCTAGGGGTCATCCCCTAATTTTGGCAGAATTTTTGGAAAGATCTTTGAGGTACTTCCTTTGTAAAGCCAAAATAATAGGATTTTGGTTATTGAAATAAAAGGAAATATTGGAATAATATTTTTGGGTGAAATGAGCCATTAACATGTTCACCAAGTGGGAGGGAATCCAAAACATAAGATCCCAAGCTTGGACATGATTTGGTAAAAGTTTGAGGATTGAAAATAGCAGTGAAATCAAAAGGAATATTAATTCCCAAAAATCCAATAATAGATTCACAAAAGAATTTTTTTTGAAAAGGCCAAATTTTAGGATGTTACAGTTATGCACTATATAAAAATGCTTGCGCATTATGGTGTGGTGGATAACCATGAATGGGATGCCAGTACTGGCGCCTGGGGGCACCACGTTGTGTAAGCCCAAGAAAAGGACGAACACAATGCCATGTCGCCGGGTCCGACCTTCTGAGCGCTAGGAGCATGAAACCAAAAAGCATTTTTTGGAAAGGAAAGTCTTTTGGGATAAGATTTTTGGCTTAGGATAGATCACAAACCGATAGGGGTGAGAGAACATTCAACCTTCCAAGATGCAAAAGTAAAAGCCAAGAGTTGAGTGTTTTCCACAAAAGAAAGCAAAAAAGGTCTAAAAACCCAAATAAGATCAAATGAGAAACAATTCCTCATGAAGAGGAGGGCGGTGGCCGAGGCCACCATGTATGAGCTATTATCAACCTAGAACCGTGAAGATGTATCTAGGGTTCAAGGCCGATACTCATCGTTTAAGCCCAAATTGTCACCGTAGTGACCAATTGAAGCACGAATTGTCTATGTGCGCATAATAGAGATAGTGTTGACTCATGAATTGAGTTACACTCCCCCTATGTTCATGCATGCATCTAAACTAGTTACGATGTCCACTATGGGTACTTGTGCAAGGCGGTCAAGCAAAGTTAGTCGCATCAATAATATTTAGTTCATTCCTCAACTCTCGAAATCTTGGCCCATCAAGGGCCTTGGTGAAGATGTCCGCGAGTTGATCCTTGGTACCTACAAATAAGAGATCAATGTTGCCCCTTTCCACGTGCTCCTGGATGAAATGATGATGAACTTCAGTGTGCTTCGTCTTGGCATGTTGCACGGGGTTGTGGGCGATCTTGATGGCACTCTCATTGTCGCAAAGGAGGGGCACCTTGGTGAAGTTGACGCCATAGTCCTTCGTTGTTTGCACCATCCAAAGGAGTTGAGCACAACAACTTGCGGCGGAGATGTACTCGGATTTGGTGGTGGAGGGAGCAACACAATTTTGCTTCTTTGAAGACCAACACACCAAAGAGCGGCCAAGAAATTGGCAACTCCCGGATGTGGACTTCCTATACTTCTTCTCTCCGGCATAATCCGCATCCGAGTACCCCATGAGATGAAAGCTTGAACCCTTGGGATACCAAAGACCAAAGTTTGGGGTATGAAGCAAATATCGAAAGATGCGCTTAACCGCCATCATGTGACTCTCCTTAGGAGCCGCTTGATACCTTGCACACTTACCCACACTAAACATAATATCCGGTCTAGATGCACAAATATAAAGCAAAGAACCAATCGTCGAGCGATAGAGTTTTTGATCAACATTGTTACCCTCAGTGTCGGTGTGGAGGTCAACGGTGGTAGACATGGCACTAGTAGGGAAACCCTATATAGGTAGGTTGGCATTCTGTGGCGCACCCTTAATTGGTGCGCCACAGAATTATTTCTGTGGCGCATGGTGCCTGGTGCGCCACAGAAATCTTGGCCTTTCGGTGGCGCATCTTTTGCCCATGCGCCACAGAAAGTTAGAATTCTGTGGCGCATGCCCACCCATGCGCCACAGAAACACTGTGGGTCCCACGGCCAATTATTGGGCCAGATCCATCTGGCCATTTTCTGTAGCGCACGGGGCCCAGCGCGCCACAGAAAGCTGGCTTTTGTGGCGCATGCATGTTGATGCGCCTTTCTGTGGCGCACCTAGCCCGTGCGCCACAGAAACTTGGCTTTCTGTGGCGCACCAGACGCCATGCGCCACAGATGCTGGACTTTCTGTGGTGCACCGAGATGCGTGCGCCACAAAATGTTGGCCCAGATCTACAAAAGGTGGCAGCTCCACTTTCCCCATGTGACCTTCTCCATTCTCCCATCTAGCTTGAGCCCCTCCTCTCTCCCATGCCATTTTGCCCATGCTATTCTCCATTATTTGTTGTTAAACCTCCTTTGTTTGATATATAATTGGTGAGGGCTTGGGGAGAGCCTTCATATATATTCTCCTCCTCTCTTTTTGTCCACTATTTTCTCTCCATCACCACACACTCTCGATCATCGATCACGGTCATGTCTCGGCAACGGATCTAGATCTACTAGGTGGGTATTGTTGGATGGATATGTGTATGCATGTTTTGTGTGGCTGGCGATGTGTATGGATGTTTGTTAAAGGCATGAGAAACTTGTCGGCGGGCGGTTTGCACGACGATCGATGTTTATACATGAAGCTTGTGTGTGTTGTGCATGTTGTTGCCTTTTGTTGTTGCGTTGCGCCGGCGTGGTGCATGGATGTTTGCCGAAATTTTGATTCATTTCTATTTCGGAAAATTTTGCACCACCCATATGTCCTACTTTTAGGGGAAGTCATGCCGAATTTTTTCGTCGAACATTACCGACTTTCCGACTTCCCGCATGAGAAGCTTGTATGTGTGTGTGAGTGCATCTTGCGGTTAATTAATTCTAATTAATAACACATACTCTATATGTATGCCGCGTAGGCGACCATGGTCATCAAGATGGATCGACCCTGATTCTGGACAATTGGAGGAACACCTGCCCAGGCGCGGTTTCATGCAAGGCTTCAACCAAGCGCCGACAACAAAAGTTGCGCCTGAAGACGAGGGCGGGCAAGATGATCGTGACGAAGGAGATTCCAACGGACATGGTCATGATGAAGGAGTAGATGGTCATGACGAAGGAGTAGATGGTGGTGGAGAAGACGCGAACACGGCGCAGAGCTTGCTAATGTCAGCCTTGCATACTCCTGCATAGGGTGGAGGCCGGCTGATACGTCTCCAACGTATCTATAATTCCTGATGTTCCATGCTTATGTTATGCCAATTGCTACATGTTTTATATACACTTTATATCATTTTCATGCATTTTCTGGGACTAACCTATTAACAAGATGCCACAGTGCCAGTTCCTGTTTTCTGCTGTTTTTTGTTTCAGAAAAGTTGTTCTGGAAATATTCTCGGAATTGGACGAAACAAAAGCCAAAGTCCCTATTTTTCTGACACGTTCACGAAGTCCAAAGGAGAGACGAAGGGGGCCGTGGGCCGCCCTCACCATGTGGTGGCGCGGTCCCACCTCCTGCCGCGCCGCCACGTGGTGAGGACGCCACGGGCCTCCACCTGCGTTGCCCCTTCGCCTATATATTCATCTATTCGGGAAAACCCTAAATACCCGAGTCATATTCCACGAAAATTTCTAGAGCCGCCGCCGCCGTCAACCCTAACTCGGGAGGGTTCTGAAGCTCTTCCCGGCACCCTGCCGGAGAGGGGAATCATCACCGGAGGGCTCTACATCGCCATGCCTGCCTCCGGAGTGATGTGCGAGTAGTTCATCCTTGGACTATGGGTCCATAGCAGTAGCTAGATGGTTGTCTTCTCCTCTTGTGCCATCATGTTTAGATCTTGTGAGCTGCCTGATCAAGATCATCTTATTGTAATGCTACATGTTGTGTTTGCTGGGATCCGATGAATATTGATACCATGTCAAGTTGAATACTGAAATATTATGTCTATGTCTTTTATGATCTTGCATGCTCTCCGTTACTTGTTGATACTCTGGCCAAGTAGATGCTTGTGACTCCAAGAGGGAGTATTTATGCTAGATAGTGGGTTCAGTCTCCATTTAATCTGGGGGAGTGACAGCAACCCCTAAGGTTGTGGATGTGCTGTTGCTACTAGGGGTAACCTAATGATGCTTTGTCTAAGGATGAATGTGTTGTTTACATTATGCACATTACTTAATGCAATTATCTGTTGCTTGCAACTTAATACCGGAAGAGATACGGATGTTAACCTGAAGGTGGACTATTTAGGCACAGATGCATGCTGGATAGCGGTCTGTGTACTTTGTCGTAATGCCCAAATGAATCTCATAGTAGACACCACAACTTGCACATGCATGTTATGCACTTATCAATATTGTCAATTGCCCAGCTGTAATTTGTTTACCCAGCATGTTAGTTACTTACTATGGAGAGACACCACTAGTGAACTGTGGACCCTGGTCCATTCTTTTACATCTGAAATACAACCTACTGCAATCATTGTTCTTTTTCATTCTCTGCAAACAAACATCATTTTCCACACTATACGTCTAATCCTTTGTTTTCAGCAAGCCGGTGAGATTGACAACCTCACTGTTAAGTTGGGGCAAAGTAGTTTGATTGTGTTGTGCAGGTTCCACGTTGGCACCGGAATCCCAGCTGTTGCGCCGCACTACACTCCTTCACCAACAACCTTCAGAAGTGACTTCGATCTCCTACTGGTTCGATTAAACCTTGGTTTCTTACTGAGGGAAAACTTGCTACTGCACTCATCATACCTTCCTCTTGGGGTTCCCAACGAACGTGTGACTTTCACGTCATCACTGGCGGCGAGTTGAAGGAAGTCGCAACGGCCAAGATCATACAACCTTTGACCCGCGATATGCACAACACCCGAATGAGCGAGGTCGTGATGAAAGTCAATGTGAGCGAGGTACTGCCTGAGTTCCGTGACATCAACCCCCCCCCCCCCCCCACGCAACCTCCGGGAGCCGAGAAACACATGAAGCTTGGCGAATGCGGGCAGTGGATGATGGAATGGCCGAAGACCCAGATTCGTCTTGGGGAGGGTCTTCAGGGGGTCAGGCGGACCGGCGGCGCCACCTCGAGGCTCCGGGGCCTGCCCGTTCGGCCCTTGAGGCCGCCACAAAAACCTGCAGTTGTGAAGGAACCGGCGCCACAAGCAACCGTTGCCACCACCCAGAAGGAACCGTAGGTCGCCGCCACCACCGGCCGGAAGCTACCGCCGGTCGTCGCCGCCACTAACCGCCACAAACAGTTGTTGGGAACGTCTTCACCGCAACCGTCCAAGGTTAGTTCTGACTTTCCGAATTCCCCGACTTTCTGACTTTCCTGACTAACGGATGTGCTATTGTTTATGTTTAATACAAAGCCGTTGCACCTCAACTTGGTGGCAACGACGACAATGAGGAGGAGGAGAATGATGTCAACGTCGATGACTACATCAACACTGGCGCCTGCAGGGATGATATGTACATGCCTCTTGTGGATGAAGAACCCTTCCGCGACCACCGCGGTCAACCTGCTCGTCCCACTTCATGCACACATCGCCTGGTCTTCACCGACACGCCTCCGGATGCCGGCGATCATCAAGCTCAACCGGGTAACATTTTTAGCCCTAACACACTGCAAGAAACTGTTAAAGCGGGGTTCACTGCACCCCCACAATCCCCAAAGGTGAAGAACAAGAAGAAGCACAGGAAGAGAAAAGGATCCTCCACCTCTGCGAGCCAGCCGGCTCCTAAGATCCGGGGTTTTGAAGACACGATTCCACCCCGTGCGGATGGCTTCCCCCGAGTTCATGAAATTGGTAAACCTATCTTGTCTGGGGACTTGCTCCGCCTTGCAGAAGGACGCATGATTGCTTTGCAGGAAGCTATCTTGTATCAAGAGGAGCTCCTTCTTAAAGAGAAGCAGCCGAGTTACCCGGCGTTCACGGTCAAGGTGCCAGACGAGTTGGTGGACTTCGTCCAGGAAGACCCCGCAGATGTGTTCTTCATAGCGTACGAGGACATCTTCAACCTGTTTCGCTCCAAACGGCTGGACTATAACATGGTCCGCCTATATGCCCTCGATGCGGCGATGAAGATCAGGAGAGATGATACCCCGTATGTCGCGATAGTGGATCCCTACTACATGCGCGACAACCATCTGGTGGAAGGATCAATGACACGGGAAATGGCCAAGGAGTACCTCGTAAGGGTCATGCTGGCCAACAAGAGGAAGAATGCCCTTCGCCTTTCTTTTCGAGTAAGTACACATCCGCTAGCCACCGTCGTATCTTATGCCTTCTTGTACATTTCTTCCATCGCTGATCCTTTGTCCAACATTCCTTTTCAATTGTGTTGAGCAGGGACAAGTACTGCGCACTCATCTACGTATCCCCGAGGTGGTCCATTGCCACTTATTTGGACTCGGGGAATAAATCCCAGCCGAGACGATACACCAGAATAAAGGGTGTTCTCGATGACGCTCTTGAGGCCTATGCCAAAAAGGGCGGCCCCTTCCATAAGAAGTCGGAATTTTTCACGGAGGACAACACACACAAGTTCTTGCATGGGATGGGATTCCATTGCGTCAAGCAACTGGATGGCAGCGTGAAGGAGGCCTAATACGCCCTCCATCACCTCAAAGCGATTGTCCGAGATTACGAGAAAACGAAGATTCCATCTAATCTCGCAGAATACACCAAAACCGCGGATGCTCTCACCGATGCTGATTATAGACAAGACTTCCATTGCATCCGGCAGCAGTTAACAACGATCATCCCGATGATGTCATTCACCACTCAGGGTCCTTCCACTACCCCAAAGGTAGGATGTATTATAAAAGAAAGCCTTGCTAAGCATTACTAGTGTGTACTTTTTTGTAGAAGTGCATGTGTAGGGTTATATATTATATATATGCTATGCTATGAAACCCAAATAGGATAGCCATATGATTTCCAACCATGACAATTGATTGATCGTCTTGCCTCTCTACTTAGATGAATAAATTATACTCTATGTATATCACTAACCAATATATATCCCAATCCATCTTCAGCGTTGTCTCAGAGGGATATCGAAGAACGACTAGAGGTGCAGAATGACACCAGGAAGTGGAGCACGTTAGATGACTTTCTACCGTTCCCAGCGTCGTTCAAGAAGAGGACTCCATGATCATGCTCCATCGTCGCGGCGGTGACAACTTCATTTGTACTAAGACTTGTGTGTGACATGAGATGAACCTTTGTACCAATTAAGACTTGTGTGACATGATCGAGATGGAACTTTTGTAGACTTGTGTTTTGGCACTTGTCACTATATGTATGTATCTTGGGCTCTAAGTGTTTGTGATGACATAGTAATGTGTTTGTTTTCATATACCGTGTCAAAATATATTATTGTTTCTATTATTCCTGTATTTCCTGTAATATACCTGTATTTCCTGTAATATACATGTATTTGTACATGAAAATGTGAATTTCTGTATTTCTGGAAAATACTTCTGTGGCGCATCAAAAAAAAATTGTGGCGCGCGGTTTAGGGATGCACCACAGAATTCCTCTGTTGTGTCCACGGCGACATGATTTTGTGGCGCACGGCCTAGGTGCGCCACAGAAAGTTGGTCTTTCTGTGGTGCACGCCCTAGGTGCGCCACATAAATAATTTTAGTGGCGAGGATTCTGTGGCGCACCCCAGCGCACGCAGCAAACCTGGGGGTGTGCCACAGAATCCAAAAAGGGTGCGCCACTGATAGCCTATTCTGTACTAGTGTGTGTTGGAGATATGCCCTAGAGATAATAATAATTAAGTTTATTATTTATCTCCATGTTTATTATTAATGTTTGTATCTTTATGCTACAACTGTATTGGGTACTTGTATAGCAAATACAACGTATGCAAGAGGAAAACCTCCAATACACGTGTAGAGATATGAACGGAAAAAGAGTTCCTAGTCTTGTCTCTAAGACTAGCCTATCTTGTTGTTCGATGATCGTGTTTTCCTGATCATGGACTTTGTATAAGTCAAACAACTATAGGAGTGGATTATCGGAATGATAATAGCATTGAACCGACCCACCGTATGATCTTGCTATGAGACAAATTGTCAACGATGAAATAGCAATGATCATCTATTTAGTTATCGTTAGCTATATTCCTATGCTATGAGAATATCTTGTGGCCGCTTATTCGACACTCGAGCTTTGATTTCCACCAAACGTCTTGCAGTAACATGGGACCATAAAGGTGGCTTTTAGGCTTGAACTAGAATAATGTATTGGAACAGAGAACGTTCAAGAATGGCACTTACTCCTCCAGGCGATGGAGAGATACATCCTCTAGGCCATCTCAAGTATTTATGTTGTCACCCAATCGTCTGGCCAGACACAAGCGTGATTTATCACGGGACAACATATATACGGAATGAGAAAAGAGAATGATATTGGTACGAGAATTATATGTGTTATGATCGAAGGGTTTGATCACACTAGAGCACATTGTCTCAATCTCAAGATATCATTGGTATCGTGTACGTAAGGGGATTAAGCGTAATGCCTAACCCACTGCTGGTTATTGTTTGGTAAGCTCCCAAACAATACTTTGTGTTTGCTGAACCTTTCGGGTCACACACTTAAGCTGTAGGTCAATCTTTGATTGAGAGTAAAAGATGTAGTTTTAGAGGGAATGAGATTGTGTCAGAGTAGCTCCGATGTCACTGGGACTTGTTCCGGTGAATTATAAGTTAGAGAGAATGAGGACATCTAATATCCGGGGATGATAGAATGTTTTCTATCATCAGCGGATTTAATCCGAGTGCTTATAAAGAAGAAAATATTGTTCCGATGGTTTTGTCGGCGGATACTAGGTATCCCGGTTCATATAAATATGAGTTATATGATAAGTAATTAATTCCGGGAATTTTCTGTAAAAGGAAATATTCATTTAGGAATTAATTAGACAAAACAATTAATTAATTATTTAATTAATTATATTGGAAAATATAAATAAAGGATTTTATTTGGAGCCCAATAAAAGGGGGCTACCAAGTGGGCCCATGGGGCCCACAAGGCAGCCGCACCCCACATGGGGAGGTGGGACCGAATTGGAGTGGGGGAGGAGTCCTCCCCCTTTCCTTCTAAGGAGAGGCGGTTTGGGGAGGAGTCCAACTCCTCCCTCCAACCCGAGTTGGAGTGGGGGGGTCTCCTCCCCCCTTCCTTGTTGGTAAGGCGGTTTGGGGGGAGGAGTCCTACACCTCCACCCAATCCGAGTTGGGGTGGGGGGACGTCTCCTCCTCCCTTACCTTTTAGGCGGAGGTTGTTTGGGAAAGGAGGAGTCCTCCTCCAACTCCCAAACCGAGTTGGCCTAGAGGAGGACTCCTCCTCCTCTAGGGCCGGCGCACCAAAGGGGAAGCGTTTCCCCCCTTCCCCAAGTACCACCACCCCTTGGCCTCCTTTATAAGCAACCCCAAGCCCCTAGGGTTTGATATACAAGTTTGCCTCCGTGCAAGTTCTCTCTCTCTCTTGTAGATCTCATGTGTTGAGAATTATACGTCTCTAATCTTCTCATATAGATCTAATCTAGTTGGTTAGATCTACCACCTAAACTACGCCGCAAGGCAGTCTCTCTTCACCACGTGCTAGTAGCTAGGCGGTGAACGCACAGGGTGGGTTGACACGGTGTATGTGTGGATACCGCTAGAGCGGAATTCGCGCCAGCAGTTCCTCGGACGACGAAACAACTTCATCAACGTCTACATCTACGTCGACGTACGGCAACAATCTCACCTCCCGGCGTGGACGTGAGATTCTTCATCAGGCTACACCGACATCTACTTCGACAAACACAAGATCTTCCGCAAGCGTGTTTGTAAGTATCTTGATCATCGCATTATGGGGTGCAGCATATCTTCATAGAATAGATCTTGGCGGTAAGGTTACCGATAAATTTTAAAGTTTTCCCCGCAACCCAATAGTGGTATCAGAGCCGATCTATGTGTTGGTATGATTTGATCTAGAGCACCAGTTGGTGTGAGCATTGCATGGTTCTTGCATAAAGTTTATTTTAGTTGCTTCCCAAAAAGTTGTACATCATATTCCATGGTAGTATTGGCAAGATCTTTACGAACTTCGGGCTATCCGTGGACCTTCCGGCTGCTCCTAGTATGCTTGTTGGCGCCAACGATGTGCTTCAGTAGCTTTGGGTGTATACCCTTAGTTGTGGACGTTGATGTATATATGGACTGGGCCTGAGGGTTGGACGCCTCACGGGGGTCACACGCACATGTGATCGTTTAGATTGGGGTTCTGCAACGTTTTCGTAATGTTGGGATCTCAATCACTCCGCAATGTTAATCTAGCAACTAGCCTAAACGTGCTTCATTACGTAGGTAGTAACGGTAACTCCGTAGAGCCTGCAAAGCCACGTAAAACATGCAAACAAGCATTAGATACGTCTAACTTGGTTTTGCAGGATTGAGTGCATGTGTTTTGGTATAGCTATTTTGTTACGGTGTTTTAACATGATGGTGGGAGCCAAAACAATTGATTGAGTTCGTCATCGACAATCAAGCGAAGAAGAGTTCGTCGCGGAGACCGGGAGGAGGCGCCGGCAATGGAGCCGGTGACGTGTACTTGGCGAAGTTTCGGATATGGTAATTTTCCTTCGGGGATTTTGCCATGACCGGGAATGAAGAAGATGGAGATCCTCAAGGACGAGCGCCAAGAACTTCCAAAGAATAACAAAGACTGTAGTCGTTTGTTGTTTATCCTTTGTTGTTTGCACCTTGATTGCGCAGTAGTCATTTATTAGGGTGAATCCTCAAATAAAATCAAGGAGATCGTGTTCTTACCAACCGTGGCACCGTCAAACCGGATGCTTGTTACCGTGCGACCTGTATCCAAATGTAATGTGTACCAAGGGTTCGGGAGGCGGGCGCGAACCGTTCCAGTAGCCAGTGTCGGTTGGTTGTCTTGACGTCCAGGCATACACAGATATGAGTTCGGAACACACCCGTCGAAAGACGAACATGAGTTGTAGCTGCTACAATTAGCATAGTGCTTACCGGTTGGCCGACGGACATGACATGTATCCATGCTTGCTTCGTAGGGCAATCGGGTCCTGAATCACTTAGTGCCAATCAAGAGGATTATTGGACTTAGTGGGAGCATATCTTAGATTCATGTTTGATTGAATTAAAGTAGTGCATTAAAATTAGTAATAAACTAGAAGTCTAAATAAACTTGTTTTGTTATAGAAGATGGATCCCGTTGAATATGTGCATGAAGATTAGTTGTTAAAATAGTTAACTATGGGAAGAGTGATCTTTACGGATTGGCTTCACGGGCTGAGAGAGAATCTCAGTAGACGCGATTAGAGCATATTCTGGATACAATCTATTATATAATTAAAACACAGGTTAACCAACGGTAAAGATTTGTCAACATTTAACTTTGATTTACAAACGGTGGAGATTTACCAGCGCAAGAGACAGATCGCCGTGATTCCACATGGAAGCTCAAACGTGCGGATAGATGTCCGGCCCCAGCACGTCCAAGAATCTGGAAAGCAAAAGGCGCTGAGTTTAGGAAATACACGGTACTAAGCTAATCTTAGGAATATACACGTTAGGTTTTTTCTTGAGGCAAAATAGACGGATAGGTGTTTGTCCTAACCACGTACATGAATCTGTCTACATACAACCAAATACGCCGTCGCCAAATCGAAGGCATGCCGAGCTGGAAATCGAAGCACATGCCAGGAAATACGCCGTCGCCAAATCGAAGCACATACCCGGAAATCAAACCAGAGCTGCGGGGCGACGCCGGCGAATAACATCGATCGGCCGGATATTTTCCAATATTCACCGGTAGCCGTCGCAGAAGGATCGCCATCTGGAAATCGAACCAGAGCTGCGGGACGACGCCGGCCAGCGAATACCATCGAGATCGGCCGGAGATTTTTATAGATCGATCGATCGTCGGAGCAGAAGAATTAAGTCTTCACCAAGCTAGGCTATCGGCAGGACACTACTGAGCCAGCTCCACGGTGCCATCCCCATCGTTACCATGCACCCAATCATCATCAGCAGCATCTTCAAGGATCCTATCCCGGATGGATGCAAGGAACAGTGTACCACGATCGGCCAGAGATTCTTAGTATGTTGTCCCCTCTTCTCAGCTCTACCGGCAGTCTCGATGCCCAATCAAGTACTAGAGCACATGGACGTAGCTATGCTGTCTATTTTTCCCTGTGTTAGATTGATCTGAAAGCTGGGAGGCTTGCAGCAGAATACACCAAGGATTGGCACGATTGTAGTTTGATATTTGATGGAGTTCAGAAAATCTGTTTTTGCTTATAAGTTTTTGCCTCGCTGTTCTGAGGATCTCGCAGTTGAGTGTCTGAGACGATGATCAGTTTTCAGCTGGACCACTTGCATGTTTTCTAGCAACAGAAGCACCCATATTTTTATTAGATAAGCTAATACACATATGTTCTATTTGTTTCAGGTATGTGATCACTACTATTAGTTCATAGCCGTGCAAAGGAAGGGCCATGCTTGGAACAGCAACGAAGCAAGTTCAGATATTTGACATGGATTTATTTGATGATAACCCAATTGAGTCATTCCCAGTCCACCATTGTTAATGTATCCGGAGCAGCGATATTTTACTCTGCAATAGTTCAAACTATTAAGTCGACACTCAGGTTTGTATACTAAAGTTATTTTCAGATTTACCTTTATGTACTGAGATAATCAATAAATGTATGAACCTTTTACGATATATATATATTTATTTTATAAATACTATATACAACAAAATTAACAAATACTATATATTTTGATTTTATATGTCAATCAATAAACATAGGATTATTCATGTTTATAGCATGTTTCAGTGACATAATGCCTTATACGCTCAAAGGCCGATGATGCGGTTACCCATAAAATATCTGGTGAATTCTTAGCGACGACAACATGGCCTTTGATGATATCACGCCGACAAAGTGGCAAAAACATCAAACCCCTCAGTCTGTGTCAATGTCTACGACGATCATGGTGGCAATCAGGGTCTGCGTGGCTGCAACACACGCATATGTCAGCCAAATCGATCAGCCGAATTGGACTGAAACTTTGAGCCCTGTAGACCACGAGTTGGAGGCATCATTGTTAACCATCAGCCCTATGTTGTACTTGCACGAGCTCAGGAATTAGTAGTGCAGTTGTTGCATGCATGAAGAAAGGATTGATTTTGAGGTAATAAGCTTTACTAATTTCAATCCAACAATATATGTGGTCATATTATGGTGCTCCGGTTCGTTAGAAGAATTGCAATGAAAATTTTTGTTCTTTTTTTTGCAGGGATGAAGACGAATCCAATTTTTCTCCTGATTTCTTTGTTGTTTTGTTCGGAGCAATAAAATTGGTGTGAGCGTTCTGTTCCGCATATTAGGTGAGTTTAAATTGAATTGATGTTATTTTAAATCACCCCACTACTGATGCCACTAAATTTCCTAATGATCGTATTTTTGCTTGGTATATTCTACAATAAGCACATCAGCACAGACAGATAAGAAAGCCCTGAATTGCCATTGGCAACTACAACCGATTCTTTCGATGAGAGAGCATATAAAGTTTCCGTTGTTTCTGCTTACCATCTACTAAAGCTTAAATCCGACATTACAGCCTTTCTTTTAGATATTTTATCTATTCTTCTTTTTTTGCAGGTGTCATGCACTTTTGGATAATGGTTTGTGAAATACATGATAATAGGATAGCATTTTAGTATACTCTTTTGGGCGAATTTCATGTAGCTCTTACTGCAGTTTTTCCTGTTTTCTTAAAAGAGTATTTCAGTTGTTCGGTTAGTCAATAAAATGCATGTTTATTGGTACTGATCTGTCATGTAAACACCAGAAAGGATCAGGGTACGGTGGGCAAATGTTCAGGCATCAATAGAATAACCAGGAGATGTGCATTATTTGACATAACTTAGCATTCTATAATGCTTTATATCTTAACAACATGTGGCGTGTCTAATGTTATGGGACCAATCTTTCATGAAGTGTACTTACTCATTTCAAATATTAAAGTATTCTATTTTGACTATTCAGAAATTACTATCAAAAGAGATACAGTTGGAAAACACTTAGAAAATTATGAGGCCTGTGTAAGTGCGCTGGATTTAACATAGAACAGATAGGCTAAAATTTAAAGTCAGTTCATTACAGTAGAACTTCATTCTATGATGATAAGAGAAGGACAAAACGTGTGCATTCTATGAGAAAGCAAGTGTTAGACCAACGTAGCAATAGACTCAATGAGGGAGGTAGTGAGCAAAGATGCCTAATACATGAAAAGAACAGCCCGAAATGTGCAATACAAGAGAAAATCTACTCTAAACTTTCGGATCACTGTAGCTTACCATCAAACAGAAATACGGTACGCATCTTGAGATAGAGAAACTCACGAGTCAAGTAGAGGAGAGTTTCTAGAATATTCAGACACATTCCGACCAAATGCTACAAAGTTTTTTTTAAGCCAAATGCTAGAATGCTAGAGGAACGTGGAAACAGACAAATGAATTTGGAGGTCAACTACGACATGGACAAAAAAATTGAACACAAATATCTAAAAGCTAGAAAAGTTGAAGGTAACTAATTTTTTAAGTTTATATAGAGATGTTAGATAATATTAGCCTAATTTTAAAAATATGACAACAAAATACAACATCAATAAATAGTCTAGCCGCGCAAATGCGCGGGCCACCCCGCTAGTTGTTCCAAAAGTAGAAGATGAATATTCTCCTATGGAGAAACATGAGTATGAAGTGAGTATGGTTATGCTAGACAGGATGTGTCCCAAGCTTAGCGACAGTTATCCATACTATCGCCCCTTCCGTCTTATGGAAGTTTTGAAAGCTCGGTTCATATACCAGTTATGTCTTGCTACAAACGACAAACTCAATGGAGAACTTAGATCTTGCAAACTATCGAGCGAAAGCTTGATGAGGGAGCACAAGGTTAAGTTCTGCAAAATACTCAGGAAGCTTGAGGATATTGGGCAACCAATTCCAGGAAATCAAGTTGTTGACACACTTCCAAGATCACTACCATAATTGTACTACGCCTTTGTGGCGTGTTATGAATTGATGGGAGTGGAGAAGATAGTCAAGGAAATCTTCAAAATGCTCTTATCAGCTGAGTTGGATATCTATGTGCATCATCTGATGACAGCATCCTTCTTACAAGACCAGTGGCAAGTCCACAAGAGGTATACAAGTTATACACAAGTATTGACATAATTCGACTCGAATATATTTTGGTATGTGAATACTGAAATTTTTCATGTTGCATAATTGCAATGTGAAAAGGGAAAGAGGCAAGAGATTTAGGAAGAATTGAAGGAAGTGGGGAAAGAAAGGCACTCAATGCGCCATGATCACCACTATGTCTTCAATCCAAGTCAATAGAGAAGATTTACACTAGAACTTTAAATAAGAGTTATTTTAAGTTCGATCATTTTATAATGAATATTTTATATTCTAGAACAAGTCATTGTTCGAATAATAAAGTATGTGTGGGAATTCCAATTTTGTGAATTCAAAGTTTACATCTTCTTTATTATGATATGTCAATTATTTTGTTTGTTAAGTCTTTATTGTTTTGATTCAAGTTATTACTTAAGGTTTTGAGTAATAAATAAAGTTAGTTTAATCTTTAATTTGGAGCTACTTTTCGTTGGTTCTCTTTGAGACTCTTAAAGTTATCTCTGAATTAAATGGATAAAACTAAAATCACAAAGTGTCATACACTTAGAGAAATTCGAAATTCACAAAGTGCTAGGCATTTGATGAAAATCGAAATCCACAAAATGCTAGGCATTTAGTAAACTCGAATTTGGCAAAGTGCTAGGCACTAGTAAATTTCGAGGTTTACATGAAGAGTGGAATCTACCCATTAATTCAATTCTATTGAAGACTTAATATGAAGTTCCATATTAATGAAATAGAGTTAATGAAATTATTGAAGTTTCAATTTTCATATAATTCAGTGGGAGAATGTGAGAATCAAAATAAAGGAATCAAAGGAATTTGATTGAAGTTAAAAGAAAGGACTTAATAAAAATATTGTAACATTGTTGATGAAGGAAAGCTTTTCTTAGTCAAATTACTTGTGATGGATTTTGGTAACTCGAAATCATCATGGTAATAAAATCTTTTGCAAGATAAAGATTAAAAGGAAATGTTACAAGGTCTTGCTCGATGTGATGTGAAATTAGAATTCCAAATTTC
The DNA here is from genome assembly GCA_947311845.1 of Poa pratensis. Lineage (NCBI taxonomy): Eukaryota > Viridiplantae > Streptophyta > Magnoliopsida > Poales > Poaceae > Poa > Poa pratensis. The sequence goes on along the minus strand of CAMZMU010000063.1, from coordinate 93,446,258 downwards.
CCACTAAAGTAAATAGAATATTTTGTTTATATTCTAGGGACCTATATCAATTTTAACTTAGAGTTATTTTGATAGTAAGTTCCATTTTTTCAATTGTGAATTTCAAGTTGAATTCGAATTGAAAATGAGTTTTGCAAAAGTCCAAAATTGTTATTTTGGCAAGTGTTTTCCACACATAATTCTAAATGCTTGTTGACTTTAGAATTGGAGAAAAGTGTCTTCTCATGAAGAGAGAGTGGAAATCATAATACTAAATTAAGACTGAGAGTCTTTGGGCAAGTGTTAGAATGAGAAGGGTAAACATGCAAATGTTTCCATATCATTACTTTGTCCAGGAATACATGTAAGGATACATGGTTCGAATTAAGTATTAAAAAAATCATGTGAGGAATTTGATGATTAAATCACTAGGTGATTGAAATCATTTAAATGTCCAGGAACATGATATAAGCAAAACAATTACAAACAGAATAAAGAACATTCATTAATGACGGCATTTGTCATAAAAGGAGTTCAAGAAAATTCATGAGACTCCAAGATTCAATCTTGAGAGTAGTTTGGATATGATGTAAAATCATGTGCATGAATATTTCATAAAGAAAGGACAGATATGAATATCTAATATTCATAGAGCTAGTCTTGATTAAAATTGTTTTATCAAGGACGAATAACTGATAGTGAGAAGGTGCAATACTTTTCATATCAATTGCTTGATGATGTTATTGAACTAAAGTAGCAATATATTGCTAAAGATAATTGATTTGGATTATGAAATAATCTAAATAATTATAGTATGAATGTTTGAAGTCAGTCGTATTAATGAGTAAGAATTTCATTCTTTTCATTATATAAATCGAAGGGACTTAAAAGACAGTGGGAGCTGATATTATATTTATTGAATAAGGCTAGGCCATATTAATAATATATAAATCTCGCGATTTAAAGAGTTTAAATAAAAGGTCATAAAATGTCTTATTAAAGTTTTGTCTCTAAGATAGAATTTAATAAACATGAGTATGAATGTACTAAAGTGCAATTCTGAAAGGTAATTTCGAATTGTGTCTTGAGTCAAAGAAATTTGATCAAGAATTCATAGCGTGATATTTGCAAGATACCTTGACCTTCGTAGTCCTGGTGAGCGAATAGAGAGGAATAAGATCAAATCATATTTAATGTGATTTTGCTTATCTCATTGCTATATATACTACATAAAGCCGGAAAGTTTCCAAAGTGTTGAATTTTAAAGTTTAGCCACCGGCGTTAATGAGAAATTCTTAATAAGAATAGTCTCATAAGAGCAGTTAATTAAGATTGTAATTGATCTAAAAGGTTTGGTAAAAGAACCTGATGGTGAGATTACAAAAGAAAACAACAAAGTAGATTTTGTAAAGCTTCAAATAGTATATATTGAGAAGTTACTCATATATGTATTTGTAGTGGAATTATGAAATCGATTTAATCTGATAATTGCAATTTCAATTGATAAATACTTAGTGTTTTGATTTTATCAAATCACTTGTATCTTATGTGTGGACTCTATAACAAAGATAGTTTGGCTATCGAGGATAGTTGCATCATTGATGTGAGACGTCATGATTAGCAAGTTATTGGATGAGTCATTACTCAGGTGAGGTTTCAAAAGATGGTATGATAATATCAACCGGATATTATTAATGCTACTACGGAACCGGAAAGCCTATATCCAATTCCTAATATATCCGACTTACATAGTCAAGTTTGGCATGTGAGGTGATAAACAAGTTTATGAACTTTGGTTGGATCAAAGTGGACACAGTTTCAGATACGCATGCAAAAGCGTGAGTGGCACCTTAGTTCCATTTGGTGTCATGTCATCATGCTAACTAGAATCATTATTGTTTCTAGTGCAAGTGGGAGACTGTTGGAGATATGCCCTAGAGACAATAATAATTAAGTTTATTATTTATCTCCATGTTTATTATTAATGTTTGTATCTTTATGCTACAACTGTATTGGGTACTTGTATAGCAAATACAACGTATGCAAGAGGAAAACCTCCGATACACGTGTAGAGATATGAACGGAAAAAGAGTTCCTGGTCTTGTCTCTAAGACTAGCCTATCTTGTTGTTCGATGATCGTGTTTTCCTGATCATGGACTTTGTATAAGTCAACAACTATAGGAGTGGATTATCGGAATGATAATAGCACTGAACCGACCCACCGTATGATCTTGCTATGAGACAAATCGAAACGATGAAATAGCAATGATTATCTATTTAGTTATCGTTAGCTATATTCCTATGCTATGAGAATATCTTGTGACCGCTTATTCGACACTCGAGATTTGATTTCCACCAAACGTCTTGCAGTAACATGGGACTATGATAGGTGGCTTTTGGGCTTGAACTAGAATAATGTATTGGAACAGAGATCGTTCAAGAATGGCACTTACTCCTCCAGGCGATGGAGAGATACATCCTCTAGGCCATCTCAAGTATTTATGTTGTCACCCAATCGTCTGGCCAGACACAAGCGTGATTTATCACGGGACAACATATATACGGAATGAGAAAAGAGAATGATATTGGTACGAGAATTATATGTGTTATGATCGAAGGGTTTGATCACACTAGAGCACATTGTCTCAATCTCGAGATATCATTGGTATCGTGTACGTAAGGGGATTAAGCGTAATGAGTAACGCACAGGTTCTGTCGTTCATTCACAACACAAGGGTGCCAGTACGAATGCCTAACCCACTGCTGGTTATTGTTTGGTAAGCTCCCAAACAATACTTTGTGTTTGCTGAACCTTTCGGGTCACACACTTAAGCTGTAGGTCAATCTTTGATTGAGAGTAAAGATGTAGTTTTAGTGGGAATGAGATTGTGTCGGAGTAGCTCCGATGTCACTGGGACTTGTTCCGGTGAATTATAAGTTAGAGAGAATGAGGACATCTAATGTCCCGGGATGATAGAATGTTTTCTATCATCAGCGGATTTAATCCGAGTGCTTATAAAGAAGAAAATATTGTTCCGATGGTTTTGTCGGCGGATACTAGGTATCCCGGTTCATATAAATATGAGTTATATGATAAGTAATTAATTCCGGGAATTTTCTGTAAAAGGAAATATTCATTTAGGAATTAATTAGACAAAACAATTAATTAATTATTTAATTAATTATATTGGAAAATATAAATAAAGGATTTTATTTGGAGCCCAATAAAAGTGGGCTGCCAAGTGGGCCCACAAGGCAGCCGCACCCCACATGGGGAGGTGGGACCGAATTGGAGTGGGGGAGGAGTCCTCCCCCTTTCCTTCTAAGGAGAGGCGGTTTGGGGAGGAGTCCAACTCCTCCCTCCAACCCGAGTTGGAGTGGGGGGGGTCTCTCCCCCCTTCCTTGTTGGTAAGGCGGTTTGGGGGGAGGAGTCCTACTCCTCCACCCAATCCGAGTTGGGGTGGGGGAAGGTCTCTCCCCCTTACCTTTTAGGTGGAGGTTGTTTGGAAAAGGAGGAGTCCTCCTCCAACTCCCAAACCGAGTTGGCCTAGAGGAGGACTCCTCCTCCTCTAGGGCCGGCGCACCAAAGGGGAAGGGTTTGCCCCCTTCCCCAAGTACCTCCACCCATTGGCCTCCTTTATAAGCAACCCCAAGCCCCTAGGGTTTGATATACAAGTTTGCCTCCGTGCAAGTTCTCTCTCTCTCTCTCTCTCTCTTGTAGATCTCATGTGTTGAGAATTAGACGTCTCTAATCTTCTCATATAGATCTAATCTAGTTGGTTAGATCTACCACCTAAACTACGCCGCAAGGCAGTCTCTCTTCACCACGTGCTAGTAGCTGGGCGGTGAACGCACGGGGTGGGTTGACACGGTGTATGTGTGGATACCGCTAGAGCGGAATTCGCGCCAGCAGTTCCTCGTACGACGGAACAACTTCATCAACGTCTACATCTACGTCGACGTACGGCAACAATCACACCTCCCAGCGTGGACGTGAGATTCTTCATCAGGCTACACCGACATCTACTTCGACCAACACAAGATCTTCCGCAAGCGTGTTTGTAAGTATCTTGATCATCGCATTATGGGGTGCAGCATATCTTCATAGAATAGATCTTGGCGGTAAGGTTATGAATAAATTTTAAAGTTTTCCCCGCAACCCAATAGTGTAGGTGTCTTGTACGGTTTGAGCTCCGTCATTTTGAACCTTTTGAGCATGTCTTGGGTATATTTGGCTTGATTGATGAAGGTACCTTCCCTAAATTGCTTCACTTCAAACCCTAGGAAGTACTTCCACTCCCCCATCATGGACATCTCAAACTTGCTTGTCATTAGCTTTGGAAACTCATCATTGAAAGCATTGTTAGTAGAACCGAATATGATGTCGTCTACATAGAGTTGGCATATGAAAAGATTGCCCCCCAACTTCTTGGTAAAGAGAGTGGGGTCAATAACACCAACTTGGAATCCACGGTCTACTAGAAGGTGCTCAGACCACGCACGTGGGGCTTGTTTAAGGCCATAGAGCGCCTTATCAAGCTTGTAAACATGGTCCGGATGGTTGGGATCCTCAAACCCGGGAGGTTGCTTAACATATACCAACTCATTAATGGGACCATTAAGGAAAGCACTTTTAACATCCGTTTGTTGTAGTTTAAAGTTATGATGAGATGCGTATGCAAGCAAGATGCGAATAGATTCAAGACGAGCAATGGGGACATAGGTTTCACCGAAGTCAACACCTTCGACTTGAGAGTAGCCTTGTGCCACCAATCTCGCCTTGTTTCGAATGACGATGCCGCTCGCGTCTTGCTTGTTCTTGAAAATCCACTTGTGCCGATGACGTTTTTGCACTCATTTGGCCTTGGCACCAACTTCCACGTCTTGTTTCGCTTGAAGTTATTGAGTTCTTCATGCATGGCATCAATCCAATCATGATCTTCAAGCGCTTCATACACCTTCTTGGGCTCGATGAAGGACACAAAGATCCTCATTTGGCCTTATCTGTAGATTGTATTTCAGATGTAAAAGAATGGACCGGGGTCCACAGTTCACTAGTGGTGTCTCTCCAATAAGATAACTAACATGCTGGGTAAACAAATTACAGCTGGGCAATTGACAATTGATAAGTGCATATAACATGCATGTGTGAGCTGTGGTGTCTACTATGAGATTCATTTGGGCATTACGACAAAGTACATAGACCGCTATCCAGCATGCATCTATGCCTAAATAGTCCACTTTCCGGTTAACATCCGTACCCCTTCCAGTATTAAGTTGCAAGCAACAGACAATTGCATTAAGTAATGTGCGTAATGTAAACAATACATTCATCCTTGAATAAAGCATTGCTGTTTTACCCCTAGTGGCAACAACACATCTACAACCTTAGAACTTGCTGTCACTATCCCAGGTTAAATAGAGGTTGAACCCAACTATCATGCATAAATACCCCCTCTTGGAGTTACAAGTATTCACGTGGCCAAGGCTTCAACAAGTAACGGAGAGCATGCAAGATCACAAATGACATAGACATGATAATATAATATTCAGCTCCACATAGGTATCAATATAAGTCAGATCCCAGCAAACACAACATGTAGCATTACAATAAGATGATCTTGATCATGATAGGCAGCTCACAAGATCTAAACATGATGGCACAAGTGGAGAAGACAACCATCTAGCTACTGCTATGGACCCATAGTCCAAGGATGAACTACTCACGCATCACTCCGGAGGCGGGCATGGCGATGTAGAGCCCTCCGGTGATGATTCCCCTCTCCGGCAGGGTGCCGGGAAGAGCTTCAGAACCCCCCGAGTTAGGGTTGACGACGGCGGCGGCAGCGAATATGTTCTGGATGAAAGGCTCGGTGTTTTAGGGTTTTCGCGTCTCGGGGAATAAATAGGCGAAGGGGCGATGTCGGCGGACCCCCGAGGGGCCCAAACCACCTGCAGGCGCGGTGGGCCCACTGCCGCGCCAGGTGGTTTGGCCACCTCGTGGCTCTCTTCGTCTCTCCTTCGGACTCCGTGTACGTGCTGGAAAAATAGGGACTGGCCTTTTGTTTCGTGCAATTCCGAGAATATTTCCAGAAGTAACTTTCTGAAACCAAAAACAGCAGAAAACAGGGAACTGGCACTGTGGCATCTTGTTAATAGGTTAGTCCCAGAAAATGCATAAAAGTGATACGAAGTGTATATAAAACATGTAGCAAATGGTATAATATAAGCATGGAACAGCAGAAATTATGGATACGTTGGAGACGTATCAAGCATCCCCAAGCTTAGTTCTACTCGTCCTCGAGTAGGTAAAACGATAACAACAAATAATTTCTGAGGAGACATGCTTTCACACAATCTTGATCAATATATTGCAAGGCTCATGTCATGAATGAAGTGACTCAAAGCAATGATCTATAGTTTGCTAACAAATAGATAAAGAGTAAACAATGAATCATATAAGCAAAAACTTTTCATGAATAGTACTTTCAAGACAAGCATCAAAAAGTTTTGCATAAGAGGTAACTCATAAAGCAATAGATTCAAAGTAAAAGGCATTGAAGCAACACAAAGGATGATTAAGTTTCAGCATTTGCTTTCAACTTGTAACATGTATATCTCATGGATAGTTGTCAACATAAAGCAATATAACAAGTGCAATAAGTAAATATGTAAGAATCAATGCACACAAAGTTGACACAAGTGTTTGCTTCTAAGATAGAAAGGAGTAGGTAAACTGACTCAACATAAAGTAAAAGATAGGCCCTTCGCAGAGGGAAGCAGGGATTAAATCATGTGCTAGAGCTTTTTAAGTTTTCGAAAGCATATAGAGAGCACAAAATAAGTATTTGAGAGGTGTTTGTTGTTGTCAACGAATGGTAGTGGGCACTCTAACCCCCTTGTCAACCAGACTTTCAAAGAGCGGCTCCCATGAAGGACGTTATTCTACCAGCAAGGTAGATCATCCCTCTTCTCTTTTGTTTACACATGTATTTTAGTTTCTTTATAGATGACACTCCTCCCAACCTTTTGCTTACACAAGCCATGGCTAACCGAATCCTCGGGTGCCTTCCAACATTCACATACCATGGAGGAGTGTCTATTGCAAAATTAAGTTGCTTACTGATAAATCAGGGCAAAACATGTGAAGAGAATTATTAATGAAAGTTGTAATTAATTGGGGCTGGGCACCCCGTTGCCAGCTCTTTTTGCAAATTATTGGATAAGCGGATGTATATGCCACTAGTCCAGGTGAAAGTCTGTCAGAAGTAAATGACAAGATTGAAAGATAAAACACCACATACTTCCTCATGAGCTATAAAACATTGACACAAATAAGGAGTAATAAAGTTTTGAATAGTTTAAAGGTAGCACATGAAATATTTACTTGGAATGGCAGGAAATACCACATAGTAGGTAGGTATGGTGGACACAAATGGCATGGGTTTTGGCTCAAGTTTTGGATGCACGAGAAGCATTCCCTCTCAGTACAGAGTTTAGGCTAGCAAGGTTGTTTGAAGCAAACACAAGTATAAACCGGTACAGCAAGAATCACATAAAAACATATTGCAAGTATTATAAGACTCTACACTGTCTTCCTTGTTGCTCAAACATTTTACCAGAAAATATCTAGACCTTAGAGAGAACAAATATGCATCCCAAGTCTCAACAAGCTCTACGGTAGTTCTCCACTACTAGGCTTTAACTACATGATGCAAGAGCTTAAACATGATCTACTTGAGAGCTCAAAACAATTGCAAAGCATCAAATCAAAACAAGACAATGATCTACAAGAATGCATATGTCTTTTCCAATACCAACTACTACATGTAGCATTTTCTTTCTTCCAAACAAACACCAATAATTTATTTAAACATAAACTCTCCAAATGATAATATAATGCAGCAAGAGAGTATTTATAAACAAGTGCTAACAGCTCGAAGAGATGCATGAAAAACAGGAGCTAAAAGCACTGCAGTAGCTAGTTAAGAATACTCAACAAATATAAGTGAAGAACATGAGTATTCACATGAAAAAGCGGAGCGTGTCTCTCTCCCACACAAGGATTGCTAGGATCCGAATTTATTCAAACAAAAACAAAAATAAAAACACACAGACGCTCCAAGTAAAGCGCATAAGATGTGAAAGAATTAAAATATAGTTTCACTAGAGATGACCTGATAAGTTTGTTGATGAAGAAGGGGATGCCTTGGGCATCCCCAAGCTTAGACGCTTGAGTCTCTCTGAATATGGTTGGGATGAACCACGGGGGCATCCCCAAGCTTAGGCTTTTCACTCTTCTTGATCACATAATATCACCCTTCTCGCTTGATCCTTGAAAACTTCCTTCACACCAAACTCAAGACAGTTCTCATTAGAGGGTTAGTGCATAATCAAAAATTCTCATATTCTGTAATGATACAATCAATCCCAAAGCTTCTGGACATTAGCTACAGCCACCAATGCTTTGTGGAGCAAAGAAATCCACACAAACACAGTAAAAGAGCGAATGCAAAACAAAAGGCAGAATCTGTCAAAAACAGAACAGTCTGGAATGACGAATTTTTTCGAGGCACTTAAGTTGCTCAGATGGATCTGGCCTAAAATAATGAAAGTTGCGTACATATCTCAGGAATATGCGTGATTTTTCTCAGAATTTTTTGAATTTTCTACAGGGAGATAAGCTCAAATCCGTGACAGCTAAAAATCTGTCACTGCGCAGAAATCCAAATCTTGCATCAACTTTCAATATAGAACTTTACTTGGCACAACATTGCGATAAAATAAAGATACAAAGGAGTTGCTACAGAAGTAACAAAACTCCTTGACTCAAAGAAAACAAAAATAACAGCAAATAAAAACGATGGGTTGTCTCCCATAAGCGCTTTTCTTTAACGCCTTTCAGCTAGGCGCAGAAAGTGAAAATCAAGTGTTGTCAAGAGAAGAAGCATCAACATCATAACTTGCTCTAACAATAGAGTCAAAAGGTAACTTCATTCTCTTCCTAGGGAAGTGTTCCATACCTTTCTTGAGAGGAAATTGGTACCTTATATTACCTTCTTTCATATCAATGATGGCACCAACAGTTCGAAGAAAAGGTCTTCCCAAAACAATAGGACAAGATGCATTGCATTCAATATCCATAACAATAAAATCAACGGGGACAAGGTTATTTTTACGTAATAAAAACATCATTAACTCGCCCCAAAGGTTTCTTCATAGCATTATCAGCGAGAAAAACATCCAAATAACAATGTTCCAAAGGTGGCAAATCAAGAATATCATAAAGCTTCTTGGGCAAAACTGAAACACTTGCACCAAGATCACACAAGGCATTGCAATAAAAATCATTCACCTTTACCTTAATGATGGGTTCCCAACCATCTTCTAATTTCCTAGGAATAGAAGCTTTAAGTTTCAACTTCTCCTCCCTAGCTTGCAAAAGAGCATTTGTAATATGCTTTGTAAAAGCCAAATTAATAGTGCTAGCATTGGGACTTCTAGCTAATTTTTGCAAGAACATAATAACTTCAGAGATGTTACAATCATCAAAATCAAAATCATTATTGTCAATGGTGGTGGAACCATTGTCTCCAATAGTTTGAAAAATTTCAGCACTTTTATCAGAAAAAGTTTCAGCAGTTTTAGGCAATTTCAAACGCTTAGCAGAAGTAGTAGAGACATTACAACACCAATAACATTACCATCAATAGTAGGAGGTTTACTAGCATGTGAAACATTAGCATTACTAGTGGTGGTGATAGTACAAACTCTAACTATACTATTCTCTTTTTCAAGTTCTTCCTCTTTTTCCCACCTAGCATGCAATTCAGCCAACATCCTAATATTATTATCAATTCGAACTTGGATGGCATTTGCTGTAGCAAATGACTTATATCTTTAACTTCATTAGGCATAACTTTCAGTTTTAGAATTTCAACATCATGAGCAAGACTATCAACTTTAGAGACAAGATCATCAATTTTTTCAAACTTTTCCTCAACAGTTTTATTGAAAGCTTTTTGTGTGCTAATAAATTCTTTAAGCATAGCTTCAAGATCAGAGGACACACTTCTATTGTTGCTGTAGGAATTACCATAAGAATTGCCATAACCATTTGAAGGATAAGGCTTATAATTGTTGCTACCAAAATTATTCCTATAAGCATTGTTGTTGAAGTTGTTGTTTTTAATGAAGTTTACATCAACATGCTCTTCTTGAGCAACCAATGAAGCTAAAGGAATATTATTAGGATCAACATGAGATCTACCATTCACAAGCATAGACATAATAGCATCAATCTTATCACTCAAAGAGGAGGTTTCTTCAACAGAATTTACCTTCTTACCTTGAGGAGCTCTTTCGGTGTGCCATTCGGAATAGTTGATCATCATATCATCAAGTAGCTTTGTTGCTGCACCTAAAGTGATGGACATAAAGGTTCCTCCAGAGGCTGAATCCAATAAGTTCCTTGAGGAAAAATTTAATCCTGCATAAAAGGTTTGGATGATCATCCAAGTAGTCAGTCCATGAGTGGGACAATTCTTCACCAAAGATTTCATTCTTTCCCAAGCTTGAGCAACATGTTCATTATCAAGTTGTTTAAAATTCATAATGCTACTTCTCAAGGATATAATCTTAGCAGGAGGATAATATTTCCCTATGAAAGCATCTTTGCATTTTGTCCAAGAATTAATACTATTTCTAGGCAAAGAAAGCAACCATTCTTTAGCTCTTCCTCTCAAGGAGAAAGGAAAAAGTTTCAGTTTTATAATATCCCCATCCATATCCTTATACTTTTGCATTTCACAAAGTTCAACAAAGTTATTAAGATGGGCAGCAGCATCATCAGTACTAACACCAGAAAATTGCTCTTTCATAACAAGATTTAATAGAGCAGGTTTAATTTCATAAAATTCTGCTGTAGAAGCAGGTGGAGCAATAGGAGTGCATATGAAATCATTGTTGTTTGTGCTAGTGAAGTCACACAACTTAGTGTTCTCAGGAGTACTCATTTTGAAAAACAAAATAAACTGAATTAAACAAGTAACTAATTTTTTTGTGTTTTTGATAAAGAGCAAACAAACTAAATAAAAATAAACTAAGCAAGACAAATAACAAAGTAAAGAGATTGGGTGTGAGAGACTCCCCTTGCAGAAGCAATTGTTTTCCCCGGCAACGGCGCCAGAAAACGTGTTGGTGGCTCTAGGTTATAGTGCCAGAAACAATGCTTGTACGTCACACGTCAGTTGGGAACCCCAAGAGGAAGGTATGATGAGTGCAGCAGTAAGTTTTCCCTCAGTATGAAACCAAGGTTTAATCGACCAGTAGGAAAACGAGGTTTGCTTCGAAGGTGTTGGTGAAGGAGTGTAGTGCGGCGCAACACCAGGGATTCCGGTGCCAACGTGGAACCTGCACAACACAATCAAATTACTTTGCCCCAACTTAACAGTGAGGTTGTCAATCTCACCGGCTTGCTGAAAACAAAGGGTTAAACGTATCGAATGGAAATGATGTTTGTTTGCATAAAACAGTAGAGAACAATGATTGCAGTAGATTGTATTTCAGATGTAAAAGAATGGACCGGGGTCCACAGTTCACTAGTGGTGTCTCTCCAATAAGATAACTAACATGCTGGGTAAACAAATTACAGCTGGGCAATTGACAATTGATAAGTGCATATAACATGCATGTGTGAGCTGTGGTGTCTACTATGAGATTCATTTGGGCATTACGACAAAGTACATAGACCGCTATCCAGCATGCATCTATGCCTAAATAGTCCACTTTCCGGTTAACATCCGTACCCCTTCCAGTATTAAGTTGCAAGCAACAGACAATTGCATTAAGTAATGTGCGTAATGTAAACAATACATTCATCCTTGAATAAAGCATTGCTGTTTTACCCCTAGTGGCAACAACACATCTACAACCTTAGAACTTGCTGTCACTATCCCAGGTTAAATAGAGGTTGAACCCAACTATCATGCATAAATACCCCCTCTTGGAGTTACAAGTATTCACGTGGCCAAGGCTTCAACAAGTAACGGAGAGCATGCAAGATCACAAATGACATAGACATGATAATATAATATTCAGCTCCACATAGGTATCAATATAAGTCAGATCCCAGCAAACACAACATGTAGCATTACAATAAGATGATCTTGATCATGATAGGCAGCTCACAAGATCTAAACATGATGGCACAAGTGGAGAAGACAACCATCTAGCTACTGCTATGGACCCATAGTCCAAGGATGAACTACTCACGCATCACTCCGGAGGCGGGCATGGCGATGTAGAGCCCTCCGGTGATGATTCCCCTCTCCGGCAGGGTGCCGGGAAGAGCTTCAGAACCCCCCGAGTTAGGGTTGACGACGGCGGCGGCAGCGAATATGTTCTGGATGAAAGGCTCGGTGTTTTAGGGTTTTCGCGTCTCGGGGAATAAATAGGCGAAGGGGCGATGTCGGCGGACCCCCGAGGGGCCCAAACCACCCAGGCGCGGCTGGGCCCACTGCCGCGCCAGTGTGGTTTGGCCACCTCGTGGCTCTCTTCGTCTCTCCTTCGGACTCCGTGTACGTGCTGGAAAAATAGGGACTGGCCTTTTGTTTCGTGCAATTCCGAGAATATTTCCAGAAGTAACTTTCTGAAACCAAAAACAGCAGAAAACAGGGAACTGGCACTGTGGCATCTTGTTAATAGGTTAGTCCCAGAAAATGCATAAAAGTGATACGAAGTGTATATAAAACATGTAGCAAATGGTATAATATAAGCATGGAACAGCAGAAATTATGGATACGTTGGAGACGTATCAATCATCTCCTTCATCATCGGAGACATGTGCATGGTGTTGATCTTGAACTTGTTCTTGATGTGGACCATCTTGAGCTTGTTCTTGATCATTGCTTGGGATGCACCTTCTTGAGTTTGGTTTTGAACATCAAGTTGTGGAGAGGAACCACTAGGTTGATCTCGTTCTTGACCTTGCTCACTTGATTGAGGGCTCGGAGTTTGTTCTTGGTTACATGGAGGATCTTGAGTGGGTGATGTATGAATTGAGGAGGAGCTTGTGGAGGAACTTGAACTTGAAGAGGATCCTCTTCAATAGGACGAATGTCCCCAGTGCCATCCTCCTTAGAGCAAGCTCCATGGGTATATCACCTACAACATTAGAATCAACTTGCTCCACTTGGGAGCCGTTATCCTCATCAAACTTCACGTCACTAGATTCTTCAACCTGACCGGTGGTCTTGTTGTAGACTCTATAGCCGTGAGAGTTTGTGGAGTAACCAACAAAGATACCCTCTATTGATCTAGTCTCAAACTTAGATAACCGGTTACCTTTCTTGCGAATGAAGCACTTGCATCCAAAGACGCAAAAAAAAGAAGGTCTGGTTTCTTCCCAAGAAGAATCTCATATGGGGTCTTGTTCAAGAGCTTGCGGAGATATAGCCGGTTTGTTGCATGACATGCGGTGGAGATGGCTTCGGCCCAAAAGTTAAACGGAGAAGCATACTCCGCAATCATGGTCCTAGCCGCATCCATAAGAGTCCAGTTCTTCCTCTCCGCAACACCATTTTGTTGAGGGGTATAAGGAGTGGAATATTGATGAGCAATCCCCTCTTCACTAAGAAATCCCTCCACGGTGTAGTTCTTGAATTCGTACCCATTATCACTTCGGATTGTCTTGATCTTCTCTTGATATTGACGCTGAGCCATGTTGGTGAAGTCAATGACTCTTTGTTGGGTCTCACTCTTCTTCTTGAAGAAATAGACCCATGTGTATCTTGAGTAGTCATCAACAATCACCAAGCAATACTTCTTTCCACCAAGACTATCATAGGATAGGGGACCGAAGAGGTCCAAGTGAATGAGCTCAAGAATCTTGTCGGTGGTGATCTTGGTCTTTGATGGATGAGCTTCTCCATGTTGTTTGCCTAGAACACAAGACCTACACACACGATCTTTGGAGAACTTAATATCGGTTAGTCCAAGAATGTGATCACCACTTTGAAGATCATGGAGTGTTCTCATATTGGTTTGGGCTACTCGGCGATGCCAAAGCCAACCCACATCAACTTTAGCCATTAGATAAGTCGCGGCCGACGTGCTCTCTTTCGAGAAATCAAGCACATACATGACGTGCTCGACATGTCCAACAAAGACTACTTTAAGAGATCCCTTCACGGTGATGATCACACTCTCGTCATCAAAATAGCACCCATAACCACATTTTGTGAGTTGATAGACGGAGAGTAAGTTGTAACCAAGGGACTCAACAATAAGTACATTTTGATAGAGACTTCTCTAGCAACACGACCTTTTCTCGTCCCAATACCTTAAGCTCGCGGTTGTCACCAATTTTGACTCGTGAATATTGAGGTAGAGGAGGTTCAATATCATCCACCAAGTCAATGCGTCCGGTCATTGATGCATGTAAAATGCATACATGAACTTTGCACTATATCACTCATATTCCAATCATATTTGCATCATATAAGGGTTATACCACTCTTATTTAATGATTTTAGGAAATAAAATAATTGTTTCCTATTTTTATGGAATTAACCCTGCGCAGGCAGAAAACCCTGTTTTTTTCCTTTTATGTTTCAGGGGACCCAAACGTCGTCAGAAAAATATGATAAAATACGGAGGTCATTATTTTGGAAGGAAGAAGATGTAGGAGCGAAGGAATCAAGCAAACGGAGCCCGGAAGGCCAAAGGGGGTGGCCACGCGGCCACTGTACCTGGCAGCATGGGGCCCACCATTTTGGGCCTCGGAGCTCCGCAGCCGTCGATCTTTTCTCCACCGCCTTCGTCTTGACCTAAAAACGCCTAAAAAGAAGTCCCACGGCGTTCTCGAAAACAAGCGCCGCCATATCACAGAAAACACGAAAACGAAGATCTGGAGCTGCAGATTGGAGGGGAAAACTCCGGCGGGGCGCTGCCGGCGTGGTCTCCATCTTCTCCATCGACATCTCCATCATGAAGAGGGAGTAGTCCACCTCTGGACTATGGGTTTGTGGAAGTAACATATGTATCTCTCCTCTCTTTGAGCTTCACTAATTAGTACCGTATGAGCTGTGAACATGATTACAGTCATATATGTAATTCCTATGTGGTGGATCTTTTTATGAGTTAATATATGTTTGAGATTGCAATGTTTGTTTCAGTTATGAGTATAGATGCATATTATGTACCGTTCTTATATACTTGTTATGATCAAGCATGTTTATGAGGGCGTGTGTGGGGTGATGTGTGCATTAGTTGGAGTAACGGGGGTGGTGAGTGCGGTAAGTTGACAACTCAAATATCGCGATCCACTTGGGTGTTTACCTTACTTTGTTGTCTCACTAGGGATAAACAAAAATACCATGCTACGGAGATGTGGTGTGACCATCGCCACTACTCTATGACTAGATCTAGCATGTTCTTATTTTCACTTCATGTCATGATACTTAAAGCTATACTCTGATTTATCTTAATTGCTAAGGTGTTTATGATTTAGTTCGCATCTTAGTGGAGTATAAGAGAGATCAATAACCAAAAGATCTCTATGTTAGGACGTGATGCCCATATAATTAGTAACTTGATATCAAACTTTGTGTTGCAATCTCATATGTCAACTCTATGTGTCCATTGTCTGCCACACCATTAAAAGAGAGAGTGCATTTGTGAAACCATGACCCCGGTCCATTTTCAATCATAAGAAACACCTTTCCAACCACTTTTACCACTTTTCCATTTTCTGCAATTATTAAATCCGAAAATACAAAAACACTTTTCCATCTTGCATTCATCATAAAAAACCCAAAAATATCATTTATCATTGTTATCATCATCCTTGCACATTCATTCACCACATTGCATATTTATTTCTTGTTTGCACTGCATATTTATCTTAATATCATTCATACACCTTGTGCTTGACAACCACGGGTGAGGTTGAGGACCAAAACAATTAACCTTGTTTTGTAGGTGACCAAAAGAAGGATAGGGAGATAGATCTTTCACTACTGATTCCCCGAGAGTTCGATATTAAACCCTCGAGTCACCCTCGTGGGGAAAACACGTCTTCCACTTACTATATACTCTACACTTGGAGGCTCAACCTAACCCCGTATACTTTTCATTTCAGGTAGCTACTGAAGGCTATCACTTCTACGGGTATCAGTCATATGTTGGGATGCGCCACTATCCACCGTCCATCGACCTGCACCGGACGCCACACCCTACAAGAGATCAAGTCTTTGACTTAGGTACCCATTTTTGGATGGGTCCTTGTTAGTCACAAGGGCCTTTGGAACCCAAATAGCCCAATGATAATCATCACCATATGAAGTACCAACATATTTTAGCATAGACATGACCATCTCTAGATTTCAAAAGAACATAAGATGGGTTATATTTGCCGGCAAAGTCATTATGAGTGGGGACCCCTTGTGGTCTCACCACCCACAACGGTGTTGGTCTCCTTCTCTTTAGCCATCTCCCCTTCCTTCACAAAGATGATAGCTTTGGAAGAGGAAGTTGGCTTTTTCTTCTTCTTGTTCTTCTTCTTTGACTTGGTAGAGAAACCAAGTCCTTCTTTTCCAACTTGATCCTTTTGGCTACCAAAAGGTCAATGAGGTTCTTCTCTCCTTGGACACAAGACAAAATGCCCTTCTCAAGTTGAGATTTCAACTTAGCAATTTCTTCAACAAGGTTAGCATGCTCACAACAAATAATAGATTGATCAACAAGCTCATTTGATGTAGAAGCAATAGCTAATTTTACTTGTTGACCTAGGAATTGATCATGAGACTTTTCAAGTTTGGAAAACGACTCTTTGAGGGTTTTGAGTTCCTCTTTAAGTCTCTTGTTTTCCTCCACAAGTCTAGCATGGTCAATGCCTAGCTCATTCTTCTCATTTTTATAGACTTTGGAAGTAGCAAGAGCATGTTCATAGTCCTTTTTAATTAACCCTAGACATG
The DNA here is from genome assembly GCA_947311845.1 of Poa pratensis. Classification (NCBI taxonomy): domain Eukaryota; kingdom Viridiplantae; phylum Streptophyta; class Magnoliopsida; order Poales; family Poaceae; genus Poa; species Poa pratensis. The sequence continues at coordinate 93,429,302 of CAMZMU010000063.1, read as the reverse complement.
TCAATAGCATAAGATTCCTCTAGGTTAGATAGAGCCTCCTCAAGAGACCTGATGTCTACGCACGTTTCTATTCCTGTAGACAGTGTTGGGCCTCCAAGAGCAGAGGTTTGTAGAACATCAGCAAGTTTTCCTTAAGTGAATCACCCAAGGTTTATCGAACTCGGGGAGGTAGAGGTCAAAGATATCCCTCTCAAGCGACCCTGCAATTAAGATACAAGAAGTCTCTTGTGTCCCCAACACACCTAATACACTTGTCAGATGTATAGGTGCACTAGTTCGGCGAAGAGATAGTGAAATACAAGTAATATGGATGATTATAAGTAGTAACTGCAATCTGAAATAAAGATGGCAGCACGCAAACATGTAGCAGAACTTGATGTAAACGGTGTTTCAATGCTTAGAAACAAGGCCTAGGGATCATACTTTCACTAGTGGACACTCTCAACAATGATCTCATAACTGAATAAGTAAAAGCTACTCTTAAACACTCTCTTATTGGATAACAAACACCATTCATTGTGTAGGGCTACAAAAGCACACCTCAAGCCGGAGTAAACAAGCGCCACAACGTCATAAAGGAGTCACACACGGTGCACACACTGTCACTTTTAAACCGTGGAGAGTACCGGAGTTCATATTAAAGTAACCTCTAGAGTGCATAATAGATAAAGAGTAACATCTACATATTCACTAGATTAGCACAACTGAACACAAGTAAATACTACTCGGGATTATTCTCCTTCTTGATGAAGCAAGAGTACTATGCGTAGGGCTGCAAAAGCACACCTCAAAGTCTGAGTAAACAAACACCACAATTCCCAAGAATAAGCCATGATAATGTCTAAATTATTCATAGAGTCACACAAGTACCCACACTGTCACCTTGATACCGTGTTGTCACAATGACTCCAGAAACTAGACAAAATCACTTGAGTAGCATAAACATTATTAATGTATTCGGCGATACTAGCAATACACATGATCACATAAAGATCACACCATGGGAGAGAGAGATGAACCACATAGCTACCGGTAGAGCCCTCAGCCTCGGGGGAGAACTACTCCCTCCTCATCATGGGAGTCAGCAGCGGCGATGAAGATGGCGGTGGAGTCGATGGAGATGGCTCCGGGGGCAATTCCCCGTCCCGGCGGCGTGCCGGAACAGAGATTCTGTCCCCCCGAAACTTGTCGTCGATGGCGGCGGCGCTGCGGAACTCTTCTGGAAATATGACTTGGTTCTTTAGGGTTTTCACGTCTCGGGGAATAAATAGGCGAAGGGGCGATGTCGGCGGACCCCCGAGGGGCCCAAACCACCAGGCGGCGCGGTGGGCCCCCCTGCCGCGCCGGCCTGTGGTTTGGCCACCTCGTGGCGAGTCTTCGTCTCTCCTTCGGACTCCGTGTACGTGTTGGAAAAATAGGGACGTGGCCTTTTGTTTCGTGCAATTCCGAGAATATTTCCAGAAGTAACTTTCTGAAACCAAAAACAGCAGAAAACAGGGAACTGGCACTGTGGCATCTTGTTAATAGGTTAGTCCCAGAAAATGCATAAAAGTGATATGAAGTGTATATAAAACATGTAGCAAATGATATAATATAAGCATGGAACAACAGAAATTATGGATACGTTTGAAACGTATCAAGACCCTCTACGAGTTTGCTCTTTTCCAAGAGCGATAGAGAAATCCGCTATCTCATTAGCATAGTCCACTTCCCGAATTGCCATGCCCGAGATGATCTCCTCCTTTTGATCTACAAGAGAGTTAGTTTCCTCAAGTTGCTCCAAAGAGCATCAACATGAACTTTATCATCTCCCTTAAGATTAGCTAGCCACAAGTCCACCTCATTTGGACTTTGGGGCTCCTTCACAACATTCTCAACACAATCCAATAAGGAAGGAGGTGTAGAGGAGATTGGTTTAGTCGAAGGAGTTACTGAGGTGGCTTTTGCCATGAGACATGTGTAGGGGATGGGCTCATTCTCATTGGGAGATTCAAATAGGGATGACGATGTAGAGGAAGGAGTGGCTACAGCAATGCGCGCGGTAGCTCCGGCTTCATCTCCATCTTCATCGCCGGACATGTATTCTTCTAACACTTTTCTATCTTGAACACACAAGGCATTGGGAACCCTCTTTTCACATAGTTCTTGTTGATGTTGACCTTGGTGTTGTCTTTCCTCACAAGCTTGCCATTGTGATCCTCTCTATTTTCCCAAGGGCAATCGGCAATATAGTGGTTGAGGTTGCTACAATTATAGCAAGTCATTGGACGCTCCCCTCTTGGCTTGCCGCCAAATTTCTTCTTGTTGGAAGCTCTTGATGGACGTTCTCGGGAGCGGTTGATCCAAAAGGATCTTGCGGCAAGGGCCATGTGATCATAGTAGTCATCTTTGGTGTCTTGCGCATCAACTTCTTCACCTTCTTGTTCACACTCATTTTCACAAGTGATGGCCTTGGACTTTAATGCAACATTTGGAGAGTGTCCCGCAAGTCCTCTTTGCCGAGCATGAGCATGAATAGAACTCTTCACAACCATTCAGATGGAGACAAACTCATTGAGTATGGTGTTGGAGTCAAGCGTTGAGAAGTCCGGTCTTGATCGAATGGTTTGAGCCAAGCTTTGATTTGAAGGAGTGATTTCCTTGAGGAACTTGCGCTTGATCCAACTATCTTCAATCTTCTCACAGCCAAAATCATTCAAGGTGATGGCAAGAGCGGAGAGCCTTCGATAGAGATCTTAGGGTGTCTCATCCTCATTCATCACAAACTCTTCGGCTTCATCTAGAACCGCTTCATACTTGCAAAGTTGAATGCTTGCGCTACCCAAGAACAAGTTGTGGAGGTTGTCCCAACATTGCTTGGCCGTCTTGCACACCCGGATATGAGTGGTGTAGGTTGGGCCGGCGGCCGTTTGAATCATGCGCATGGCAGTAGCATTGAGTTGGTGATTGGCCTTCTCTGTTGGAGTCATGTTGAGTGGGTCTTGAGGATGAAAGCCTTGCTCTATAATGTCAATCAAGAAGACACAACAACTAGACATGTGTGATCGCATATTAAATTGCCAATTAGGAAAGTCTTTTGGGTCAAGCATAGGAGGTGCGCCCATATTGGCAATGTGTGGCGGGTTGACATGTTGGTGGTTTGCGTTATACAATTGTCCCGGTGGAACACTTGCATACACCCCCGGTAACCTTGGGGTTGAGCTAACACCCGGGGCAAGAGGTGTAGTGGCTTGCACAAGTGGTGGGGTGGCCTTCGCCGTTCCATCCACATTGACAAGATCCGTAGACGGAGAAGATTCCGGCTTCGTTCCACTATCCGTTGCCGCGGGGGTTGTATCAACCTTAGGTGTACCAATTGAAAGATCGATATGTCGACTAGAGGGGGGTGATTAGGCGACTACCAAATTTTAATTCTTTTTTCATTAATTAAGGCTTGAGCAATGTATAACAATGGTTGACTAGATGTGCACTAGATGATGGCAACCTATGTGATACAAACAAGGTAAATAGCGTAGCGGAAGCAACAAGTAAAGGATAGAAATAACCGCAAAGTGGAGACACGGAGATGTTTCCCGTAATTACTTCCCAAGGGAAGTATGTCTACGTTGGAGGAGTGTGGAGCCACCTAGGCGCTCCAATAGCACGGATGTGCTCACTCTATTCTCCGTGAGCTTTACCGTGGGGGTTTAGCTCATCCACTATGAGGTCACCTTGATGGTGTTGACCAAGCCGATACACAAAGGTTGGGGAACTCCACAATGAGTTGGAGCCTCCCAACAATGCTCGGACTCCCTCCGAGACTCACAAAGACACCTAGGGTTACAAGCAACCCAAGATGTAGAATCCACACGTTAAGTGTGCGGGGAATGGAAATTCCTTCGGTGGAGATGTAGATCTAGACCTCCTCCTCCACTCCTCAAAGAATCAAGACGATTGGGTGGATGGAGTGGGAGATCTAGGAGTTTGAAGCTTTGGCAATAATGGGGATTCAATTCGTGTAGCTCAATTTGTCCCATGGTAGGTGAAGGGGTATAAATACCCCTCCATTCCATCTGCCCGTTGGGGGACAAATCCCACGCCAGCGGTACTACCGCTAGCTTAGGCGGTACTACCGCTGCGGTCTTCACAGTGCCTTCAAAGCACTGGTCAACAGTCATCTCCTCGTCGCTCGCTTCCCACCTCGCCGGTACCACGCGGTACCGCTCGCGGTACCGCTGGAGGTACCGGAACCGCGGACAGATCGCCGAAACGGCGGCACCCGCGGCGGTACTGCGTCCTCGGCTGCTTCTGTTGGAACTGGCGGTACCAGGCGGTACCGGGACCGCGCGCAGAACGCCGAAACAGCGGTACCCGCGACGGTACCCACAACGGTACTGCCCTCAGCAGGCGAGTCCCAGGGAGCTGGCGGTACTACCGCCTATCCCAGCGGTACTACCGCCCCCTGGCAACTTTCACTTCTTTGGATCCTTTTCACCGCGCGGATACAATGGAGATATGTATAAAACCTGTTTAAACTTATATAAATTTGTTAGATGCAACCTTTGTATTATCATCAACATCAAAATATGATTAAGAGCAACAATGCTCTTTTACCATCCTTGCATATTTATTTACCACCATTGCATATTTATTTCTTGTTTGCATTGCATATTATCTTGATATCATTCTTACACCTTGTGCTTGACAACCACAGGTGAGGTTGAGGACCAAAACATTTACTTTGTTTTGTAGGTAACCAAAAGAAGGATAGGAAGATAAATCTTTCACTACGGATTCCCCGAGAGTTCGATATTAAACCCTCGAGTCACCCTCGTGGGGAAAACACGTCTTCCACTTACTACACACTCTGCACTTGGAGTCTCAACCTAACCCATCTACTTTACTTTTTCACGCAGGTAACTACGTGAAGGATCATATCATTCGTGGGTATCAAGACTGTTTTCTGGCGCCGTTGCCGGGGAGACCAACAACTTCCTACAAGATATTTCCTGTCAACTACGCACCAGACATCAGTGCCTCGGTTATTTCTATACCTGACCTCTTTACTTATGCAATTTGCATTGTGATAGACTTCGTGCTTGAATTCTATATCTTGATATCACCTTGTTACTTGTTTTGCTTAGCATAAGTTGTTGGTGCACATATGTGAACCTAGTATATTTAGGTTGTATGCTTGTTAAATTAAAAAACCTAGTTTTATTCCGCATTTATCAAGCCTAAACCGGAAAAGTTTTAAATCGCCTATTCACCCCCCCCCCCCTCTAGGCGACATCGTTGTCCTTTCAAAGACCATTTCCCAACCGGAAGGTCAAAGCCAGTCTCATTTTGCAGCAGAACATAAGGGTGCCAGGAAGGATATCGAGCGGGCATTTGGGGTGCTTCAAGAGAGAGATGTGGGAGGTGATGATGACTTGTGTGATCTTGGACAACATGATCATCGAGAGTGAACGTGCTGATCCTCCGCAACATGATGACCATCCATACTATCATGTGGGACCTCTTTCCCATATTGATCATGAATATGCGGATTTAACTGCGGATTTTGGCACTTACCTCACAATTAACGATGAAATTAAGAATGAAGGAGCAGCCGAGTAACTGCAAAATGGGCACTCAAAGGCCAAGCAGACGACTATCCTAATTGATTGCCCAATTTATTTTAATCTGAATAATTGTATGCCCTATTTTATTTTATGTATTCAACTCTACAATGAGACATGTGAATTCATGCATTCAACTGATTTTCTTTCCCGTCATTTATTTGAAATTGTCATCTGGGAGCGACCGGTGGGGCGCGGTGCTCCCAATAGGCGGCAACGCTTGCCGACACGCCCAATAGCGTCTGCCCGACAACTTTGTCGGACGCTGTATTTGTCGCGTCGGTGGAGATGCTCTAAGATGGGAAAAGGGCAAGTGATGAAAAGATGTTCAATTGTTTCCTCCGAACCACAAAAAGAAATTCCGTACATCTCTTCCAATTTCTTTTAGCAAGGGTATCCTTAGTCAGCAAGACTTTTTTATTGGGGAGCCACATGAAGATTTTTATTTTGAGCGGAATTTTAAGTTCCACAAATACTTTCCCCTGCCTTATGTGCAATGTGCTCCAAATGACACGTATCACTTGCACCGTGGAAAGTTTATGTTTTCTCTCAGCAAGTATATGTCACTTCCTTGGTTACCCAGGGCATGTTATCTACAACACTAAATTATGGATTGAGTCACAATATACACTTATGGCATCGACTATACACATCTGAAAGGACAATGATGTCGCCTAAGGGGGGTGAATAGGCGGTTTAAAACTTTTCTGGTTTAGTCTTGATAATTGCGGAATGAAACTAGGTGGAGAGGCGATTTGCTACTCACATGGGTACCTACACACGGTGCCATTACACGCCGATGTAAGGCGTATACACCTGTTTTGGATTGATATTGTAGTAAAGTATGGATTTTTGGTGTACAAAACTGGTTTTGGAATTTTGAAAAAATATTTTTTGGTCCACTTTTTTTAGGGTTGACTTTTTCGTTGACTCTTTTTGTTGACTTTTAAAAATAATCATCAGAGCCAGGATATGACTTGAAAAAAGTTTCAAAATACTTTTGAATAATCCTATCAACTCTAATGTTCAGATCCCCAACTTTTTTCAGTATTTTCTTTGTTTCCGTGACGTATACGAATTTTTTAAACTAGGGTGTGTAGGTACCCATGTGAGTAGTGGCGATTTTTCCAACTAGGTGTTTAAATTAACAAGCCGACAACCTAAATAAACTAGGCTCACCTATGTGCACCAACAACTTATGCTAAGCAAGACAACCAACAAGGTGATAGCAATAGAATACTTCAAGCACGAAGGCTATCACAAAGTAATGTGCATAAGTAAATAGCTCGGGTATAGAAATAACCGAGTCACGCGGAGACGAGGATGTATTCCCGAGTTCCTCCTTGTTAAGGGAGTACGTCTCGTTGGAGAGGTGTGAGGCACCACAAAGGTCGATCTCAACGCCACAAAGGCTCACTCTATTCTCCGATGAACCGCGCCACAAAGGCTTGGTTCACCTTCCACTATCGGAATCCTTCGAGGCAGAATCCGGAGCCTTTCAACAACAATCCGGGGCACAACCCACAACGGGATTGGGGGCTCCCGAACGGCTTTACAAGTGACCACAAAGGTCTCAACCACCACACGGGCGTTTAGGGTCCGAGAACCCAAGAGTAACAAGTTCACAAGCTTTCAACTTCCACGAATCCTCGTGGAGAGCACACCGATGCACCAAATGCAAAAGGCAAGAGCACAAGTGCTCAAATCCTTCACTCTCAAATTCCAACAAAGCAACAAATGCTTATGGGGGAATAAGAGAGGAAGAACAAAGAGGAGATGCACCAAGAACTCCAAGATCAAGATCTATTAGGTTTCCCTCACTTAGAGGGGAGATGAAATGGATGGATATGTAGATCAAGATCTCCTCTCAATTTCCCTCAAAGATATGCAAGAATCATGGGAGGGAATGAGAGGAAGGCAAGCTTTTCAAAAGTTCAACAATGGAGAGAGGGAGAAAAACTTGCTTAAGTGTTGTATGACACAATGGGGAAGAAAACTCCTCTAAAAAGCTCACAGAAAAATAGCCGTTGGAGGAGCCGGCCGAGCTGGCCAAAGTGGCCCGGCATGTGGGCCGGCCAAGCAAGCGAGGCAGAGCAGTGCAGCGCAGCGAGCTGGGCAAGGCGAGCGAGCGCGCGTGCGAGCCAGGCAGCCAACGAGCGGCCCAACACGAGCGAGCGAGAGCGAGGCAGCCAGCGAGGGCGCGATGCAGCGAGAGCGAGCAGCCAGCGAGGGCGCGATGCAGCGAGCCAGGCCAGACAGCGAGTTGGGCCGGCCAGGCAGCCGAGGCAGCCGGCCTGGGGGCTGGCCTGCGCAGGAAAAAACATTCTAAAATCCATATCTTTTTCAATAAAAATCCAAATGAGATGAAACCAACTTTGTTGGAAATATTAAGAACCATAAATAGAGTCAAGTTGACACACATGGGAAGGTGTGGAACTCTCCTCATGGATAAACCGATAATATTTCTAACACGAAAACGCAACAAGTTTTTCATATGAAATCCGTTTTCGAAGAACTTGGGCTTGTCATGAAGATCACGACAAGCACCAAAACCCAACAAGGAGAAAAGCCACATAAGAATCAAGAAAGATGAAATGCCAAGTATGCAAAGGTTTGAGCTCTCCACAAAGATGCGATCAAGTTACTCACTTGAGAGTCCCTCTTGATAGTATGTTGTTTATCCTATAACACGGTCTCCTACTAACACCGCGAGACCTGTAAAATAGAAAACCTATCAAGATCATACCTTTGCCTTGCGCATTGCACTTAAGCTCGATGATGACGATATTGACTCTCTCAAGTTGGAACACCTTTCTTGATTGTGCTTGCTAGCACATGCTTGATGAAGACTTCACCAAATGCTCCCCCATACTCCATTATGGGAGGGCCTCGCTAAGCTCTGACTTCATGTCTCCTTTGCAAGCTTCAATCAAATGATATCTTCCGAGATAAATCATATTGAACTTGCACTTCATCTGCAAGAGTCCAACACATGAACTCCAATCTTTTCCCATGGACAAGATCTATAGGAATATCTCAATGCAACCATTAGTCCATAAAGATTGTCATTAATTACCAAAACCACGCATGGGAGCAACATGCACTTTCAACATCTACATATGTTATTGACCGCAGGACCGAGGCACACCAGATCCATCCCTCCCCTCCAAACCTAGTTGTCGCCACCTCTCCAGCCTGAGTCACCGTCGCCTCTCTAGTCTCCCCTTTACTCCTCGCCACCTAGAGATCTCCTCTCGGGTCGTCTCGCGTGGGTCGGCTCCTGAGGCGCCCCAAGGCCTAGAAATAAGCCGTCGAAAACGAGCGTCCTTGGCCGCTGTGGTCGCGGTCGCCGGCGGTGCATGGTAGTGGCACCCGTCCACGTGCACTCTTGGCCGCGTCGGGATTTGGTGGGCACACCTGACGGCAGTGCTTTGCGCGAAGCGGGGCGTGAACAGCGTGATGGAATGCATGGCTGAAAGGACAATGATGTCGCCTAGAGGGGGGGGGTGAATAGGCGATTAAAACTTTTCCGGTTTAGGCTTGCTAATTGCGGAATAAAACTAGGTGTTTAAATTAACAAGCCAACAACCTAAATAAACTAGGCTCACCTATGTGCACCAACAACTTATGCTAAGCAAGACAAGCAACAAGGTGATAGCAATATAGAATACTTCAAGCACGAAGGCTATCACAATGTAAAGTGCATAAGTAAAAAGCTCGGGTATAGAAATAACCGAAGCACGCGGAGACGAGCATGTATTCCCGAGTTCCTCCTTGAAAGGGAGTACGTCTCGTTGGAGAGGTGTGAACCGACACAACGGTTCAACAACCACAAAGGTTTCACCCTCTTCTCCGATGAACCGCACCACAAAGGTTTGGTTCACCTTCCACTATCGGTATTCCTTCGAGGCGGAATCCGGAGCCTTTCAACAACAATCCGGGGCACAACCCACAATGGGATTGGGGGCTCCCGAACGGCTTTCAACAACAATCCGAGGCATAACCCACAAAGGGATTGGGGGCTCCCGAATGGCTTCAAGTGACCACACAAGGGTCCAACCACCACAAAGGCGTCTAGGGCCCGAAGACCCAAGAGTAACAAGTTCACAAGATTTCAACTTCCACGAATCCTCGTGGAGAGCACACCGATGCACAAAGCAAAAGGCAAGAGCACAAGGCTCAAATCCTTCACTCTCGAATCCCACCACAAGCAACTAATGCTTATGGGGGGAGAAGAGAGGAAGAACAATGAAGAACACAACAAATGGAACTTCAAGAACTAGATCGAAAGGGTTCCCCTCACTTAGAGGAGAGATGTATTGGTGGAAATGTAGATCTAGATCTCCTCTCTCTATTCCCTCAAAGATATGCAAGAATCATGGGAGGAATTGAGAGAGAGAGGCAAGCTTTGCAAGGTCAACAATGGTGGGGGAGAGATAGAAAAACGTGCTGGGCAAAGCTAGGGAACCATTGGGGAAGAGGACCCCTTAAATAGGTTCCCTGGAAATCTGACCGCTATGTCCAGTTTTCGTGCCCAGCGGTACTACCGCTGGGACAGCGGTACTACCGCTGCAGGACTCCTGGCGGTACTCAGGTGAGTACTGCTCCCAGGCGTAGCGGTACCTTACGGTACAACCGTCTCAGCCAGGGGGCGGTACTACCGGTGGACGGCCGGTACTACCGCTGGACAAGCCTCGAATAAATCCGAGATATTCCAGCGGTACTACGTGGTCGCTACCGCCGGGTACCGCAAGGAGTACAGAGGCGAAATACTTTCTGGCGGTACCTCTAGCGGTAGTACCAGCGGTAGTACCGCTGCCTGGAAGGCACGGTACTGCCCGCGGTACTACCGCCCGAGGAAAGCACCTGGAGTACCACAGCAGTACTGCTCCTGGGAGGAGCGGTACTACCGTTGCGCGGGCGGTACTACCGCCAAATGGGAATTCTGCCTGGTACAAAAACTGCAAGAACTTTCTCATACGAACTCCGAAAGAGGTGAAACCAACGAGGTTGGAAAGGTAGCGACAAGAGCTTTGCCACAAATATAGAGGGGATACCACACATGGAGAGGTGTGGACCCTATCTCGAAGGTGGACCGATAATATTTCCAACTCGAAAACGCAACAAGTTTTCCATAAGAAATCCGTTTTCGAAGAACTTGGGCTTGTCATGAAGACCACGACAAGCACCAAAACCCAACAAGGAGAAAAGCCAAATAAGAACCAAGAAAGATGATATGCCAAGTATGCAAAGGTTTGAGCTCTCCACAAAGATGCGATCAAGTTACTCACTTGAGAACCCCTCTTGATAGTACGCCGTCTATCCTAAAACCCGGTCTCCCACTAACAACATGAGACCGGTAAAATAGAAAACCTATCAAGATCATACCTTTGCCTTGCGCATTCCACTTGAGCTCGATGATGACGATCTTGCTCTCTCAAGTTGGAACACCTTTCTTGATTGTGCTTGCTAGCACATGCTTGATGAAGACTTCTCCAAATGCTCCCCCATACTCCATTATGGGAGGGCCTCGCTAAGCTCCGTCTTCATGACTCCTTTGCAAGCATCAATCAAATGATATCTTTCGAGATGGATCATATTGAGCTTGCACTTCATCTTCTATACTCATGGCCATTCTTCATATAAACCCTTGAATAGAGCATTGGTCATCATGTCATCTTCTAGAGTCCAACACATGAACTCCAAACATTTCCTATGGACAAGATCTACAAGTATATCTCAATGCAAACATTAGTCCATAAGGATTGTCATTAATTACCAAAACCACACATGGGGCAACACATGCACTTTCAATGGCTACTCGTCGCCTTGCGGGCGTGGAGGCCAGGTTTGCCTTGGGTCTGCCGGCCTTTCTAGGTGCATTGGGCAGCCGGTATGGCCAGTTACGTAGGGGCTCGACCTGAATAAATGCGGTGGTTCTAAAGTTCCTCTTGTGACAAGACAAAGATCACGCGTGTCCTCCTTAGTTTGGCCCGTGTGTCGGGTTCCGGCTCCGCCGACGATCTCCCATGAACGTTTATGCATAGAGAATTAGAGACTGTTGTATCAGGTGGGATTCACGAAGCTGCTGCTCCCTCTGGTTCTGTTGTCATCATGGGAAAAACCATGGTGAAGTAAGAGGCATAAACTGTTATGAAAGACGATATTGGACTAGAAATGATCATTTGAGTCTTTGCGACAACGAGGAACTTACTTGAAGTTTCAAAAATCGTAACAACCGTATGTAATTGGAGACGACAACAAAGGTGAAGTTTAAAGTCTTACGTTTTAGAATGAAAACCGTAAGTTCTGACGTGCTTGACAATAACCTTGACGTGCTTGACAATAACCTTGTTGAAGACATTGTTTTGAAAACCGGGACTCTACTCTAGGGCAAAAACTCAAGATTTACGATCGGCAACGATAGCGCTTGTGCGCCCGTTTTTCTGCGTTGTTTTTTAGAATCCTATGTTGTTTTCGAGAACTTGAACATCAGGTATTGTCTTGATTGTGTTGTTGCTATAAGGTCTGGAACTCTATAGCGGGATTTTCTTTTTTAGTTTCTTCTCTTTTTTTTTTGCCTACGTGCATCCATCCGCAATACCATTAGAATATTGAGCTATCATAGAGGCTAGGTGTAATTGGTGTAAGTGGTCTCTTTACGATATTAATACATACTATTTTTTAAAAGTGTTGTGGTGTAGAGGCCACAGGGACAGCATAAAAATTAATCAACACGAACCGTTAACTTCAAGAATGAAGTTTCAACAGTATAAAATGTAACAAGAGCTACAAAACTGTATCCACGAAAACAGACAGATCCAAGACTCCCTGTCAAACACAGCAGCTAGATATAAAGCTCATCCAAGTGTGGCCCAAGTGCAGAAAGACATGGAGCTGCAATGAATAACAATAACCACTAAAAAAGTTAAGACATAACCATATGTATATCATCAGGTTGAAGTTACAATTACTCGGAGCTAAAGCAGATTTAACAGAAAGCTCACCTTAAGCTTGTTGCTGCTTCTTTTCGAGAATTTTCTTCCAGCGCTTCTGATCAAGCATCATAGTCATGTCTTGCCAGCTGAGATGAGGCAATCATATGATTATACACGGACAGTTATACAGGATTTGAAATAATCAGTGCATGAATATACACAAAGTACGGAAAGTGTGTTTGGCTCCAGAGCTCCAGTGCTCCCGCCACTTTAAAAAATTCGAAAATCATATTTGTTGCGTTTCAAAAAATTCTGAAAACAATTACGGGTGTAGCCAATAGTATATCCGTCAGGCGTGTAAAATATCAACATCAAATACTTTGTACTATACAAAAATAACAAAATCAGATAAAATTTGGAGATCTGAAAATATGCATAGTTAGATTCACACTTTTGTTATTTTTGTGTAGCTCGGAATAATTTTTTTATGTTGATAATTTACACATTCGTGGGATATACTATTGGCTACACCCAGAATTGTTTTCAGAATTTTTAAAAACTCACAAATGATTTTCGATTTTTTTAAAGCGGCAGGAGCACTGGAGCTCGGGAGCCAAAAATCTCCTCTCCACAAAGTATCCTTTCAAAAAGAAATATACAGACAGAGTAAGAGAAATGCTCCTTTAGGCCACTAGCTTTGTTGCCAATCCAACATTATCCATGTCCAAAGCGCACACCCAGCTGTTGGACAGAACATGCTTTATTCTTAAGTCAGTTTCTTATAAGACACAACAATTTAAAAGGTGTATTTTATTATGATAAAGATAGTGGAGATCACACATACAAAGTGGGTTCTCTCAATCTCATTATCACCTTCTTTATAAAATAACTTGAATGCACACGACTTGAACTGAAGTGCTGACACACATACACATGCATATCCCACAATTCCATGTGCAAGCTTTTGCTAGTCAAAACAGCATATGAGTGCAATCCTTCGCGCTTTCGTGGAATTACGTTGGTACTAATCTTGATATTAGTGTTAAGTGTATAGGATTGGATCATGTTTAAATTTGTTGCTGAGAAGCTGCGGCAGCATGCACACATAGAGACAAGATCACTATACATGCGAAGCTAGCAGTGTTAATTAGTTGCATGCCTATGTTAGTAGTAAGCTGCATGCATATACGCTAAGGAGCTGGAGCAGCCGAGTCACATGGCAGGCCAACATGGAGGAAAGAGCGGGAGCTATTCGGTGAGACTTGGTCATGTACACGCATCCAAAACATTCTACAACCATGGTTATCACTCAAGGTGTACAGGTATGCAGCTAGCTGGTGGAGTGATTAGTGGATCAAGCAGTTAGTGACTTGTAATCAGGTTGCGGCATGCAAAGTTGAGGAATATACAGAAAAAGTGCAAGTGTATGTGCCACAAAAACTCCATATATGTGTGTGTGTGTGTGTGTGTTCTTCATCTCCTCCATTGGTACAACGTGAGAAGTGTGACGTGTACACAGCGTACTCGTGTGCTTGTAAGGTCTTGGGCAAAGCGAAGAAATTAAAACTTTGTCTATGGACCGGTTGATCAGTTCAATCAAACTCATAGTATAAATTAGACTTTGCGGCGGGAGGTCTAGGGTACATTTAGTGTCTGTAGATGCATCACATGAAGGCCATAACATGATTTGATTTCTTTCTAAAAGTACCAGATGTATTGATATTAGTCCCACAAAACACCAAATTTTTAAGTTCACATAACACCATGTCTAATGTAATTTTTCTCTCTTTCTACCAACTTGTATGAAGTGGCGCCAAGCTTCTGGCGTCCTCTGTGATAGGAAAGTGCCACAAAAGCTAAAAGGCAAGTTCTATAGGACGGCGATTCGACCTGCGATGTTGTATGGCGCAGAATGTTGGCCGACCAAGAGACGACATATCCAACAGTTAGGTGTAGCGGAGATGCGCATGTTGAGATGGATATGTGGCCACACAAGAAAGGACCGGGTTAGGAATGATGATATACGTGAGAGAGTTGGGGTAGCACCAATTGAAGAGAAGGTTGTCCAACACCGTCTAAGATGGTTTGGTCATATAGAACGTAGGCCTCCGGAAGCGCCATTGCATACCGGACGGATAAAGCGGGATGAGAATGTTAAGAGGGGTCGTGGTAGGCCAAACTTGACATGGGAGGAGTCTGTTAAGAGAGATCTGAAGGATTGGAATATCACCAAAGAACTAGCCATGGATAGGGCTGCGTGGAAGTTAGCTATCCATGTGCCAGAACCATGACCTGGTTTCGAGATCTTATGGGTTTCAACTCTAGCCTACCCCAACTTGTTTGGGAAAAAAAGGCTTTGTTGTTGTTGTTGTTGTTGTTCTACCAACTTGTAGGACGACATAATGTTCGCAAACTAGTATAAAACTGAGCAGAAGATCAATCAACGATATTGATGTGTGAAAGTGAAAAAAACAAAAGGCAAAAGAAGTTGATGAGTTAGTCTGCCATTATAGAAGACAAGCTTTAATATCAATACACATGGAACCAAATAATACATGAGAAACAGAACAACAGTGAACAACAAAAGCAATATCAGCCCGCGGGAGCCAAAACAGAAAAAGTAATACATACCGACAGAGAACACAAGAAAAGTGTACACTTTGGTACAAAGAAAACCAAGAATACAGAAAATGATGATATGCAGGAGGTTATTACAACGGTTTAAGCCAACAAATTCTTATGAACCAAACGATGCTTCCACTACCAGCATAGAAATAACCAAGACCCACACAACTACTATCTTCTCTGTAGGATAAAATAATTTCCTACGGCTACACATTTCAAAGGTGAATTGTGTGGTTTTTAACCTATATTCAAATACCATCTTTGCCATTGTTCAATATTGTTTATGTTTTCTAGGAAAAATAAAGTTCTGGATAGGTACATTAAATAAACAACCTATACTCCGCATATTAACTGGAAGGCACATAACACTGGATATTTCATAATGGTTTTACTTAACTCAGCGGCTGTACTAAAGTTTGTAGCTACTTCAGAAAAAAATGGCAGGAAAGCTTTCCAGATTCCCCATCCAGTTTACCGAGAACAAGACGAATTTCGTGATCTGGATTTGCTTGCCTGGAGGCCTCCAAATCTACAGCTCGCAGAACTATCTTAAGTATTTTATACTTACACACAACATGTTGCCTGTTCCACATTAACTTTAGTGTATTCCTTTACTGCACAAATTCATTTCAGCGCACATTGAAACTAGGGCATTCCACTAGACTTAGAGTCCTCCCTTTATAAAACTAAGCTCAGCAGCCCAAGAGGCCAAGACTGCACTATGACTGTCAGATAATACTCTATGCACCCTTAACCTCAGAAAAAAAAAATGCACGTACAGAACTAGGAGTCTAGGATAATATTATTCAAATTAGATTTTCTATGTCTAATCGTGCCACTACATAGACTAGTATAAAATCAGGTCGTGTACAAGCTGTAGTTTATACCCACAATATACTATGATCAGCATACACAGAAATTTCACAAAACTTGATTGTCTTGTAGTCTGTGATTTAAAAATAACTAAGAATTTTACTTAAAAAATGCTAGGCTCAGCATAAGAAAATTAAGGTTAAGGGATGTCACTTTTTTCTAAGTAGAGAGAAAAGTTAGTCAAGACAAAACGCCGATAGGCCCATGGTGACTAGTCCCACACTAAATATATTCAATGGCGATATGATATCTCTTGATCCTACAAGGAAGACGGTAAAAAGCGCCAGGTGATCATGATTTGCTCTACTCCCACTTTGACAATTCAGATAATTATTGTTCGACTAAACTGTCTTCAAGAACACAGAAATCCAATCAGCACAGTACATTATATCACCCGAGCATGCATCATAACGCAGTTCAATTCCCGCGGCTCTAGATATATGACGATGTCATTCAACCTCAAAAATACGAGAGCGTAATAAAGGGAGTCGGCGACGAGTAGACGACGTACCTGTGGGGAAGGGACATGAGGTTGGAGGCAAGGGAGGAGGCGTGGTGGTGGACGCAGGCGGCGGCGCCGAGGGCGAAGGCGCCGGTCCAGGTGGAAACCAGCCGCTGCGGGTCAGAGTGCGGCACCGCCGGGTCGCCCCTGTACGCCTTCGCCCAGTAATCGTCGAACTCGCCCATCCTCCTGCGAAACCTACTTCTCCTCTGCTCGCTCCTTTCGTCGGCTCGGCTGGATAGGGTTGGACGGGATGAGACGAGATCGGGGGGAGGGAGGAATATGTGCCGATATGTGCTCGGAAGTTTTATGTACGAGTGTGGAGTCGGAACCCGCACTCGTACCGGTGCTCGCCCGCAGGAGCACCCCGGATGGGCCGGCCCACTTGCCTTTTCTGTTTTTTTCTTTTTGCGTTTAGTTTTATGTTTTTTTCTTGTTCTGTTTTTGGCAGGTAAATGAATATTTTTATTTCTTAATTTTATGCATTTACATGTTTTCTCATGTTTTGTTTCTATGATTATTTTTATTTTATTTTATTTTCTGTTTTCTACGTGCTTTTTCCTTTATTTTACTTTTTTGTTAAAAATGCCCACATTTGAATATTGTTTAAAAATAATAATGTTCAACTTTTTAAAAAATAGATTTTAAAAAAATGTTCATGTTTGAAAGGTGATGAGGGGACGGCTTATTCCTTAAGATGGCAAAAGAGAATTGGGCCTAAGCTGCCCCTCCGAGTGCTAGTGGGAGAATTTAGGTAAGGAGCCGGCTTATTTTTAAACCGTAAATAAATTGTGTCTTGTTGGGAAAGGAGTTAAAGATGGTTTGTCTCTAGAGTAAAAAAACCATTATTGGGCATGGAGTTAAAGGTTCGCAGGAAGTTCATCTCTAGAGGAAGTTCTTCACATTTTTGAGACCTGGTTTTGTATTTGCTAGAACATGGCACTGCCGCCGAAAGGTACATCTCGGGAGAGCATCGATGCTGCTATTTTCATGATATCAAAGTAGACGATCATAAAGGATTTTGGTACCTTCTACCGACGTGACATCTCCTTTGTTTAAGTGATTTTTTTTAAGATCGTCACTTGATAATATTGCTTATTGGTAATAGACTGAGTAAAGTCATAAGAGACTAATCGTTTGTTGTGTGGCCCAGTGATCAAAGACATCAGAGTTCATATCGAAATCTCGTGTGAGTTTCTTCATGTGTTTCGCGTGCTCAATATCTCCGCTCACCAATTGGGTAGAGGGTGTATCTCTTATGTTATTCTGTGCGGCATGGCGCTCCTCCAATTCTATCCGTGAGGCAATATGTAGTGACTTACATTATTTTTAGATGAATTAATAAAGTGCACATGTTTCCCTATAAATGGTTCGTATAAACGGAAAGTCAATTTTGTGAAATGTGTGTGTGGTAGCCTAGTAGGTTTGTAGGTGCCGAAGTTGCGTGGTACACAGAGAGGCGAAGCGGAATTCTACTATATATAAAAGGGCGCAGAATCCCGCCCCTCTCCGGCCTTCCACGTCGCGGGCAATCCACAGCCGTCCGATCTACGAAATCGACGGCCAGGATAGGCCCACGTCGCCCTAGTCGCGCGGAACACTGTACATCCCGAATATCTGCCAATGGCAGCGCGCCGCGTGGCCCGGTCACGCGCCGGTCGCGCCCGTTCCATCCGGTCGCCGTGGACTTTTCAAAAAAAACCCCGCGGAAGGACCTGTCTGTGATTGTGGGAGGACTGAAATGCAAATAAAAAACTTCAGGGACCTTCGTGAAAAAAATCACCACAGCCCCCCTCCCTCCTCTCTCTCTCCCGCGACGCCGAGATCGCCGCCGCCGCCGCCGCTCATCGTGGCCGCTCCACGCCTCCCCGGCCAAATCCACGGCCACTGCGAGCTCCGCCGCCTCCGCCTCTCCCTCCTCGCCGGAGATCAGGTGCTGGGACGCCCGAATCTCGCCGAAATCGCGGCCGCCACGCTCGCTGTCCTCCGCCGCGTCTGCGGCTCTCCGGCGACGCTCCGGTGACCCAGAAGGGGCGGTGCCGCCACCTTCTGGCAGCCCGCGTCGAGGCGCGTCGAACGCGTCGAGCCGCGCGGCCCAGAACGCACTGCAGCGGCCGCGCCGTCGCCGGCGGATCCGCGGCCAGATCCGTCCGCGCCATTGCAGACGTCAGTACGACGTCAACGTGGGCCCGTCCTGTCAGCGACTGTGGAATTTCGGAAAATGGTTAAAAATAGAAAAACCCTGCCAGGTGGGCCCGGTTTATTATATAAAATCCAGAAAAAACATTAAATTTGTAAAAAACAATATCTTTTCACAGGTTTATCAGAAAAATATTGATAAGGATCAACTAGATGATCCGTAGGATTTTGCCCAATCTTTCACGGCGAATCAACAAACAACAAATCTTCCAATCACGCGACGAACGTAACCTGAAGAAGAGGAACGAAATCCAGCAAGCAACGTGATGATAATCAACACGCCTCAAACCTCAGCCTGATAATTCTTGATGCACACAAGAACCTTCACGCAACTTTATTTAATCTGGATACACGGCTGCGCCGTCCCCGGAGGGATGCTTCACCACGAGACACAACTCAATGTCTAAACTCTCAAAATTCTGAACCCCTTAAAACCTAGCCACCGGCCTCCTTATATAGGCAGCCAGAAAACTAGTCGGTTGGACAGGCCCAAACCGAAACACACAAAATAAAACTAAGTGGCCCATAACACGACCGAGCTAAAATAACTAAACACAAATAGAATTGGTAACCTATCTAACTTGGTGGAGTCCTGAAGTTGGGCTGCACTCCCTCCTTGATAGGTTCAGCTGAATGTACTGGGATGTCCTCATCATCCTCCCCCCCTTGGAAAGGCGTTGACCTCAACGCCGGAAGGTCTTCTCTAGTGGGTGGCGTCAAATCTGCAACATCGCCACGATCTTTCGCCATCTTCAAGTCTCGCTGGCCTACCACACCACCTCCTCCCTCGCGGCTAGCAGAACTTGACATGGTACTTGGCACCTCCTTTCTTCTCCATATACAGATGGATTGGGGCACCACTTCCTTCTTCTTCGTAATGCTTGTTGGAGCCTTGTTGATGTTGACATGTATCTTCTGAGCACGACCCTGTATAGGTGCAATACCTGGGCCACACAACTGGCGAACACGTCCATCCTTGCCCTTGTGCGCACGCACTACTGCTTCAACTTTCCTCACAGCTGCTCCCACAAATTTGTGGACTAGTACCCGCGCCTCCACATGCAGCGAACCACGATCAGCACAAACATCTTCGGTCTGAACGCCCTTGTCGACACAAGCTGAACGCGTAGAACATGTTGTATCAACCTTCTTGTCACCACTAAGAGGCTGGACTTCAACCGGCTGGTCACTAACAGGCACAACAGGCGTGTCATCTATCTGCACAGCTGAATCAACATATGTCGTGATGCTCTTTGCATCTTGCACCTCTTGTTGAAGCTTGACTGTCCTCGGCTGCGGCGTCATCTTGTGCACTTTTTCCTTGCGCACAATTAATACCACATCAGACTTGATCTTCTCATCTGTCATCGGCTTCAATGTCCTCTCTTTGCCCTCATGCAAAAATGAATATGTATTTGCTCTCCCAGCATGTATAGCATTGCGATCATACTGCCATGGACGCCCAAGTAACAGTCCACACACCTCCAATGGCAAGACATCGCACTCCACCTCATCAGCATACTCACCAACTATAAATGGCACCCGCACTCTATGTGTAACCTTCAGCATACCACAGCTATTTAACCACTCGAGATGCTTAGGTTCAGGAATACGCCATGTGGACAACCCCAACGCAGCCACCATTGCCTTGCTTATGCCATTAGTACAGCTACCACCATCAATCATCAACTTGCACGCCTTGCTCTTGATCAAGCATTGTGTTTGAAATAAATTCCAACGCTGTCCCTTGTCAACAGTCATGCAAGTATCGTCACGTACTCTCTTGAGTTGCATGTTCAGCCCACTCAATGGTACATCCTCATCCACCACATCCTTGTCAACGCCAGCTTTCTTCTCCTCGGAAAGAGCCATAATTGGTGCTGCCTTGTTAACATCAACCATCGGAACAGTCAACTTATCTCCAAAAATTGTCTTGGGAAAGTTTGTCGCCTGATGCTTTAAATTCTCCTGAAGATTCTCAATGTTCTTCCGAATCTCAGGCAACTCTGTCCTCCCAGCGCGCCTAGACTCATCTCCCAGGATAGGCCGTGGCGAACTGATTTTCTCACCACAATCAGAGGTAGCCGTAGCAGAACTACGTCGTCTCGGCATAAACCCTCGTTCCGGTGGACTCGCAGCACGCAAATCACTCTCGTTAATCCGCCAGACTCGTCGTGGTGAACTCGTGGCACGAACATCATCCCTCTTTGGCTCAAAGGTGAGAAAACCGTGTGATGTTACTGACATCTCGTAAGCAGGCTTGTAGCCGTCAAGATAGCTATACATCCTCGGCTAAGCAGCGTCGTGAGAACTGAACTGAAACAAATACTCGACAGACAGGAGTAACAGCAGTATTCCGTCACGCAAAATATTGCAGTTATAGCAATCTGTCAATCTGCAAACACCCCGGAACTGATTGGTAACCACAAGAAAAATCTCACCTAGCAATTAATGCACCGATTCCTTCCCTTGAGTGGCCACCAAAACTGATTTTCCTTTCCTTGCTAACGTGAAGACTAAGGAGTAACTAGCTCGTACTCCGTAACAGCAATCTGACTATACCAACAAATCAGAGCCGATCTCCACGTGATTTTTTTCTTTCTTTCCTTTGACTCCACGCCCAGCCAAACTCGATCGATCTGATCGCCTCTTTCCTTCCGAGCGATGCGTGGCAAACCGATCTGTATGAGAAACAGAAAAACGCTGGAACGCCTCGGATGACCCGACGCCGCCAGCAACTCCTCGATTCCTCGAAGTCCGATACCAAAGAAATCACAACTCGCAGCGATCTACTAGATGAACACCGGCGTCTTGGCTACCCAAATAGCAGATCGATCAGCAAAATCTCGCCGTGAGCAACCTAGAATCTGATACCACATGATAAGGATCAACTAGATGATCCGTAGGATTTTGCCCAATCTTTCACGGCGAATCAACAAACAACAAATCTTCCAATCACGCGACGAACGTAACCTGAAGAAGAGGAACGAAATCCAGTAAGCAACGTGATGATAATCAACACGCCTCAAACCTCAGCCTGATAATTCTTGATGCACACAAGAACCTTCACGCAACTTTATTTAATCTGGATACACGGCTGCGCCGTCCCCGGAGGGATGCTTCACCACGAGACACAACTCAATGTCTAAACTCTCAAAATTCTGAACCCCTTAAAACCTAGCCACCGGCCTCCTTATATAGGCAGCCAGAAAACTAGTCGGTTGGACAGGCCCAAACCGAAACACACAAAATAAAACTAAGTGGCCCATAACACGACCGAGCTAAAATAACTAAACACAAATAGAATTGGTAACCTATCTAACTTGGTGGAGTCCTGAAGTTGGGCTGCACTCCCTCCTTGATAGGTTCAGCTGAATGTACTGGGATGTCCTCATCAAATATGAATTATATATCAAAATGTTCAGAAAAATAAATCTAATTTGTTTGTGTTAAAATCCATACATTTTGGAACATTCCAATTTGAAAAATATTTGGAAACAATCTAAAGCCATTCTGTATTTATAAATTTTAATTAATCAACTTATTTTTGCTGGTTCGTCAGGAAAATATGAAACAAATATATAAACACGAAAAAAAATATTAATGCGAAAATGTTTTATAAATATTTGAACAATAACTACAACAGTATTTCGAACCTACAGATATGGAAAAACAATAATTCAAAATACGATCAAAATTCAATTTTGCATATACGAAAATCGTGTATTCCTACAAAATTCAAATATTTAACAAACTAAAAAAACAAATTCACATACAAATAAGTTACCAATTTTAACAAATTCCAAAAACTAAACAATTTACACATGTATTTTTTTTAAAAATTTAACGGTTCCAGATCTGAATAACTTTTGAATATGGACATTTCAAAAATTTGAACAACTTCACAACCTAGACAATTTTTGAATTTCAACAATTTTACGATCGAACAATTCAAAATTTTAGCCCACGGGAAAAAAATAAAAAAATAGCAACAAAAATGTTGACATTTTTTCAGAAATAATTGCAAACAATTCTAAATATAATTTTGCAATGATTCTAAATAATGCAAACTAACAATTTGAAAATGCCCCATTTTTTTTTTTTTTGGAAAATAGTCCAAAAAAAAATCCAAACTAAAAAAATAGAAAACAATCCAACAAAAATGTGGACATTTCTTTTTGAATAATTGTAAGTAGTTCTAAATATGATTTTTGCAATAATTCAAAATAATGCAAACTAATAATTTCAAAAATGCACGCATTTTTTTTTTGGAAAATAATCCAACCTATCCATATGATTTTGAAGTAATTCTAAATAATGCAAACCATCAATTTTAAACATGTTCATACAAAAAATGACAAATATATCAACGGGATCACATCAAATTACATATGCACGACCAAAATTTAAATTTCAAATTTCCATATCGTTTCTAATTTAAATTCCAAATTTTCATATCGTTTCTAAATGAATTTCAACACTTTTACGATTGAAAAAATTCAAAAAATTTGCCCATGGGTGCAGCGAAGGCCGCGCTTAATCCCCAGTTTCACCAACGGGAGGACAAGGAGAGAACCAAAACGTCAAACAGACGCGCACCCTCTCCCTCCATCCCTCTCTTTCTCTCCTTTCCTAATTCCTTCGCCCGCCTCCTCGCCTCGCGTCGGCGCCTCCACCACTTCTCTCCCTCCAGATCCCAGCGCCCCAAAGTAGCAGAACCCCCCAAAACCCTAGAGACCAGCTATCCGCTCGCGCTCTCTCGCGCCCTCAGACCTTACCCCCGCCGCCGCGGTTCTCGCCATGGCCGGCCCGTCCGGCGCCGCCGCCGCCTCCTCGTCTCGCGGATTCGATAACAACCGCTTTTACAACCCGCCCCACGTCCGCCGGCAGCAGAAGCAGCAGAGCCAGGCCCAGTCCCAGGCACAACGACCGGCCTCTCCGTCGCCGTCGCCGACTCACAGGACGGCCAGACAGAAGCCCGCGCCTCCGGCTCCGGCGGAGATGGCGGAGGTGGCACCGCCTAGGGAATTGGAGAAGCGGGTGGATTCCGGTGTATCCCCGTCGTCCGACCCGTCAGTGTCCGCCGTGAAGGCACCCGCGGAGGTGGGTGCTGCGACGCCGGTGGCGGATGAGGCGGGGAATCTGGAGAGGTTCCTCAGCTCCACTACCCCCTCCGTGCCTGTGCAGTACCTGTCCAAGGTTAGGATTCTCAGAATTTTTTCCTTGCTAAAAGTAGTTGCGTGCTTGCCTTTGCTGCTACCGGATTGCGGTGTGTACAATGGATGAATGTTGTTTCACACGACTAGTTCTAGTGGAAGATAAAGACGTGCATGGTTGGATTTACTTGACGGTTGGTTTCGTTTTGATTCCTGGGGTGGGGGTGGGGAGTTGTCAACCTGATGATTATGAATGAAACTTTGCAGATTTCTCTAGCTTTTGTCAATGGCTAATACTGCAGAAATGTGTTTTCTGGGGATGATACTTTAGAGCAAATATGCTAGAAATAGCAAAGTAATTGAAAGGCGAAAGGATTCATTATGTTTTATTAATTGTACATTAGTGAGAACTATAAAAGAACATGTTGCGTTTGCGGCTCTTAGTTTCTATTGTCTAGTTTGGTCATACTGAAGGGTTATGTATTTATGTATCATCCAGAGGAGCAAGAGGGGGTGGAGGGGTGGTGATGCTGCACATTCATCACCATATTTTTTCCTTGGAGATCTCTGGGAGGCATTCAGTGAGTGGAGTTTTTATGGGGCTGGTGTCCCCCTTCTGTTGAATGGCAGTGATTCTGTGATACAATATTATGTACCGTACCTTTCTGCTATACAGCTATATGCTGACCCATCAAGGCTTTCAACAACGTAAGGACATGTTTGTATTGTACTTTTTACTTTATATAGTTTGTTCTCAATTTTTCATCCCTAATATGACTGTTTTTTTTATGGTTAGTGAATCTCTTATGTTTATTAACTTTCTGCGCTTCTTTCCTGTATTGTAGAGGTTCTTTTGCTTGAGCTCTGCGCTTTAGTGTTAGCTCTCAGGTCTCTTTGACAGCAAAACTAACACAATTTATAGAGTTACCGAGATTATAAATGGCATGTTTAGCATGACTAACCCTTCGAAGTAAATTTATCATGCACTGCTATTTGATTTCTTTACCCATGTCATGATTTTTGTCTACTCAATTTGAATGCTTCAACTGTGTTTGTATTGGAATGTTTAACAGAATGTGATATATTTACTGACATGATGATGTACTGGAGTTTCTGCAGATCTTATTGTGTTACATCTACATCAATTGTTACAGCCATTTGTCAAACTACAGTTTTCAACCTGTTTTATTTAATTGATTAGAGACATTGTTGGAGTTATGAAGAATAGTTTGAATCTAATATGCATCTTTCAGCTGATAAAAGTTGCTATGTACCACAGTTTCACCGAATCATCTGAGAGATTAATAGATGCTATTTAATTATGCCACATTTTGAAAGGGATCTTTCTTGGCAGTTCGGTTATTCTTGTCAAGCACAGAAACTGTTAGTTGTGCCACATTTGAGCGGTTTGGTCATACTTTGAAAGCAAAATCGATGGTTCAGTTTTGATAATCTGTTATTATCGATGGAGTTAGCTTCGATTCATATGATGTGATCAATACCAATAAAGAAGCGTCTAGTGAAATAGAAATGGAAACATTTGTTTAGTCACAAATTAATACAAACATAGTGAGTAACTCATAATTGCCAGTGCTTCATCTTTTGGCTATCTTTTGGCTTGTCATGCATCCTGTGATTTTTTTGAAAATTGATGTTCTGAACAAACACCTTATATTTGGTTAACCGCCAGTAGATGTTGTATGGGGATTTCCTTTGTACGTTTTACTCAGTCTTGGAGAATAATATATCGTTGGTCAACTGATTTTTTTCTATTAACTATTAGTTTTTTCCATGGTCAACCTAGTCATCTATGTTGGCCTGATGTAATCTTGTCATAGTGTAAACCGCACACATAGGTTGTGTGCAGGCTATAGTATGAACCCACACATAGGTTGTGTGCTGGTTGGGACACATGAGTTGTGTCCCGAGTAGATAGGCATGCTGCAATATGTTTGCAGGAGTTAAGTAGTAGGTGCTAGTATGTTCTAGAGTACTCTATTTGTATGTAATTCTTAGGCTGTAAGATAGGGCAGTAGTATAAAGTAGTAGAAGCCTCTAGAATGCGGTAGCACTGACCTTAAACCCTTTATATCAGCAGAGACACTCTATATGGAGAGATGCAAGGGTTGCAAGCCAAGATGTAGTAAATCCTGTTCGTCAGGTTGAAGCACATATGTATGTATGTCATGCATATGTGTAAGGTCCTAGCATAGGTTGCTGAGGGCAAGGAAGCAAGTTGCAAGCCAAGGTTGCAAGGAGAGTCTTAGCATAGGTTGCTGAGGGCAAGCATAGGTTGCTAAGGTCTGTCAGCATTTGTTGCTGCACAGTAGGCATAGGTTGCCAAGCTTGCAAGGCATTCGTTGCCTGGTAGTGTAGCATCCGTTGCTACAAAAGCTAATAGGAAAAGGAAGGCATTTGTTGCCTGAAACTGGTGTGCTCCTCTCTAGTGCTAGTCCCCTGTTTTCTTCACTTGGTATAGAGAGAACAGAGAAGGAACACCCAACAATCTAAACATGATTTTTGAACAATCGCTAAAAAATATCAATGGTGGTAAACAACCCCCTGTAGTGCCCAAAGCCACCCACACATTTTGCTGCTCTTATTGTTCCTATTGGTTGTTACTGCTGGATTTTTGGAATAAGGCTTTAATATTCTCTTTGCAGAAATATGTTTATGTGACGGTAGTCTTAGACAGTGATCATTTTTTGTTAGTACCTGAGTCACTGAGATCAAATAATATTATCATTGTTGTTCTGTAAAATTGATAAAATATAGTTTCGGGTTAATTTTTTGCACGATTTCAACTGAATATGGTGGACCCGACTCCGAAGCACTTGCTCACACTCATCACTCACCACTCACCACTCATCAGGATCATATCTAGTACTTTGAACAGTTAGCATGGAACTGGACTTCTTAAAACTCTGTTCAGCAAATCAACCCTCTTTAGCGTGCTTTCGTTGCATAACAATCACCATCTGTAATTATGTATTAGTTTCATCAATTAGTTCTGCACACATTTATTTAATTGTGGTCATATGGTTGGAAATCATACCAGAAATTGGAAATGTAACTATTTGTGTTTATCACTTCTGCTATATTTTTTAATTCTAAATGCAAAGAAACCTTTGGCTAGGTTGAGTAAGATAGTTTGTAGCTATTTTTACGTGTTCGTTATTTAGCTGTGTATCACTCGCTTAGGATTCACCAGCTGGCAACATTCACGTTCCACTTAGAGTTACAAGATTCTGGATAGAGTAATGGCAATGAGTACTGCACTGTATTGTCTAAATTATGGACAACAAGAAAACAAAAGATATCAAAATTAATGAAAACACAATACTGATGTGAATTTTTGTGTATCTTTGTCTTCAGTTGGGATGTTGGTTTATAACGACCTTTTGTTATTTTCTCTCTTAAGGCATCCTTGGGAGGAAAGTGATGGGGAATCTGTGGATACTGGCAGCGAGCATAGCAGTGGAACTGATGCTGACCGATTAAGAGGTTCACCTCTGGAAGCTCCATGTCAATTTGAGAATGGTGGCTTTCAAAGGGACGATGGTGAAGTGCATTCACCATCAACTCGTCCAATATTTGAGTACCTGGAAAGCGATCCACCTTATGGTAGAGAACCTTTAACCGACAAGGCAAGTCTCTTTTTTCACATGTCGGTAGGAATGATGTCCACACATTCCTACTCCTTGATGCTTATTCTGCATGCCGCTTCAGGTATCGATTCTTGCAAATAAATTTCCGGATTTAAAGACATTCAGAAGCTGTGACCTGCTGCCAACCAGCTGGATGTCTGTTGCATGGTACATCCCTTACACTGCAGATTCCCTCACTTAGTTTATGATGCATGTTTTCAGTGGAAGTATCTGGTATTCTACATATGCTGTGAGCTGATTTCGATTGGGTTAAATGAGAGTGAGCACTCAGCCCTGGGTTTGCAGTGTCAATGTTTGTATTAAAAATAAAGAACTCCTACCACAGTTGTAATGGTTGTATCTACTGATCTATAGGGTTGCTAAATCTCAATTAAGACAACTTGTGTAGAGGAGCAATACTGGCAATAGAAATTTGCTATGATTCTACCTATTGGTTTCATCCTGGGGCTTACAATTGCAGGTACCCTATATATAGAATCCCGACTGGACCAACACTCAAGGATCTCGATGCCTGTTTCTTGACATTTCATTACTTAGCTACACCTACCAAGAGTAAGTACTCCTTTTCTTTGTCATCAAGTTGGTCTCCCTTCTTTTTAATGTAGTTCCATGAGATTTTCTTCATTGAGTCCTTGAATGACTAAATGTTTTCCCTGCAGAAACTGATCCTAGAATACCTGCATGCCTGAGTTTTGGGGGCATCAACTGCTGCATGAATGCAGCTGGTAAGCTAACACTGCCTGTCTTTGGACTGGCACCGTACAAATTGCGGAGTTCTATTTGGTCATCGGACAGCCCTCAGCAGAAGGAGCTTTCTGCCTCCCTAATGCAGGCGGCAGATGACTGGCTTCAAAGTCGGGAAGTTCATCATCCGGACTTCCGATTTTTCCTTAACCACTACAACACAGTGTGGAGATGACAGGATGATGCTTACCTTTCTGTTGTAAATGGTCATTAATTTGTTTCCTTCTGTTGTCAGCTCAGTCGGGCAACCTGTAACTTAATGTTGATGGTCATGTAACTCTAAACAGTTGAGACACTGTGTATCAGCCGTCTATTTAACAGGCAGCTAATTTGTAATGTCTTCAATAAACATGTTGTAGGTAAACTATTTTTTGAGATACGGTGTAGTTAATAGTTTTTAGAGCAAAGAACATAGTTAAGACCTGTATAACAAGAAAATAATTGTTACACCTTTATTTAGATTTCCGGACACCTTATTTATGCATTGTGTTTTTAGTCGCCTTCAAGATTTCACTGTTGTTCTGTGGTAGGAAGCCATGTCCTTTTTTTACGGGCAGCAAGCCATGTCCTGCTTATGGGTTCAACTACGAACTGAGGAAAAGGGAGTATTGCCGCTGGGTGCAATCATCAGCTGTCGTTGCGCTGTTATTATTTTTATTTTTTTTGAACTTGGAACGCAGCCTTTTCATTAAATTTGGCAGAATAGCTGGACATGGCCCTGGTGTACTGGTTACATTGTTTGGCTAACTATCAACCCATACACGATGATAATCAGGAGGCGGCTCAGGTTTGCATCAGGTACTTTGCTTCTCTGAAGTGAGCTACCAGAGGTGCAGCGTTGTATTTGGTATAGTAGATGAGACGGCCTTTGTCAGTACGAAGCATTCGGTTGCAAAGATGGGACAAGCGAATCCAAACTGGTATGCAATGTTTTTTTTATGTGGCTGGTATGCAATGTTGATTGGCATGGAGACCTTGTGTTTTCTGTTCTCTGGGCCTCTCCGGCAAAAATAGAATATAAAACCTCCAGCAGCATGCAAAAATTGGTTCCCTCGCATGGTCCCTGGTGATACATCCCCAGCCTCTGTGCCCCACTCGTGGAAAGCCCCGTCGATGTTGATCCTGATCCACTTCTCTGGCGATGCTTGCCACTTCCTGGCATTGGCAACTGGCATTGTCTGGCAAGTATTCCTTTTTCATTTGAAGTCATTGTAAACCCTATTACCCCTATATATTAAGGGGCAAGATTTTCAAGCCCTCTCCGCGCTCGCGATCTGGACCGTGGGATCGAGATCCGACGGGCCAGATCGCTCGGTTACTGTTCGATGCACAGTTATGAACAGTAACAGACGCGATCTGGGCCGTCTGATCGTTGATCCGACGGTCCCAGCGCCACCCCGTGGCGCGTTTACATAAATCTCCCTCGCAATCCGGAAAATAGCTCCGCAGCCCACAGTTTTACGAGGCGAATGACTAAGTTGCAATTGGAGGAAGACGGGAGGACTTTGTTGCAAACACTTGCACAAATCCCCCCTCCCTCTCTCTCCCGCGACGGCCGGAGCTCGCCGCCGCCGCCGCCGTCGCGCCGCGCTGCCCCTCCGCGCCTCCCCCGCCGGATCTAAGCGCGAGCCGAGCTCCGCCGCCACGCCTTATCCCTCCTGGACGCAGATCAGCCGCCGGGACGCCGCGTCGGCGCCGGAATCGCCGGCGGCGTGCGGAGCACAGCTCAAACCGCTATCGCGCGCCGTTCTGGCGACGGGAGGAGTGGCTGCTGTTGTTTGGGTGCCCTCTGAGGAGCGCTGCTTGGCTCAGATTCAAGGGGGAGGGCGACGGCCAGAAGGACAAGTACCTGGCCTCCTCGACTTCTTTCACCCTCATGCAGCATCATCGAGCGTTTTGACTCAGGTGAGCTTTTTCTCTTGAGTTCTTTCTTCCAATCTCTTTTTATTCTGATTTCCAATAGTTGTTTGCATATGGGATCTCAAGGAGGGTGCATCGCAGCGTGGTGTGGAGCGATGGGTTTGCTGGGTTGGGATCAATGGCAGCAGAGCCGTGCGAGGCTGCTACACTACAGGTCTGTGATCTCTCTTCCTCTCTCCCTTTGATGCGACAGCAGAGAATTGCAGGACCGACACTAGCGCATTATGCGCCTCCTCTTTGTGACACAGATTGATAATATGATGATATCTCATCTTCCCAAGCTAGTGGAAGGTTTGAAACATCTGGAGTTATCAGATCCAATGGTATTTTGATCCATGGAAGAATCTGTTTAGGATATTATTGCTGGAGCTAGCTGCAGCTTGAAAAATATTTGAAGGATATGCAGGAATAATTCATGGGTGGTGATGAAATTATTGTTTCCCCTCTAAGAATAATGAATTAACGGTGCTATCTCAATATGAATTTTCCATAAATCTAAGAAAATATATAACAAAACAAGGTTTAGTAAGAAAAATATATAAAAAACAAGGTTTAATTTCTTTTTGAATCAATGTGTATATTTGTTTTTTACCTGGTAGTTCCCAAAAGTATTTTTGCCCTTCACCGTATGGAAATGAGTGTGACTTGCCAGATTATGTGCAGATGCTATGGAGCGTGCCTTCAGCCCTGGGTCAGCAAGTGCATGGCCTCCTCTGCCCTCTTCTCCCCTCGCCTCCCCAGGGTGCCACGCAGCAGTGTCGAGCGTGATTTTTTTTTACATTTTTGAGGTATTTAATATTTTGCATGTTGAAAGATCAGGGACGTTATTCATACAATATTGTGGGAATTTAGCATTTTGGTACATTGATGGCGAGCCCTACAGTAAATTATAAGTTCTGAATAGCATGATTAAATTCTTCTTTTTGGAATTGTTTCTTTGCAGATCTTATCCTTACATGAACTGCCTATTACTTGGTACTTTGCTGCTTTGTATTACATATTTTTAATATTATATACCTGAGAGATATATAGAATGAAGTTATAATTAAGTATGGCAGAATAGGTTAGTTTTCCAAGTTACAATTATAAGTTCTGAGTTAGCATGTTTACATTCTTATTTTTTGGATTTACTTCTTTACAGATCTCAGTTTTATTATTCCAGTCTCCCCTCTACCATGTTACCCTGAAGGTGAAGTAGTACCTTCCTCCCTCATTTATGGTGTGAGAGGCGATCGGTCGACAAGACCTAGGTATGAACTGCCTATTACTTGGTACTTTGCTGCTTTGTGTTACATACTTTTGAATAATAGTTTCCCGAGAGATATTCATGAAGTTGCAATACGTGTGCAAACAAGTAATAACTTCTATGTTGTACATATATTTGTTTCATAAATGCTATGTATGTGTTTCATACAATCTTAAGATGCCATTAAAAGATTCTAAAGGATGGTTTCGACTTTCGAGGGCATGTATTAAACATATTAATGTATCTAAATACCCCACACCTTCTGCCATAGGTTTGCCATTATTCCAGAAATACAAATGTTTCCTCATATATAGTGAATTAGTTAAATTTAATAAAATGTGGATTTTTGCAAGCTGCTTATAGTTTATTTTAGTCTGTATTTTCCCATTTCTTTTGGCAATCTCTCCATATGCATATGAATTAAGTAAATATGCTCCTTGAATGTTTGCTACCCTGGCAGGGAATATTACAACGCCATATGAGCTCCTCCTTTTGGTTGATGTTTAAATTCCAACCAGAAACAAAAAGTTCTGTAAAATGCATTTTGATTGCTCCATTGTTGGTCTCTACCTTAATGAGATATAGACCTGTTGAGTTTTTTTCTCAGAAGCCAAGCGGTAGCCATCTCTAAGTAGATATGGCTAAATAAATATGACCTAAACAGTGCCATCCACCTCGAGAGTTTGCTCCATGAAATGGTAATTTCACTTCGCTAGCCGTATCTGTTTGATTTTGCATATGTTTAATTGTTTTTAGAAACAATTTGTGCTTTTCTATTTGAATTGTGTAATGATTAATGTGCACATTACAGCCCAATCTTATTTCTGAGTTTTCCTCAATAGATCCATTTGCATCTGATCGTTGAATTGATTACTTATTTTTGATTCTTGGTGTTGTTGGCAATTATTGTTTTCTGGTTGTCACTAGGTGTTATTATTTATTTTGATTTTGAGGGACGAGCTTGATTCATTTCCCTGCATTTTAGAAATTTCAAACTCATTTTTCCTGTTGAATTTCAGGATGTAGACTTACCTGCAGCTTTACAGTCACCACTGTGTAACAATGTATGGATAAAAGCTCAAGTGTTCCTAATCATGTATGAAGGTGATTACTTTTATATTCATATTGTTTTGTTTCAATCTTTTTTTGGGCATGGATCAAGTTTCACTTTGCAGTCAGTTAATATGGAATTACATACATGCCATTTTTGACATCCTTTAATTAGGCACCATGAATATGAAGTACTGGGGACAAAAACAGAAAGTAGGATAACTTCAGTTAGTCTGCTTGCCAGTTCTTCTCCTCTCCTGTGGTTTGGTTTCTTTCGCCTTTGTTTCTGTCTCAGATCTGCATGTTCTTCTTGCTTTGAAATTCTTTTGCTGTTTGCTTTTGGAACTTTCTTGCGTCTTTCCTTTCCTATATTGGGTGTTTTTTCTTATCTTTGGGCCTGTTCTTCGCTCCTTTGGCCTCTTCTTGATTTTATGGCGTTCTTTTTTTGCTTGATCTGTGATTTCTCTTTAGATTTTTCTTTTTGTGCTCTATCATCTTGCAGCCTGTGTTGTTCCTTTTCTTTGTTTCTGTCGCAGAAACATACTAGATGCTAGATCAGTGGTTTGTTGCTGTCTAGCAGTTTTGTGTGGGATCAAGGCGGGTGCAGAGGGGCATGCCATGTTCAGTTGGTTGCTCTTAGAGTCTTAGTGTAAATTTCGGTGTATTATAATCAAATTGTGGACCACCAAATTCTCAAATGCCAGGCAATTGTTATTTCTGTGTGTTACAATCAACCTAAAATGGCGTTTGTTTCCTTTTTCATGTATAACATTTGCTGCATTCTGTGCTCATGCAATCACAGTTAAGCTTTCATATGTGGTCTGGTGCCTACGGTCGCTGTAACAGGCTTACATATTCTGATTTAGCGGGAAGAAAAAGAGATTTGTGATACATGACAGGACCATGTTGATATTCAAGAAGTCTAGATACATCTTTATGTATGAAAAATCTTTTTCCCCCCCCCCCCCCCCATAAATATGAATACTGTCGTTGTCAGTCCAGTAGCGTAAATATTTTCTTTTGTTACTTAATCTTTTACCAGGTGTATCTCTGGTTCTGTTATAGTAGTGTATACATTTGATTTTGTGTTGGTATGTAATGGCATAATGCTTTGCATCCTGGCACTTCTGTTAGGCCTTGCATCCTGGTACTCTATAAATACCTTTGTTTTATCCATTAATTGCGTTAATGCCTTGCATTCTGGTGCTTCTATTTGGCCTTCTAGAAGATAATATCCTCACTGCTTTACTTACAAGTGATTGTTAGTTAATCTGGTATTGTGTGCATTGTACATTATACAACTAAGAATGCAGGGTGTCACATATTATAATTTCCTTAGTTTAATCCCATTTGCGGTTCTTGATTTAATTATCTACCTTCTCAGTGCCAAATAGTGCCTGTCATCCTTGAAATGCATGTAAGGGTAAATACTTCAGTGTACAAATTATCCACGTCTGATAGGAGTACAATCTTTTAAAATGAGAGCCTCTTATCCTGACACTTTTGTTAGGCCTTCTAGGACATAAAATTTACCATATGTATGTTGAAATTTTAGTGGCGTGTGTTGACCAGTTCATGGAAAGGATTATTATGAGCTAAAAAAGGTTTCTGGTATGTCCAAGAAACACAGCTACAGAGGGCCAGTTCATGATCAGATTTAGTAGATACACGTATGTGGTAGATACCATCATGGTCTTATGCTTTCACTCCCATTGATAAGCTCCCGAGGCCTTCGGACGTGCCAGAAACTTTAACAAGTACTTCTGGCTACTATCTATGCTTTTCCTTTCTTCATTCAGTTAGATTTTTCATTTTTCCGAGGGAACCAAGATCCTTAATTACTTGCTATCGTTGTTTCTGTTATCCATGCTTATGTACCTTTTTTCTCTATATTTATGTTAATTCCTTGCATCTTGGTTCCTCTATTATGCCTTCTAGGACAGAAAATCCACCTTCATCTGTAAGAGGTTTTCAGTTACTCTCATACTGTGTGCATTATACATAGGACAACTACGAATGAAGAGTTTCACACATTCTAATTCCTTGGTTTAATCCCATTCAAAATCTTGATTTAGCTATATACCTTCTGACTGCCAAATAGTGGCTTTGGACCTTGAAATGCACGTAAGAGTAAATACTTAAAGCTCAAGACTAATCCACGTCTGATACGAGTACTTTTAAAATGACAGCCTCTCTTACTCTGGTACTTCTCTTAGACTTTCTAAGACAAACAATTCGCCTTGCTCTACATATAAAAGGTTGTTAGTTAATACTTTAAATTCACACTCGAATTATCGAAGTTTGATAGAAGTAAAATGACAACCTCTCTTATCCCGGTACTTAGATAGGTAACTATATTTACTTACATTGTCACTATCCTTCGTAACTATACTATGTTGCATTCTGATTGTTACTTATTTCTTAGTCTCACATGGAGGTTATCGAGATTCCAACCACTGAACTTGAGGAGATGATGAAGAAGCTATGTCTCCCCTTAAAAACCTATGTAGCATTATATATGTAAACTTTGTGTAAGCACTGTGCTTTGCTCTAAACCTGTAATGCCACGACTATTAATATAGTTATTGACCATGGTGTCATATTTACAATTTGAATACCAGTGATGACTGATGACCATAGATGCTGTAATGAAGAACATGTCTATCATGTAGACTTATTGATGTATTTATAATAGCATTGCGTTTTGCTCTAAACCTATAGTATCACTGCTATGTACAATAGTTATTGATCATTATGTCATATTAAGAATGTTTATCATAATGTTTTGCAAAATGAAAATCAGTGTCAACGGCGGGTGGCGCGCGGCCGGAGATCGTCGGCGCCGCCGACGCGCCTCGCCGCCACTACACTCCTCCCCCGTCAGATCGAAGCACGCACGCGACTTCGCCGTCGCCTTCTCCCTATCTCCGGCGAGCTTCGTGTGCTGGGACGTCGAGCCCTCGCCGGAATCGCCGCCGCACTGGTCCTGCTCCCTCCGCTGCGTTTGCTGGCCGCCAGCGACGCTACGGCGACGAAAATGGAGCGGCGCCGCCGCGTATGGGTAGCGTGTGTCCACGCGCGGCCGCCGAGCCCCGGCGCGCGTCCCAGCTCGCGCTCGCGCGCCGCCGGCGTCGTTGTCGCCGCGGCGGCAGATCCCCGCCAGCGATGATGTCACGTTGACGTCATGGTCGGCTTGGGCTGGCCAGATGGGATGCCTGTTGGGCTAGGCCGATTGCTTCGCGGCTGGCTCGGCCTTTTTTCTCTCTGTTTTATTTTCCTATTTTTGAAAACTTTTGAAAGTTTTCAAATACAATTCCAAATCAATTCACCTCAATTTCCAACAAAATGTGAAAAACAAAATAGTCATTCCCAATATTTTGGGACCCTTTCCAAATTAATTTGAAAGTTTTGAAATGCAACTCCAAATCAAATCACCTCAATTTCCAATAAAATGTGAAAAACAAAATAGTCATTCCCAATATTTTGGGACCCTTTCCAAATTAATTCAAATCTTAAAATTGTTACATAATACATTGTAAACTTACCTCCCAAATAAATATAATCGAACAAAAAATACAAAATTTAAAATAGCACATGCTGTTTTGTTTTCCTGTTTGCGAAAACTTTTTAAAGTTCTGAAATACAGCTCCAAATCAACTCACCCCAATTTCCAAAAAATGAAAAAAAAAAACAAAATAGTCATTCCCAATATTTTCTGACCTTTCCCAAATTAATTCAGATCTTTACATAATACAGTGCAAACTTATCTCCCAAATAAATATAATTGAACCAAAAAAGCAAAAATTAAAATAACACATGCTTTACATAATTTACGACGCTTTAAAGATATTGTTTTAGGGCATTTAAACAACTTTTAACTACTAAATGTTGCCAAAACAGTAACTTTAACTGTATCTCCAAATTTGAATATTTAAAACATTCAAATGCCTTCCAAAACTGATCGTTTTACAAACGTAAAGAAATCACCGAATCTAAAAAATTGAACCGTTTTACAACCGTAAAAAAAAACTGAATTTCCAACTTTTAATTTTCCCACGCATGCACAATACATACATTCGAATATTATAAACATTTAAATGCCTTTCAAATTGAACCATTTTGCAACCGTAAAAAAAACTGAAAAACTTCTCAACTTGAACAAGCTTCGAAACCTGAGCAATTTTTAAACGTAAACTTCTTTCGCATTTCAATATTTTCCAAATCTTCACTACTTTCGGATGTCGTTTTTCCAAAATTCGAATTTCACCAAGCAGACGCAGTAATTTATTAATTACTGTAATGCAGTCCATACATACAACATGCACACACAAAAACCAATAATTTTCTTACAAGTTAGAAAATAGGATTCAATAATTCACATATTTAACAAAATCTTCATTTTTATGAACCACAATAATGCAAATCATGTATGCGAAAAAAGCACAGAAAAAGTAACTAATTCTTTCTCTCCAAAATATTCAATTTCTTCTTAAATTTCCACATAGATTTCAAAAATTCAGGAGAAATAATTTTTTCCTTATTAACTACAATAATGCAAATCGTAGATACAAAATGAAAAAAAAACCAAAAAAATTCTTTCAAATTCTTCATCTCACATTCTAATGGCTGGCACCTACTTTGTTCATAAGTATCCATCTATATTTTTACTTATGACTAGTTAAATGCCCATGCGTTGCTACGGGAGACATGATAAGGTCAATGAAATCATGTCCTCTCATTAATTGAATTCTTCAAATGAACTACTCCTAGAGATTACAACTCTTGTAAACACATTAGTGTTATCAATATTTTTTATTAAGAGGGAGATGTTAGATGGTAATGTTTCATGAGGTCCATAACATTTGCTAAACACTGTTGGTTCTAGTGTACCAATATTTGGTATACCATGAGTTTCCATTCAAATTTCATATAGGCCTAGACGGCGATATGAATTATATATAACGATGATCACGTGGCCTGGCTTGTAAATGGATGTTTGCAAGCCTATTCAAGCCATAGGCACAAAAACAAAATGTACGAATTACCATATGCTATGAATGTTTTGCAGATGGTTTACTTTAAAGAGATTAACAGAAAGAAATGAATATATTCATTTGTACACCCATTTTTATGTCACCCAGATTTTAAAATAAACCGGAGCAACCGAAATACACATGAAAGGGTACATGTAACCCACCAATATACTCAAAACAAAATCTAGTGTCAACTGTCAAGTGCTACCCTTTCTACTTCATCTGAGCTGAATTCCGAACCTGGATTAGAAATCGTCAAAGCAGTAGGTTCAGTAAAAGGAAAAAGGCCCCAAAGGTGCTAGACTCAGTACATGATTCTGTTGAACTTATGACCATGGAATCTACCAACTGCAGGCACAAAATAACAACACTCTGCTATGCTGGGAAATTCCTAACTTGTAAGAAAAGAGCTAAAAAAAATCCAAGTGCTACGTAAGGCAGGAGAATGACAGCTTGTAATATGAATCCATCGCAGTACGATCCCCATGTATCACTGTAACCGAAATAGCATGTTACAGTATGTACTTCAGACCTTCAGTTATCCGCTGTTTGTTGAGTTGCTGACGGTACTCCCCAGCCACTCTTCTAACTCCCTCTCACTCTTTCGCCGAGCACACCACCATCCCCTGCCACCGCCGCCGACCGACCAACCACTTCCCTGCCTCCCTGCCTACTCGACGACCCACCTCTCCCCGCCTTTGCCACCTCAACCTTGCGGTGGTTAACTGGAGCGAGCTTCGAGGACGCCCTGCTCTGGCAGATTGGAGCGAACCCAAGCAGTGCAAGAACAAGTGCTCCCGGAGTGGATTGTCGACACCCCTCCCCAACTCGTCCATGACTGGTAATTTTGTATCCCTCGTCTCGATTAAAATCGATTAAATTGATATCGTGAAGGTCACATATTTCAGAAGCAAGCAAAACAGCATATCCCTACTTATCCCTGCTTGCAAGTTATAATCCAAGGCTGTGCTTGTTAGGTGCTACAATGTAATTTCAGATACATGGAAGATGAATTCCAGAAAAGATCTTCCTTCACAACTGAGCAAAGAACCTCAAATTCCACATAAAAATCATTCACAAATAACAGGACATACGTTGATTCATAACTCAATTTACATACTTCTTCAATCACAAATCTGTATTAAGTGCAGGAAAATGACATTTCTATTTCTTCATTGACGAACCAGTTATAAGCGCAGCAAAAGAGCTCACAAAGTGATTCTAGTTCAGTTCTCCTAGAAAAGATCAAAAGCTGTAGTATGCTAACTGTTTGTTTTAAAGCTTCAGATTCAAAAGAGGATGACGGCCACGGAGGTCGCCTACCAAACAAAGGAAGAAGATCGGCCATTAAGAATAGTGAACACAAAAAAGCCATTCAGATGAAAGACCATGGTAACCTCAGAACATTAATAAATATTTACTGGTTGGGTATACAAATTAAATTTTTAGAGCTCACCGCTTTTAGACAACACTACAGCTTAAGTCAAACTGTACATCTCTCTGCTCCTACAACACGAGTAAATTGATCAAGTAAAAAATATCACCACAAGTATAGTTAGCTCAAATATAAAGTAAACTATTTTTCCAGCAGAAATTAACTCAAATTCTGTTGTCACTGCAATTGATCAACATATTGTTCTCGAACAATTGAGAATCAGTCTCTACTTGCCCAGTATCACGAATATCACCACAATCCACAAACATCCATCAAAAAAGGTGCAAAGTGATAGCCGGAACATGGACTTGCATTATTTAGTTGTAGTTCGTCCAAATACATCAATATTGAACATAACAAGGTAAGATATGTTTTAGTTTATAAATTCGCTTACTAATAGATTAAGAAGATGGTTTTCAAAAACAACTGCTATGAACTCCCATGAATGCCTCCATACTACATGCTGAAAACCATATGAAATTGACTTTTATTGCATATATGAAGCAACATTTCTACTGCAGGATACACCTTTCTATTGGCAATTAAATGCAGCATTCCGATGATTTTGGCTCTAATATTCAGAGAAAATGGTAACTCTACAGAAGACGACACATACACGGTAGAGTGAGTAGAAAGGAAGTTCTACGAGTATACATGGATTAAGTGAGACGTTGAAATATGAGTTAAGTATGCAAATCATAAAATGGTATTTTCACTGAAATAGAACTTGCCCATACTAAGTGAGCATGCGTTACACTTTCCTTATCTCAAAAGCCAACTGGAAACAAAACCAGTTGGTTCATTAGAGCCACTTACACTTCTGTAGTTAAACTGCCAAGCTGAAAACCAAACAACCCGATTAACCGTGCTGACCATTCTGAAGATAAAACACTTATTTAAGTATGAGCGCTCCGCAAGAAGCCAGCAACATCAGGTCACTACATCCTCTCTGGCTTTGGCAATTGGCGAATAGAACGATCTGAAAAGATATAAGTGAGAAATATTCATAAGAACGTTATAGCTAAACTTTGAGGCCTGCAAAGAGTGAAATGATATCAAGATAGCTAACCATATGTAGGTCATTTTGGATAAAAAATTCAAGCATCCACATATTTTACGTTGCTAAGAGAAAAGAAAGGCAACTTAGTGCTACGGTCTCTGATAAAAATTTCCAATTCATAACCACAGAACATATCCGAACATGATGCTACTATCAGAACATATCCGAGCATGATGCTACTACCTGTAAGTACGCAAATAATAAGCAATAGATGATGTGTTTACAAATTATGTACTGGAAAGGAAGCAACTCTTGATCAACATATCCGAGCATTCAGTATAAGTATTTTTTTCACAGAAGCTTGAAAACTCTATTTATCCCTATTGAGTATGATAAACATCAGTTATAAAATATGGACCAAGAAGAGCATCATCTAGTAAAATGCCCGTGCGTTGCTACGGGACATACATATGTGCAGAAGACAATATACTTATTGCAAAAAATGTAACCACATAAGAAGACATTTGCATGGAGCATGTTTCATATATATGGGATAACATGATTTATATGCGCAATATAAGTAAACAAATAAAAAATTATTAAAAAATAAATACAAATTCACATTGTTCACATATAACATTGTTTCTAAGTATGAGTAATACGAAGTGAAGGAAAAGCGAGTTAACGGGCTGTCTCATGGGACCTTTTTATGTTGAAATCCTTCTTTGGCACATATTATTTAGAAACCAAATAACAATATTTATATATCAATCTTAGACAATTTTACACTTTAACATAGCTTCGAGTCGATTTAGCGAGGGAGACTCTGAAGAAAAGAGTAACCACCGCGTGGAAACTCCAAATGACTCCCGAGTTAGATGGAGCACGTCTTTTGAAAAATAAAATCAAAATAGA
This sequence comes from Poa pratensis, assembly GCA_947311845.1. Taxonomy (NCBI): domain Eukaryota; kingdom Viridiplantae; phylum Streptophyta; class Magnoliopsida; order Poales; family Poaceae; genus Poa; species Poa pratensis. The sequence goes on along the minus strand of CAMZMU010000063.1, from coordinate 93,388,398 downwards.
CACACTTGAATTTCCAAAAACCGTAAAAAAAATCCTTAGAGAAAATAATGTCAAGATCTACAAATGTGCAAAATTTCAACTCAAAATTCGTTATATTTCAGGCTGTACATATAATACAAATCGGGAGCAATTTCAAGTTTTTGAAACCGTGTACTTTTCACCACCCATTTGTCATTATTTTCCCAGCCCACGATACAACATATTTCAGTTAGAAAATTTGCACACTTATTGATCTCGATATTTCTATCTCTAGGAATATTTATGAATTTTGTAAAACTCAAAAGTGTCCGTTTCGAATTTTTGTAAAAATGAGTTCCGTATAGCTCGGGGGCATTAGTCCACTATCAGTCATCTTGTGGCTTAGTACTACATTGCGATGACAGAAATAATCACAACCAATTTTTGTAGCCGTCATAGAGTTGCTGCTAATCATGATCTTTTTCTCCAAATCGGCAATAAAAAATCGATATTTTTCTCAATTACAGCAGCATGAGTAGGTAGAACAACATAACTGCATGCAAACACATTGATAATTGAGAGAATTTCTTATTTGGCCCTTCCTTAAAATCGTCTTACCTATTTGGCCCTAGAAAAATAAATCTTCCAATTTGACACCTTAAACTCATTTCTTTCCTAATATGGCCTCCTAGTGCATTTTGAGTACTAAAGAGACTCTTTTGCCCCTCATAAATTATGTGACAAAGAAATATCTCCAAACGCTCACACTAAACAATTGTTCAGTGATATTTTGTGCAAATATTTTTTGCCCGTGAGAAAATGCATGCTATGCTATAAGGAAGCATATGTGCACGTGCAGGTAGTGGTAAAATATCACGGCTTCATTTTTTTTAATGTGGATCACGGCTTAATTAATCGGGCCATGCATTTAGTTACTCTTCTAATAGTCAGCTAAAAAATTATTAAGCCAACAGTCGTAGGTGGGCTCCTATGCATGCCAGATCGATGGATCAGCATGCCGCATGGCCTGGTCGTGTGCGTCTAGAACTCCATCTACGCACTAGGCGCATATAAAACCGATCGATCTTCTTGATTTGGAGCCTCGTGCGGTCGTGCCGGCGGGGCGCAGCACTGGTCGCTGGCATGCCTGCAGGCTCAGGTGGAGCAGCTGAGCATGGCCCTCCGCGCGCCGAGCTCGGCAGCAAGCCGATCGCACCCCAAGTGCAGTTTCGTCTAGCTAGCCGCATGTGGCGTCGGGCTGAAAACGAAATTGGAGACGCATCAGGACCCTGGCGATGCCGGTCACGGAGCTGTGCCGATCCGCGCACTTGGTGGGATTTGGAGAAAGAGTCATCGGTCGCATGTTGCGTGGAGAGGACCGACCTGCACTTTTTTTTGTCACATAATTTATCAGGGGCAAAAGAGTCTTTTTATTGCTCAAAATGCACTAGAAGGTCATATTAGGGAAGAAATGAGTTTAAGGTGTCAAATTGGGAAGATTTATTTTTCTAGGGCCAAATAGGTAAGATGATTTTAAGGAAGGGCCAAATAAGGAATTCTCTCTTGATAATTAGGCTGAAGAAAAATAGCGAGAAGCAAAAGAAAACTGAAATAGCCTCTCTTCCAGCTCCCTCTCACTCCTCTCCCGATCCTTCTCCGTTCTCACTCTATCAACAGCACTCCCCAGCAGCACCTCCACCAAACCTAGCAGCACTCCTCTCCCGATCCAGCTCCCTCCCACTCCTCTCCCAACTCCCCTCTCTCGATCTGCTCGGGCCGGCGGAGCACTCTCTGGCTTCTCTGCTCACGCGACGACCACATCCCCCCCCCCCCCCCCCCCCCTCCCTCACGAGCTCCCTCCTCTCCCGATCCTCCGCTGGTCCCGCCTGGGTCACCGCGGCGGCCGCCGCTGCGATCTCCAATCCGCAGCCGGACCTCCCTCCACGCCTCGTCGATTCGCACTGGAGCCTCCCCCTGCCTACGGAACCCCGCCCAATCGACCCCGGCTAGCCGTGGAGCGGAACGGCTAGCAACGCAGCACAAACGGCGGTATGATTTCCCCTCTCCCAAAGTGATTAAGCATTGTAGCAATGTAATTAGCATGTAAAACAAACAATTGGATTAGTTTGCATTTTATTGTATTAGATCTTTATTAATTCTTATTGTTATTGACAGTCACTTGATTTCTGTAAATAAACTTCTATGATATCATGACCTTTCAGTTCCATTTTCTTTTAGAATTCCTTACCTAATACTTGCAGACTTACAGTCAATGTATCTAAAGAATAACAGTTCTTATGTTTAATTTTTGCATAGTACAGCCAATTTTTTCCAAAAGAGAGATTAAATGTTAACACGGTCAACAAACTCTAACTTTGTAGTAAGTGGATATTTTTAGATAGAATGGGTACTTTATAATAAAAATACTTGGCAGATTGCAATTTTGCACCAAAAGAACATGATTGTTTTCCTGTTGAAGAGTTGAGCTTGGTAAGCTGTCCTATTTACCAGTTTTGGAGCTTGGGTATCGAGATGCCATGGGATGGTTAGGGTTAGAGGGGATGGGTCGAATCGACTCAACACATATATGGAGCTGGAAACGCAGCATGTAGTCAGCGCCATTTAATAATATGGGTACAGTTTTGGTAGACTTTGCTATGTGTAATCTTCTGTTTCCGATTGCTTTTTGAGAATTTATTGTTGATCGAGAATTTATTGATTTCGTGGGTATATTGAAACGCAGCATGTAATCAGGGCCATTTAATCCGTTGGTTGACCTGCGCCATTTCGTTACTGTCTTGGTAGAATTTTCCGATTACTTTGCGATGAGAATAATTAGACTGATTGACAAGATATTGATTTTGATATCAATAATGTTCTGTTTCCGATTACTTTGCCACGAGAATATATGATTTTGATATCAATAATCACTGCCACGACACATTCCCCGGCTAACAAGCCATAACTTATCCATGGGTTATTGATCCAAAGTAGCTAAACAAAAAGGATGTTAGCTTCACATTCGTTGTCAGGGCACGCCAGAATATCATGCAGCGTTACTGTCCTTTACACCTTGTTGGAGCCAAACAAACCATTATAACATCTTGTCCAAGCGGCAACTGAGGATGGCTGTTTTGGTTTAATAGATATAGTTGTAAATTTATGTTTCTTGGATGTGTGCTTATCTTTCTTAATCTTCCTTCCTTCAGTACAAGACCTGCACGAAAGCCATTACCAAGAAAGTGAGTACCGTTTTTAAGTACTACTTGCGTGCACCCCTGTCTAATAAAATTATAAAACTGTGTTGTTAGTAGTGGGGTGGTAGGCCGATGCAAATCAGACCATCATTTTCCTCAACACACTTGTTAAAAGTGTTTGAGGCATCTTCTTCGATTTGGTATCCAGTAACACTGCATGTTTTCCAGAATTTCTTACGGTGGTTTTGAAAGGTGTAACAAGCTTGCTCCAAAATTCACTCAAAGCCCAGCCCTCACATGGGATGGCATGCACATGTTACTTAGGTTCCGTGTTTGCATAACTCAAAGTGTAAGCTCGGAAACACGACTATGTGGGCCAACATGCACTTTACGCTTAGAAGGGATGATGGAACGTTAAGTCAATAAGGTTTTGCCCTTCCTCTTATACTGATATTGAGAAACAACCGTTCCAGATTCCTGACTTCATTGCTGCAACTGGAATAGAAAAAATATGACAGGTAACTTAATAACAAGGTAAATCAATCTCTGTGTATTGCCTTTCGACATGCGGCAAAACGACGGGGGCTGGGAAAGGCGAAGGAGCTACAACCCTCTTCGATCCTGGGCGACGGACGATGCTTGGACTCTCCATGGGACGGAACGGAGCTGGCGCGGCGGAGTCTGATTCGATTCTGTTGTGTTTGCAAGTGGACTCTTACCTTGCGTGCAAATTTAATGTGATTTATTGGCTGTCCATTTATTGAGTTGATTGTGCCATCCCGTCGGAAAGTAAAAAAAAAATGTCCATTTATTGACTGTCCATTTATTGAGTTGATTGTGCCATCCCTTTGATTGATTTCAGCCTTTACTGCGTGTGAAAAAAAACTGCTACGTGGGTGGGCGTACGATTGAGTTGGACGAAAGTTTTGGCTGAGTGGTTTGGGTGGCAGGCTAAGAAACGAAATTTGCTTTTTAGATAGGAGAGAAGATAGGAGAGATAGATAGGAGAGATGCGTGAGAACTTGCCTGTGGCAAGATGGTTAGGTGGGTGGTTGTACCCCAGCCCACCAGAGTTCAAACCCCAGGTTTGACGTTGGTGTTTCTCATTTAGGGCGGAATATTCTTCAGTGGGAGGCGACGTTCCCGTCGCCAGCGAGGCGCCCGTGGTGACTTCGTCAATCTCAAGACTCGACCCGCCGACTCAGTCTCTCGGAGGTGCTCATAGGGGTAGGGTGTGTGTGCGTGCGTTCATAGGGGTGAGTGTGTGCGCGTATATATGAGCGTCTGTGTTGTACTGTGTTTCGCAAAAAAAAAAAGATAGGAGAGATGCGTGTGAAAAAAAACTGCTACGTGGGTGGGCGTACGATTGAGTTGGACGAAAGTTTTGGCTGAGTGGTTTGGGTGGCAGGCTAAGGAACGAAATTTGCTTTTTAGATAGGAGGGATAACACCGCCATAACTTGAACTATATTATGTCAATTTTGTTATCAGTTGCCAAAGGTACAATACACTACACCACAAACTCCAAAACCTATTTACAATATGCATTGTGCTACTCAACTAAGAAAACAAATCATTCATAGTACCTTTCATGAAGGGCGCGGCGTGTCGACGCGTCAATTTCAACTAGTTCCAATAAGATTCACGGGTTTGTTGTGTGCCGGTAGTGGAACCTCGCTTACCGACGTCCAATCATCGCATAACAATTCATCCTCCTTCACAATCCACGACTTCCCACTACGTATTACCCTTGCTTGCCGGTCTACACATCATGCACATCAAACTTGCTCAACGGCCTCGCCCTGGTCGTCCTTCCCCTGTCCGTACTCGTAGGGGTACGAGTTCTGGATAAGGTGAGCCATGACAGCGGTGTCTTTATTCTATGACGAACAATGCATAATTGAAAGCACACAATATCGGTTTCAGTACATGCACACAATTCACATTGCCCAGGGACAGGTCGACACCATTTATTGCGCACAATTCATTACATCCACCCACAATTCACATTGCCGGCACAATTTATTCAGTGCCGGCCCTGAGCAGGTGCGGCCGGTGTGGCCGCACAGGGCCCTCACCTGCCAGGGGCCCTCAGGTATGTATGTGCAGGTACGTACGTATACAAGCCTGTAGGTATAGGAAAATAGGAAGGCCCAATCATAGCGACACAGCCCAGCTGCTTGCTTGCCTGCTTGGCCGAACGGAACCACAGTTTTGCAAAAAAAAAGGCATCACATCGATGCACGATCTGAGCATCGACCAATCCTCGACGGCTCGACTCCTCGTTCTCCTCTGGCCTCCTCGACTCCTGGTTCTCCACTTCTCCTTCCTCCCCAATCACAATAATAATGGAGCGCTGCTTGTTGTTGCGATTTCTAGCCCTTTTGGCGGAATAAATGGAGGAGGGGATCCCGAATTTTCTGATTTCACCAACAATCTGCAACGGATAGTACTCCTAATCCCCTTCTATAAAACTCCCTAGGTCTTTTTCTTCTTCTTCATTCGATCTTCCCATGCCCGGCCTTAGTCGATTCGCCCTGCTTGTCTACCATAAAGGAGGAGGGAAATTGGTGCGACTGCTGCTGGACAGTGTTGCACGAGGCGGCAGAAAGGGAGATTGAGGGGAGAAGGTGTTGCTGCTGTACAGTACTGCTGCTTCAAGATTGCTGGATTTGTTTCGGGCAAGCTGCAGCAAGCAAGGGCAATCAGATCCAGGTGCTTTTCTTCCAACATTCAATCTCATGTCATAATTTTTGTAGTCTTCGTTTGTTTTGTTATGACCGCAGAGTTGGAGAGTGCGAGCTGGAGTGGAGAGTTCGACCTTGTTATGCTTATGCATCTTTGGACAAATGTAGTTGCTTTTTCAATTGACCATTCTCAGTTTGTAACCAAACATGATCGGTAGTTTATATGGTTTAATTTGTGTTCAATACATAAGTTGCTACCGAAATATCAAAATGAGCTATATAATTTTTTGTGTCTTCGTTTCAAAAAAAAAATTGTGTCTAAGGGCCCCTTTTTTTTGTCTCGCACCGGGCCTCACATTGCTCAGGACCGGCCCTGAATTTATTGCACATCACACATACAAAGCCAAGTTAGAAACATACCTCGTTGAGTCAGCAATTTCGCCATGCACGTTGGGAGCACTATTATTGAAGAGCCGCTACCGGGAAACGTCCATGGTCGAGGGATTGATTGTGCCTCCCGATCGACGTAGCGTGGGCAACTCACTGTACACGGTGTCCTAGTTGAGGTCGATATCTTGGCCATCCTTGTGGGGCCGCCCGGGTTGACGCCCTTGATGTAGCTCTCGCCATGGTGAGACGAGGAGGAGAAACGCATTTGCTGCAACAATGGCGCGGGTGGCTAGTTGCATTAGTACGGGGAAGACGGCGAGGAACTCCCACTGCCTGAAGGGAGCGCCGTTGAGCTCCCTTTGTTCATATGTCCTAGTATTGGGGCGGTGGAGAGAAGGCCTTGCCCCATATTTTGCTCCAACATTTCCTTGGCGCATGCTCGATCGTCCGACGACGCCAAGTGTATGACCTCCTCCATCAAGAACCCTGCTGGCAGTTCCACTTGCTCAATATTTATAGCCTTCGGATGTACCGCCATCGCCTTCTTTTTGTTTGGTGTCAGCACGAGTCCAGACCCATTTGAGGCGGCGAGGAAAGAGGCATGCGGCGGCGCCACCGAGGAAGGAGAACTTGACAGGTTTGTGAAAATGGAGCGAAGAAATTTTAGAGTTTTTATGGCTGGCATGACAATGTAGAGAGAGAGGAAGAATTTAGCGCCTAGCTCGTATTTTTTTACGAGGGGGTCCCGCATGTTGGAGGGATTGTCCGACCACTGTCCGACGCCCCCGAGCAGGCCCCCAAGTTTGTAGTCTCTCTCGAGAGTGTCATGTAAAAATTGGGTTGGACCAGACACTTAGGGGATGCTGGTGTGAAAGTTTGGCCTTTATGGGTGTTTTAGGGTATGTCGTTGGAGATGCTCTTTGGTACCCAATTGTCCATTAAAACAATGTCTCTGATGTAGAATTCAAGATATTGAAGTGCATGACCACACGTTTAAATATTCAACATTTTTCATATTAGCACGAGAGATGTGTTAACACTACACGTGTCAGCGTTATCATTTTTTTTTGAACTATTGTCAGCGTTATCATAAGAGTATGCTTTCAATTTATGTTGAAATATTTTACGAGACAAGAACATGTCACACACCTGATATGTGATAAGGTGAGCACACTAATGACCTTCAAAGATGGGGAATTAGCCAAACAAAGTCAGGTGGACCCATAGCTGATAGACACATTCTAAAATGTTTATCTAGATGAGGTTCCTCCAGTGTAACAGTTTTATTTTTTGTAATTTTATTTTCTTTTATAATTTTCTTTCCTTTTTGTAAATTTCTTTTCCTTGTGAGCAAGTTTTCTAGCTTTTTTCTTACCAGGGTTTATCTTCACGGGAGTTACATGGAAGGTTTAATGAGACACAGTTAATAAAAGTCATTGTTTACCCGCTATGACACGTAGCCTCTTTTCCTTAATTTTTTTTTTAATTTTTTAATTTTTTTCTTAAATTTTCGGAAAAAATAAGGAAAAGGCTTGTAATAGTCTGGGGGATCGTTACCTCGCGATCCTCCGCCTTCGTTGGGTGATGCGTGTCCCGTATGTGGAAACAACTGGTGATAGGCCCACCCACGTCGTTATCTCTTCCTCCCGGCCTACTTTCTCCTCCACTCGTTTTTCTCTTTCTCTCGATCCTCATGGCGCCCGCCCGCTCGCCTGATCCGCCATGGCGGCTGCTGCGGTGCTGCCCATGGTGCCCTCCCGCTCCGTTAGAGCCATCAAGCTCGATCCGGAGCCTGCCGCCTCCTCATCCATCGCCGTTCGCTCCCGAGCTCGACCCCTGCGCGCCGCCGCCGACCTTGCGCCGCTGCAGGAGCTCTCTGACCCCGACTCCACCTCCTCTACCACCATATTCTCTGCATCCGCCGCCCCCAAAGGTCCCTCACCTGCGAGCCTCCGCCATCCGGCAGAGCATCCCCTCCGCCTCCGGTCGCCGTCTTCGACTTCCGCCCTCCCCTGCGCGCCGCTGTCGTCGGGACAGCTCCCCATCGCGCCACTACCCTACCTCACGCCTGCCGCACATCCCTCACTGGTGCTGCTACCACCGGCACGTGGTGGTGCTGCCTGCGCTCGAGGGCGGTGCTCCCGTAGGTCAGCGCCGGTGCTACCTTGGGGAGGCGGTAGTGCTGCGCTGCCTTCGGTGGGCGTCGGTGTTGCCGTCCGTCAAGGGTTGTGCTGCCATCAGTGGGGCGCCCGTCCTCCGGTAGCTCGACGGTGGTGCTGCCTGCGGTCAAGGCCGTAGCGTAGCTGCCATCAGCGTGCGCCGGTGCTCAGTAGGTCGATGCCGGTGCTGCGAGAGGAAAATTGTTCGATATTTTTTGTCCTTTTTCTTTGACGTGGTGCAAAAGTTTGATAGCTTTGTAGCATATTTTTTTCACTATTAATGCAAAGTTACTGAAGATTTGTAGCAAGTTTCTTCTTGACATTTTTTTGTTCTTGATGTGGTGCAAACGTTTGAGATCTTTGTAGCAAAACTTCCCCCTTTTTTATGCAAATTCGTACCAGAGTTGTAGCAAAATTGTTGTTTATAAGAAGCAATTTTATCATCGAGAGGGGGCAAATTCTTGTTTGAGATCTTTGTAGCAAAACTTTTCTTGTTTTCATGCAAGTCTGTACCAGAATTGTAGCAAAATTGTTGTTTATAAGAAGCAATGTTATCTTTCTTGTTTAAGATCTTTTGTACAGTAGCAAAACTTTTTTTTATGCAAATCCGTACCAGATTTTTAGCAAAATTGTTGTTTATAAGAAGCAATTTTATCTTTGAGAGGGGATGGCAAATTCTTAGAAGTTTGTAGCAATATTGTTCGCCTTCTTATGCAGATGCACACAAGGGCTATAGCAGTATTTTCTAAGACTTGTTCAAGATGTCCATGTCGCGCCGCCGGGCTGTGCTACCTATTGCCGGAGATGGGATGGTGCCGTTGGTGCTGCCAGCAAACGCCAGCGTTGACAAGGTCCGTCCTTGCTGCTGCAAGGGGCCATCGATTGCTGTGGCCCTGGACCACGTCTTCTCCGGCGCGTCTTCTCCCCGGCGTCTTCTCCGACGAAGCTACGGCGAAGCTGCACGTCTTCTCCGGCAACGGCCGGCGTCTTCTCCGACGAAGCTGCGAAGCTGCACGTCTTCTCCGGTAACGGCCGGCGTCTTCTCCGACGAAGCTGCACGTCTTCTCCGGGGACGGCCTGCGTTTTCTCCGACGAATCTCCGGCGACGGGCAGCGTCTTCTCCAGCGACGGGGTCTTCTCTGGCGAAGCTGCGGGCGCCGCCTTCTCCGGCAGCGCGTGGCCATCGACGGGGGATTTTTTGTTTGGCGTTTCTTTCTGTGGGAGAGCGAGAGGTGCGCACGTCGCGTTGACCACTTCAAGCACACGTGTCGGCTTCTCCACCCGGGGATCGGACAGAAAGATCCCCGGGGACGCCTAGTCCCGTCCAAAAAATAAGCCAGCCGGAAACATGCCTTTTCGGCTGTGCCGTGGCCCGTGGCAGGCCAGCCACGGAAACAGCCAGGCCGTGTTTTTTGAGGTTTTTTCTCCATACCAGGCACGTATACTGGCCCGGCAGGAAACGAAAGGAAGTCGGGCTGCATCTGGCTGGGCCGGCCCGATAGCCAGCATTAATGGATTCTTTTGTTCACTCTTGTCCGTCCGGTGGAAAATCGACGGCAGATAGATAACATCGTGCGCTGGCAATCTGTTGCTAGAGATATCATTTAGAAACTTCCCGTGATAGTATATTTCCCTTCTTCCTCGTCCATTTGCCGATCCTGGTCCGAGGTTTCCAGCCTTCACCACTACCTCGAGCTCTTCATCCATTACCGCCGAATCCTTCTCTTGGTAAGGAGGCGCCAACTTTCTTGGATCGATTTCGCTTTGATTGGATCCAACAAAATTTCGGTCAGTTACTGGCTTTCTTTGATCGATCAAGCTAAAAAAAATTGTGCGGTGCTCCCTACAATCGGTACCTGCCCTACCCATTTTCGTTTATGAAGCTGTTTGTCGACACCACATAGTTCTATTCTTCCGTTTTTCTTATTCGTCTTCGTAGCGGCTCAGCGAACGCAAGACCTTGATTAGGTGTCCAAAATCTCAGAGGGGTCTTACAGATCCACAGATCCAGATTCTATGTAATTGTGGCGCTCTTTAGTGTACCACACTCTGCCGGGTTTGATTTTCCGGGATTGAGATTCTTTCTTTCTAGTTTCCGATTGCAAGTAGAAAAAGTACACGCTTCAGGAGGGCAGATCTTTGGTACTTATTGCCTGAGGAAAATAAGTAGTGTGTTGCCATGCGCCGTAGTTATCTGTTTGATTGTTGATTACAGCAGTTCCTGGTCGCCTAGTTGAAGCTCAGCTTTAGCCAGTTTGGGATGGAAAAAGAATCGAACCTTTAACTGGATATGTGATTTAAGTATTCAGAACAACAATTAGTGAATAAGTAGAAGTCAAGTGTTTGGTCTTCTGATGCTGTTTCATCATTGTTTAAATTGTGGGTCAGCGTTCTTTTCCTGCAAAATCCATGTTGAAGGTACTTTTGTGGGTGTAATATTTGATGAGTTGTGGAAGGTAGAACTTCTTGTTTGCTGAATTAATCTAATGGATGTTCATCAATCTTACTTTGTTGCTGCTAGCTCGCCATATCGTACATGAGGCTAGCTTATACTTGATTTTTTTGAACAAAGCTTATACTTGATTTGTTTCAAGCTTCCAACTTCCCATCAATGCTTATTATCCTATTTGTATTCCAGGTAGTTCCTGTTTGGTCTGTATAAAAAACCATTGACTGAAATTCAATACTTACCTTTCCATGTTGATTGCATCTTGGAGCGTCTTCTTTATACACTTTCAAGCATTTTCTGTTAAATGCTGTTTGTTTCACTACGCTTTCGATGTAATTGGAACAACTGCACAAACATTGTACTTCTGCATTATCTTCCTCTCCCATCCTCTTTTTTTCTTACTAGGTGTATGTTACGGTCTGATGTTTATATCTCTAAATTTACACTCTTAGGCATATTCTTGTGAATTGGTGCTGATACTTGATGTAACTGCATGCAGAATTTTTAAGGAGGGTACAGAGGCTGCGGCACAATCTTGCGTAGAAGCATGTCATCAAAGAAAATAGAGTTGGATCACAAGGATATTGTCCATGATTCTGCCATCGACTACTATGGGAAACACGTTGCCACTGCCTCTTCAGACTACACCGTGAAGGTCATCAGCATCGGTGGTGCATCAGCGCCATCAGAAATCCTCGCAACACTCAGTGGCCACTATGGTCCTGTGTGGCGCGTTGCATGGGCTCATCCTAAATATGGTACTATCCTTGCTTCGTCCGGCTATGATGGACGTGTGATAGTCTGGAAGGAGGGTGCTGGGGGCCATTGGACTCAAGACCATGTGTTTGCTGACTACAAGTCGTCTGTCAACTCTATTGCTTGGGCGCCATACGAGGTTGGCCTTTGCCTTGCCTGTGCGTGTTCAGATGGAAACATATATATCATGACTATGCGAGCTGACGGGGAATGGGATACAGCAACCATTAAGCGAGCACATCCTGTTGGCGCGACGGCGATTTCATGGGCTCCAGCGACAACACTTGGTTTACTGGGTGGTTCAGGCGACCTTGTTTGTAAGCTTGTCTCTGGTGGTTATGACTCTGTTGTGAAAGTCTGGGAATTTGTCGATGGTTGTTGGAATCTTGAGAGCACTCTTCCTTCAGATATGCACACGGATTGTGTGAGGGATGTTGCATGGCCACCAGTTTTAGGCTTGGCCAAGTCGACCATTGCCAGTGCTTGCCAAGATGGAAAGGTTGTCCTCTGGACCAGAGTGAAAGACGGTGATAAGTGGCAGGGGAAAGTCATGCACGATTTCAAATCCCCCGTATGGCGGGTTTCCTGGTCCGTGACTGGAAACATATTGTCTGTAGCTGCTGGCGACAGGAACATAACGCTCTGGAAGGAAGCATCAGACGGACAATGGGAAGAGGCATTGAAGGTTGAGCCATAGGAAACTTGCAACAGTTTAGTCTTTTACATATTCGTGATTCAGAAAGAGTTTTTCTTTTCTGTGTTTACTGGCGTGCAATAAACATTTATTCGCCCATTTTTTGTACCTTATACATTAGCAAATATTCTGCTTTGAATGGGGTGAGATTTAGAATTCCAATTTTCTGATTGTTGTATCTATTTGATTTTACTAGCTAAATATCCGCAACTGTATTTGATAGAAATGTGTTTTAAACGTCACATGAAGGGTGAAAAACAAAGCAGATACAGTCGAATGGTAGTGAAATCATGCCCACAACCTTATTTTGTGGAATCAGGAATACGGAATCCAAAAATATGACCCGCATATTGCACTTTTTTGCCAAAAATAAAGCACATATTATGGACCAAGTTACTCAAAATTAATTTTGTGTCTTGTGATATGTAACTCATACTTCCATGTCTAAATGGCTACTTAATTATTTCTTGAACAATCTGAGGGTGACTCCAACGAATATGATTTACAAACATGGAAGTGTCTTGACAAGATTTTGCTGGAGTTGGCTAAACACGCAAGTTAGTCTTGCTCGTCCCCCTCTTGCAGTGGCAGCGGCGGCTAAGCACGCAAATATGACGCGGCGCCGGCTAACTCGTGGGCCTTCCGGAGCGGGGCAGAACTGGGGAGGACCTATTAGGTGGTAGTGGACCAGCGGTCAACACCTCTTGGCTCTTGCCACGTAAATTGCAGCTCCTATCTGTGCTTGCCCGATGGATCTAGGGGTCGAAGGCAGGGCCAGGTCAAAATCCTTTGTGTTTCGTTGATGACAGCAAAATCCATGGGCGCTGACGCGCTGTCACCTCCTTGGAGGCATCTCCTGGCCATGTTGGTACCTCCCGCCTTGAGCACTAGAGAAACCCTAGATCCAGCTCATCGGATTGGGTGGCGGCAGCGCAATGTCATTCCCTCCTTGGAGGTTGTTCGTGGAGTCCCGAGTGTGCGTCAGATAGAGTTATTGTTGGGCGTGGGCTTATGGGCCGCACTGTACACAGATACCGACGCTTATTGGTTGATGCCTCCTCCGTTCTGGTTCGGCTCCGTTGTCCACTCGCCGACTCTTCTAGGCGCTAAATGGCTAATGGTGCGTTGATTTGTGCCAACCTAGAGTCGAGTGTTATACCGAAATTGCTTTCACCAGTCATGACACGGTCTGGTGGCTTGCTGTATCACCTCCTCGCCATTCATGGCAGGAGAAGGTACAAGACGAATCTTCATCCTTCGATAACTACAATCCAAACGTTAGGACTTAGAAATTTTGTTTTGTCATGCACAGAAGGATCGATACAAGAAATGTAATGGTTGGCCCCTAAAGCATTTCATGGTACGGATACAAGTTATGTAGAATAAGTAATTGGATAAACTTTTGCCAAAAGAAAAAACAGGAGCGTACTAAGTATGGATTCATGAACACGTATCAAAGATTCAGAAGGATTGTGTGATGATTTTTTTTCATTGTTTAATCGCTATAAGTTCTCATCTGGGGAAAACTGCCACTACAAAAGGGCTACAAAGACCAAACTGCGTCCCTCAGCAATGTTCTTCTACACAGCAACTTGTCAAGTTTCTGATCAGAAAAGGGCAACTTCATAAAGGGAGAACTACTAAATCCTGGCAGCAGCAGCATAAAGTTGGCCTCCTCTTCACCCTCGCCATCTAGAGCTCATCCTGAAAATGAAGAAGCAAGCAGTGAGAAAACAAATGAAGAGAGCTTGATCAGAAACGAGAAATACGTGCAAAGAACAACATACATGCTTCTCATCATCAGAATGATCCTCCACGTCAGATCCAGCCTTGTCATCCTTATCCTCGTCATCAACATCCTCATCCTGTGAAAAAATCATACAAATTTAAGTTATAGTTGATCAAGGATATCTTGGAAGGAATAACATGAGGACAGAAGGGTTACATCCAAGTCATCATCATCATCGCCAGCTTTGGTAGCATCCTGGTAACATGGTAACATTGATAGTCAACAATGAGCTCATTCAGGACGAGCAAAACCACAAATAATAGCAAGAACAATTAAAGAGAAGGCTATCAAGCCATCAAAGAGAGAAAATGTGCCAGAAGACAAATAACAGAAATAGGTGATACAACCAGTTTAATTCGTGCTCACACTTACAGAAGTGAGGATGTAGGACTAATGGTAGTGACAGCGCCAAAAACTAATGCCCCCAGCAAATCAATCGCTAACTAATAGAAAAGGAATTTACCTCCTCTTCCTTCTTTTTCTCAGCCTCGTCAAAAGCAGCCTTCTCAGCCTGCAAGACACAGAACCATCGGTACATGTAGGAACAAATCAAATAACAACGTGATCAATGCAAGGTAAAGGGCAACATACATCCTTATGCTTGGCCCAGGTCTCTTCTGCAAATGTCTTGGCCAACGCAGCATCGTCAGTGATGAGAATGTTGTCAAACAAAGTTCCTGACTTAACCTGCAGATACAATAAAAAGGCATGACCGGATTGTTCTGACTTCCTGAACAGACTGAAAAAATTACTCAGCACTTAGCACCTACCTGCCACAGCTCAATTCCAATGTACTTCAGGCTATCGAAAGCATAGATGTAAGGATCATCCTTGAAATCTGTGATGCACAACGAACATGTAACAGCACGCATATCAGTTTATTCACTACTTGAAGGTTTTCTTTTTGTAAGAACCACCTGGGTTCAGTTTCAGGTTAACATACCTGGGTTGTCAATCATGAGTGCCTTCCATTTACCCTGGTAGTTGGGGTTCTTGATTTTCTAGATATGAAACAAGTGTGTTTAAAATTAAAATACAAATTGCTGATTTCTGATTTAAGTGTTTCTGAATAAACAGCAATTAAAATCGCACCTTTTGCTTCCATGGTCCCTTGTACTCTGGGTTGGGAATGGTTGGGGCAGTCCATTCACCATCTTCCTCATCATCCCAGTCCTCAGGCTGCAGTAAGCACAGTATGAATTTTAGAACACACTATTTTGCATGATATGAAATATATTGACCTATCCAACTAATATACCTTCTTAGCATCAGGGTCGGTAACTTCCTTGGGAATATCATCATAGCCCTGAAAATAACAGCATCATGAGCAAGATTGCATAATTAAGAGCAAATAGCTTCATTCTATCTACATTGTGAGAGGCATTAAAATAGAAGAGCTACACTTGAAGAGATTTCAAAATTATTCCTAATTGCTTGATTAGTAGCTTTACAATACAAAGCGCTAGCCCTGATTGCATTATTATTAAAACTTATTAATTCAGGCTAGTATTTAACATGGTAGAAAAACATGAAAAAAATACCTCTGGCTTGGTGTCCTCGGGGTCAGGAATGTACTCCTTGTCATCCCAGTCCTCTGGCTGCAATCACCATCATATCAGCTCTCTAAACTTAAAAAGAGCAAGCAACATAACTAAAAGCAAACTCTAAATGTACCTTCTTAGCTTCTGGGTCCTTGATTTCCTTTGGAGGAAGAATATCCCAATGCTCGTAGATGCTTCCAGTTTGCTTCTCTTCATTATCAACCAGAATGCTGTACGTAGCATCAGGGCGGACGATCAAAGTGTACACATGCGACAGCTGATCAGTCTCGCAAGGCACATCCTTCTTGATCAAATGGTTCTTGCCATTCTTGGTAAGGATAGTGTGAACCTTCTTGGTGCTGTACCCACAGATATCTGGTCCAAACATGATGCTGTGGTACAAAAGTACATGGTTAACAACTAATTAAAGGGTAGGCACATGAGTACAAGAACAGAAAAGAACAGCTACCTGTAGGGTGTGTCACCACCGAATTTCTTCTGGTCAACATCACCTCCAAGCAACTTGACGTAGCCACCACCACAGTCAAGCTTCTGCTCATGCTTCACAGAGAACTGCAGCACAAGGGTCTTATCCTTGTTGCTGAACTCAGGGTACTCCGCCGAAATGGCATAGAATCTGTAGTCCTCGGAGGTTTGAATACCTACAACAAAATTCAAGGTTCAGTACATCATCCTAAGAAAAATAAATATATAAGTCATGTTTTCGAATTAGGTGGACGAAGCCCAGGCTAATTCACCTTTGTCCTCGGAATCGCCATGCCATTTCCCAGATGTGTGGTTCCATTCACCAGCCATGTTCTCGTCCTTCTTCCACTCAGACTTGACCCACCGACTATCCCAGCCATCTAAATAAAAAACAGAATTGTTTAAACACACATTACATACATAGCATGCCTCACAAGGAAGTTGGAACCAGTAAGACTAAGTAGGAATTATTAGCTGCCAAAGTTATGCAAAGCTTTGACATATTCTGACAGAAAGCAACGCAGTTTTTGATATGTCTTAATTATGGATCGGATAAATACACCGTAAGCTAATGGACGAAACAGAGCCTAAAATGGCAGATCAAAACAGCAAACACTCGCTATAGACGCCACTAAGTACCTTGAACAAATGCAATTCGGATCCAGATCAACAGAGCATAATCAGATCCTCCGGATCAAAGCAAAGAGCATAACTAATTCGACACGAAACAGCACTAGATCCCTGACCATCAGAACACAATGAAATGGCTAAACCCCAGATAAGCCCAGACAGATCACCGGTCGAAACAAACTAACACCAACAGATTCCGTCCACTTGCTTCTAAGCTAGATCCAAGTCAAAACGCACCACACGACACGGCAGTCCTGATAAGATCGGACAGGGCGGCACGGGGTCGAGGGATCGGGATTCACCTTCGAACTTCTCCTGGAAGAAGACCTCGGCCGTGACGGCGGCCACGGAAGCGAGCGCAACCAAGGCCACGAGAGCGTAGGAAGACCCCCTACGGATCGCCATCTCCGGCGACGCAGAGCAGAATCTTCTAGAAGCTTCCGATCCGATCTGAACCCCCCCTATCGGTTTCAGTGAAGCGTGAAAGGAAGGGCCGTGCGCGCTGCTTAATAGGGGGAGCCGGGAGTGGGCCTTAGGGCATCTCCACTCGTCCCCGTCGCCCCTACGCCGAAAAATAGCGCCGTTTTGCCGTGTTAGCGTCGTTTTTCTCCCAGTCGCCCCCTAGAAGCCCAAATAACGCCGTTTCGGCCTAAAATAGCTCCGGCGCTCCCAGGTGAGACCCAGCCCATTGGTTTCCTCCTGGGGGCGAAATGGCGCGAAAACACGGTGGGCCAGCGCTGTCAGCGACTTGGGCGAAATGGCGGGGAAACGGAGCGAAAACACGGCGTCGTCATCCCCTCGGCTCCCGCGCTGGTCAAAAGCCTGCCGGAGTTATGGCTTGTGGACTGCCGCGCCGCCTGCGCCACCGCCGACGCGTCCAATCGCTTGCCACGCGCCGGAGTTATGGCGCGTCACCGTTCGCCTCCCCGGCGCCTATAAAAGCCCCCATCCCCGCCGTGGCAGAGGCACACCGCTCTCTCTCAACGACGTCCTCCCGGCGCCAGACGACGTCGCCGATGCCTGGACAGCGAGGATGCACGAGCAGGAGGAGGTCCAGCGCCAGCAGCGCATCCTCGAGGAGATGGAGCGCCAGCGCGCGGCCCCTCGCCGTCGCATGCCATCTCCCCCGCCGCCGCCGCCCTACATCATCCTCGACCCAGCGACGAGGAGGACGCCCCCAACGCGCCCGGGCCGAGCAGGTGGCACGTCGGAGACGACGGCCAAGGCCCCAGCCGCAGCGACTCCGACGACGACTACAACCAGATCATCTACAGCCAGCTGGGCATGTAGAACGGCGTGTAGATCGCCAAATTATCTATTTTAAGTTTTTATTTTAAGTTTCTACTATGTAATCGGCAAGAACTGCGAATTTCGCCCATATATGAATGAAATTCGCCAAATTAGCTATTTTTCGCCTGAATTTGTTTTTTTTAATTTCTGAGCTTCTTCCTGGGTTTGGGCACGACTGAGAATATGATCAATAAAATAGACATTAAACTAGTCGTGCTATTTAACAGAGTGTTCACAAATGACAAATCTAAACAGATTGTTATAAATAGTGTTTCACATATGATCTCGAACAAATGATACAAGATCACATATGATGTGTTTGGAACTTGGAAGAAGACCCTTTCACGACTTTTCCACCTATGTCGCGGGAGAGGTTGCCGATGTCAAAGTCGTCCTTGGAAAAGTATTTGTCGGTGTCCGTGTAGAATAAGAAGTCATTAGTCGCGCGACAGCGCTCCCCAAAAAACCCAATACCCCTTCTCCCGTATAGAATCGCAGTAGGTGGGGTTAGAAGTCTACGGTAACGTCCCGAGATGGGGAAAACTTGAGCGATGACCCAAAGCTCTAAAATTGGCTGGCAGCACATGTTTTGTGTCGTGTGTCAAAAGGATGAAGAGCGACCTCTTATATAGACATGGTAGGAGGCAAAGAGACAGCCAAAAGCTGAAGTGACGGGATTATGAACGACAATACCTTTCAAAAGCAAAACCACGCTAGACTGACAGCCAGATTATAGCATCGCTGCCGACCATCAGCTTCGTCTGTTTCATTTGCATGTCATCTCTTAGCAAGCCTAATTCCCCAAATTAAATGCACGGTTAAAAGACGTGGTTAGCTATTCAACTGTGGAGTTAGGGCTCCATATTACTTTCACGGATGGCGGTGGCCCTATATCGAAAACTCCCAAAAGGACCCACTGTCTCGATGTTTTAGGTCAAAATATTTATATAGGCGAAAGGACAACGAGAGGAGGTGCACCAAGTGGAGGCATGGCCCCCTAGGCTGCACCCTGAGGGTGCGCGGGGGCTATGGGGCCGCCTACCCCCTCTGGTGCTTTCCTTTGATGTCTCGAAAAGTTATTGTGTTTTCATATTTTCCCGACTTCTTACGTGAACGAAACTAGATTTTTTCTACGATGCAGAAACAGGTAGAAAACAACAAGCGGCACTTAACACTAGGTTAATAGGTTATATCAATATAAAATGATGTATATAAATATAAATTAGTAGCAGTGTAGTAATTATATAATAATAGCATGAATCAATAAAAAATTATAAACACGTTTAGGACGTATCAGCGTAGTAGTTAATACTTGGTACGTACGGCCACCTTATTGTAAGATGGCTCACTCTCGCCAGCCATGCCTCCTGATTTAGCGGAAAGGCTCCCGCCTCACCATGGTGAAGTCGTTCTTCCCCAGGCAATGTCAAATCTGTGGGCCTGTAATTGGAGCGGCTGGATGTGGCAAGACATCCCGCAAGACAAACCCATTTCAACCAGATCGTCCATCTGACCAGCAGCCGTATGACCTCCTCCTAGTTACCCAGCGCCTAGAGGCCCTAGCCGGCCTTCGACGATAGCGTCCCCCCTCCCCGTTGAATGGAAGGACCCGGTGTGCCATCTGTAGTCGGCATGCGTCTGGGTCATAAAAGAAGCTCCTTTGCGAGAACTTCACCGACTCGAGGTTTACCACCTCGGGGTAATTTGTCTCCCGCCTATAGACAGTGGCCGCTCGCACTTCCGTAGAGCACCTCCTCATCCTCGGGTGTTCGTCGAAAATAGAAGAGAGCACACCACAACCCCAGGTGGGGCCAGATCCCTAGGTAACCCTCGCAAAAGGCGGCAAAGCAAACGATCCGAGCCAGACCGGTGGGGCTCGGGTGTTGGAGTTGGACCCATACAAGTTCAGCAGCTCCTAAAGGAGGACCTCACTGGCAGGGAGAGCCCCAGCTTGAGAAACATGGTGAAGAGAACATGCTCATTATCCCTGTGTGTGTGTGGGGGGGGGGGGGGGGGGGGTGCACCTTCTCTTGGGGGCGGAGGAGGCCACGCTTGACCTAGCGCACTAGCTCCTCCTTTGTCACCTTCGAGCTGCACCACCCGCCGCTCTTGTCGGCCATCTCGAGTTCATCAGGACTTCGGGAGGAATGTGGACTCTTTGGCTCTTGAGATCCAGGGCTATCTATATTTTTTAAAATAAAAGTATATTTATAAATTTCAAAAAATCTGAAAAATCCTAGATTTAGTCAAAGATGGATACCACTTTCATGTAAAATCTCAATGCCAAATTCTTTATATTATGGGCTACACAAAAATAACAAAACCTTATATATTTTAGAGATTTGAAAGTTTGTGCTCAGATCCACACATTTGTCAACTTAGAATTTAAAATATTTCAAACTAGAATTTTGCATGTTTCTAGGATACATCAATAACAACATGTAGTACTCCCTCCAGTCCGGAATTAGTGTCGTGGCTATGTATAGATTTTGTACTACCATACTGATCTTTTTACGACACTTAAAGTGGACCGGAGGGAGTTTTTTTTCAGAATTTTAAAACTTGTAAGCATGATATTTTAAGTTTTTAAAATTTAGGGAGCACTCGTACCGGGGAGTAATATATCTCCACTCACTGAATTTTTTTTTTCAGAATTTATTGGCTGCCCTAACAGAGTACAAGAGTAAAGAAGTCCAATTGCTATCAATTTTTATTAAGCGTATGCTTTGACCCAGTTGACCAGCAACCATTTTCAAAAACAAAAAAAGTTGACCAGCAACCAACATTCTCCTCCTACCCGAGCTCGTGGGGGAATTAGTGCTCCCCTATCGGAAGAAACTGGGGTGAGCACCGGGCTCACCCCACGCTCGGTGCGCCCCGTCTTGGACGGCTGGGATCGCACGGGAAGCTCGAGTCCGCATCGCGGCGCGGCTCACCGCGGCGCAGGTGGCTCACCGCGGCGCACGTGGCGGGGGCGCACCGTGAGCCCGGTGCCCACCCCAGTTTTTTCCCCCTATCACCCATTCACCAATTGTTTTTCTTTGCGAGGGCCCTATCCAATTGCTGGTGTGCCGGTGGGTGTTCTTCTCTCTGGGAAATAATTTTGCCGAGGGGTTCTGCACTTCACGGCAATCCCTTCTCGCTAAATTAACTGGTCCGTTCATTGGTCTGTGACTCTGTTCTGTTCTTCATTCTTCGTTCTTTGCTCTGTGTTATTTCCTCTCCGAGTCCGGTGGTCTTGTGTCGGTCACTTGCGATTTATGGTGGTCTCTGATTGTGATTGTGATTGTGATTGTAGGGCGGAAGGTTCAGTTGCTCCGGCTAGTTGATAATCGACGACGAGCAAGTCGGACGAAGAGATACTCTGAGAGCGGGAGCGGCCTATTCAGCGAAAAGATGATGCGTAGATCCGCATATGTAAGTGCGCGGGTTGCTGTTCAGTTCCCTTATGGTATTTTCTCTTGTTGATTGCAGTATTTTCCTCGTGCTGCTTTGCTGATGAAGGATTTTGTGGAATGCTAGAGCTCAAAAATTGTAGCTGACTTATTAGAGCTCATTTGGAGGAAATAAGTTATTTCCTATGAGTCTATTTGGATTGTAAGAATGGACCTACGAATTCCTCCACGATTTTGGAGGATTCTACACATGAGCTCAAGCTCCATGTTAAATTCCTTTGGCAAGTCCAAGGGAAGATGAGTCTTTCTCTCCCCTCTTCTCTCATAACACGAAACGATATACAACCCAATTCCTGCGTTTTTCTTGTTCCTGTTCCAAACAGGCCGAGTTTACCATTGGCTTGCTTTGGAGCTAAATATTTGTTGTATGGACCTTTTGAGTTGTGACCCAACTGATTCAAGAAAAATCTTATCGATAGATGACACGAACCTTGAAATATTTTTTAATCTAAACAATAACTAGGCAAGAACAAACTAGATTTCTATATGTGCATGTGTTTCGCTTATTTTGTTCATTTCACTTTCCCTTAAAATACATTATTCAGATCCATTTGTATGGTTTATGCTATCTTTAACTATGCTATACTTTTCAAGGCCTCTTTGATTCAAAGAAATTCCATAGAACCGATGGAGGATTCTATTTCTTAGGAGTTTCGGTGGAAATTTTTCATTGAGTCCAACTACATTAAATTTTTCTTTTGCTTGTGGGACAACTATGGCATGCACCTGACCCTTCAGGAGAGTTAATGTGTCGTTCATGTGGTGCAACTAAACAACTTCTGTTCTACAATCCTTTGCTTTCCTTACTTCAGGATTCAACATTTCATGACATCCAATTCCTACATTTACTATATTCCTGTTTTTTGATGATTATAGACAGCGACCTGTTGAAATTTGTTGCAGATATTTCAAGCCCTTTTGATTTTTGCAACCGTTGTTGCTGAGAACCGATGGACCAGTGTATCTGGCATGTACTGTGAGGATTTGACAGCAAGTTTGTATCGACCCCACAGTGTCTCCATAACCGAGTTTGGTGCTGTTGGAGATGGTATTACTCTCAATACAAAAGCATTCCAGAATGCAATCTTCTACCTCACTTCATTTGCAAACAAGGGTGGGGCACAGCTCTTCGTTCCTGCTGGAAGGTGGCTGACTGGGAGTTTTAGTCTTATCAGTCATCTCACAGTGTCACTGGACAAGGATGCAGTAATAATGGGATCTCCAGTAAGATGACTCAACAAATGGTTTCACAGATAATAGTTTACCTCCTTTTTGCAATGTAATTTCAGCTGTACCTCTTCACTGTAGATATATCTTTAATTTTATATTTTTTTCACATACAAAAACAACACAATTTTCATAAAATGATTTGCTAACAACACATGCGGACATTCCTGTTCACATTAACTGGATCTCTTTCAATATGAAAATACTATTTCATTGAGAAAAGCAATGCAAGAAGTTCTACTGTTATGGCATTTTAATGAAGTATATTTGCAGGATTCATCTGATTGGCCAGTTATTGATCCTCTTCCATCCTATGGGCGTGGTAGAGAACTCCCTGGTAAAAGACATGGGAGTCTAATTTTTGGTTCCAATCTGACTGATGTAATAATATCTGGTAAGTGTTATTAGCTGCACCTTTTGCACCTCTATCGGGTATCATGTTTAATTGCTAGTAAATGATTAAGGATTAATCATTATCTTTCTAGGATCTAATGGAACCATTGATGGCCAAGGAGCAATTTGGTGGGACTGGTTTCACAACCACACACTGAATTATACCAGGCCACCTCTTGTTGAATTGATGTACTCCACTAGAGTTGTTATTTCTAATTTAACTTTACAAATTCGCCATTTTGGAATATTCATCCTGTATACTGCAGGTTCGCTTTCTAAATTTTCTACTTGCTGATTTTTAAAATTATCTATTACACACAAAACCAGTTGCAATTGCAAAATTGTTATCTTGACTGCTTATGCTAAATAAACAGCCAAGTGCTTGTCCAACATCTCACGATCCTTGCACCCATCAGTTCACCGAACACTGACGGCATTGATCCAGGTGTGCTTTATTTTTATTTTCAAAACTTTGAAATTGTTTGTGACTCCTTGATCCCTGATTCTGATTATTTTTCACAATATATCCAAGTATGCCACTTTTTCTCTCATTTAGAAGTTCGTGATGCACATAATATAGTGGGCACTATCTTATGCAGATATGATGAACACTTTGTCAAGACATTACATAAAACAAACAAAATATGATCAAGAAAAAAAATAGAAGGAATATAATGTAGACTGATGAATTTATATTCTCTATACTCAGATGTTCGATATTACATCAGATTTGTGCTTTAGTGTAGCTTTGGTTCAGTTCTCCTAAACGGATAAGACTTCAGAAACTAAAGATCACATTTATTACATAAAAGTGATATTTTTGCAGATATCTGGCAATTCAGAGTAGAAATTCGGGCATGTCAACATTAGAGTATGGATTACACGTTCTTCTTTTTTTTGCTCTTCCTTGTGACTGTGTGTATTCATTTAGCACACTTGAACAATAAGTACTAATGCAACTTCAAACTTATCCAGATTCATCCACAAATGTCTGCGTCGAAGATTGTTACATCAGGAATGGTGATGATATTGTTGTCATCAAGAGTGGGTGGGACGAGTATGGCATTTCTTTTGCTCATCCTAGCTCCAATATTAGCATCCGTAACATCATTGGAGAGACAAGGAGCAGCGCAGGAATCGCCTTCGGAAGCGAGATGTCAGGTGGCATATCAGAGGTCCGAGCTGAGGGGATACACATCATTAACTCAGTACATGGGATTAGAATCAAGACCGCACCAGGGCGTGGCGGGTACGTGAAGAATGTGTACATAGCTGATGTGAGCATGGATAATGTTTCAATAGCCATCAGGGTTACCGGAAACTATGGTGAACATCCTGACGATAAATATGACAAATATGCGCTCCCCATCATAAGCAATATAACCATCAAGGACGTCGTGGGTGTCAATATTGGGGTTGCAGGAATGTTCCAGGGGCTCCAGGGGGACAACTTCAGCAATATTTGCTTATCAAATGTTACCCTCAGCGCCAAATCGGCGAATCCATGGAATTGCTCACTTGTTGAAGGGTACTCAAATTCTGTTTCTCCAGAAATATGCGAGCAACTCCAAACCAATCCTGGGCCAGGTCAAGTATGCTACGATGGTAGTAACTATCTAACACAAGGAGCAGTACAGCCGCATGCACCACAAAAGTCGAGCGCTAGCCGCTTGCTAAATCCCTTCCATAGGTTGGCTTCTCTTTAAGAGGCACCAGTTGTTGATTTTCTGTTGTGGATCAGATTCTGGAAGTGTTTTAAGCCTGGTATGTAGTGAAGATAAAACTGTTGCTGTGATGTACAATGTATATCATTATGTAAATGGACTCTTACCTGAAACTAAGCCTGCATTATTTAGAAGAGAATAATAATAATACATATTTATTCTGCTCCAAAGCCGCGCAAACTTACTGACGATGAAAATCATTTTATTGGTGAAATATAGCTCAGAACTTACTACAACACAGATTGAGAGCTGATGCCAAGTGTACAAATATTTATTTTGAAATTGATCAACTGCAAATTAATCACCCTATCAGGGAAACAAATGAAGCATCATCAAAAGGAAGATACACTTTCCCTTATTGTTTTGCAAACAACAGAAAGTTGTTATATTTTCTTCCGAGCATAGCATAGGTTTCACAAAGACATTATTTCCATCTAAACCTTTTATGGTTTCTTCTGTATAGATAGGTTCATATAATCATAAAGTCATAAGCGGAACAGGTGAAAATTGTCGGCACATTGCTTTACCTACAAAAACATAACCAAATGTGCATTGTACAAAATAGACAAAAGATGCAATTCGTCGTTTGAACATGCAACTATGACGATCTATGTTTTCTCTACTGCGACATTCAATTGTATTTTTCCAGGCAAGTAAGTTAACAGGTTGACTATATTGCTCATACTCCAGAAAGTTACATGGCGGAACGGAACCAAGTACTCCCTCCGTTCCAATTTAATATCCACATGTGGTGTTAGCAAGTCAATTAAATTGGAACGGAGGGAGTAATACATTAGCACTCAACACACTACGGCCTATTTTCGCAAGCTCATGAGCTACTCCGTTTTCAGACTGATTTACTTTCGCGTAAATGACATCAGTTAGGGACTGAGTGATGCCCTTAATCTCCTTAACAGGGCGTTTTGCTGGTCCCTTTGGAGTCCAGTTCACAAACAAGAGTAGCACAGTCGCTTTCAACATGTAACGGCCCAGCAACCTCAGTTACAACATGCAGTCCAGCGACATCTTCAGAGTTGCACAATTTTGGGCCTGTTTGATTCAAAGGAATTGCATAGGATTTTTTGCAGGATTCAATCCTATAGGAAATTTTCCTTTCTTCCTTGTTTGATTTGTAAATCCTATAGGAACTTTTCCTAAGCAATCTTTTGTACTAGTTCCCATAGGAATTCTAACATCCACTCCAACCTCTTTTTACAATTTCTTTGGTGCAATCAAACAAACTTTGATACAAACCAAATCCTATAGGATTGGAGTGTGCATGACATGACAATCCTATGCTTTTCCTATTCCTACATCTTTCCTATCCTACGAATCAAACAAGCCTGCAAATTCCCCCACGCAGACAGGAGAACAACACCAGCATCGTTCCGCAACACAGCACCCTAGGATCCAGTGCATGTCTCCTCGCAAAAGCCTGCATCAAAGTTAAAAGTTTGCCAAGCCACTTGTAGGTTTCTTCGATGGTTCAGGTTTCTCTTTCTGATTGCAAAAGTAGCTGTCACTGATGTGACCAATTGTTTGCTTCCCTTTTGGGCCAGTTAGTGCCCCATTAGCTCTCTAAACATTCATCGGATAGATAAGAATCCATGAAAACAGCAGAATATTAAATTCCATACTTGCCATCTCCAAAGATAATATTATTTCAGAGATGCCATATTCTTCACCAAAGGAGCAAGAGTTTGCCCGCCTGTGTTCATCAGAATGACATAGTAGGACTAGCATCCAATCCTGCCCAGTAGAGCGAATAGCATGATCCGCATGTGCAGCGTAGTACACCAACAGAGTTGATCTTGCAGACACATTAACATTAAGCAAGCGCACAGAACATGACAAACTGCACATTATGACATTAAGCAAAAGCATGGAACAGTATTGTTTTCTGTTCACAAGAAATTGAACAGTGACCTGAATGGAATTACATTTGAATCGACAGTTACAAAAACAATGGAAACTTGATATGACGTTATTCCTTCTGAACATCAGGACGCATTTACATTTCTGAAAATCTTTCCAGTATTGTACAGATTAGTACATATGAAACTTCTCCCTGGTGTTTTCAAACACTTGCTCAGCGATGAGGGCTCCATTACCTTCGGCCTTCTTTATCTCCATGGTAGCTTTCTGATAGTGCCCAGTGCCTCTCAGAGCATCTGCGATGAAGTCATCAAAACCAATGGCAATGGCTGCTTCAGCCTTAGCTCCGTAAACGAGCCTCTGCATTGCACAATTAGCAGTAGTGGTGTTAAGCAATGCGATCAAGTATTTCTGTACGATGAAGCAGTAGATCGGTAAAGCTGTAAAGGATAAACCTTGATCCGGGAGAGGTGAACTGCGCCAAAGCACATTGGGCATGGCTCACATGATGCATAGATTTCACAATCTGAGAGCTCAAGTTTTCCAAGTTTTTTGCAAGCCTGAAATGTAAACATAAACTGAATATGTGAAACTAAGAACCAAGAACCGTGAGAGAGAGAGAGAGAGAGAGAGAGAGAGAGAGGACTGAAACTACGAAAGAATGTCAAAGAATTAGCAATTGCACGATGAGTAATTGCTGATAGTGTGCATAAATCATTTGTACCTCTCTTATTGCAGTTACTTCAGCGTGTGCGGTAGGATCAGTCTTGTTTATAACCATGTTATGGCAGCTGACCACTATTTCATCATTACGTACAACGACCGCACCAAAAGGCCCCCCATCACCGCAATCAACCCCCTTGTATGCTTCTTCGACTGCTTTTGTTAAGAACTTGTGGTCCCTGTCTTGAACAGCTGCAAGATTTTAAAAAACTCAAGTTAGCAGCTAAGTAGAGCAAACAAAACTAAGGGAAAGTGTGAAAACTGGGAACATGTAAAAACACAATCTGCTGTGCAATGCTTGAAACTCTAAGTACATTAGGCTGTTCTTACCTTGATGATGACCAGAAAATGCAGAAGCAACTGAGATGGTCCCATCCTTTGATTCCACAACTACAGTAAAGAAGGGAACGTAAGACATGATTAATCAAATATACGAAGACATAGAAGAAACAAATCGTTAACTCAAACTGAGTGATTAGTAAACTGCCACGAATGAAATTGCTATAGGGCAAATGATTTTGAGTTAATAACTTGGTATCTTTCTCCGATGTGCTTGAAATTGTAATGCATTGCCACGAATTAATTAGGTTGGAATATGATAGAAAGCAACACTTGTTAGGTACATAAGTAAACTTCCCAGACAACAAGAGAATGTTATTTGTCGCATTCTTAGATATATGTAGCACATGGCAAATGTGGTATGCTATCAGAATCAAATAACAAAAAGATATCATATCTGGGTCAATGTCACCAAAGATTAGTATATGGCACAACTGCAGTAAAGCAGACAATCACTTTTAAAAAACTGATTCTGTTCCACTCAGAGAAATAGGTTTCAAAAGGCATAAATGGTTATTGTGATTTGCCTCCGATATTAATGTTGATTGATCTGTGACTATGTCATACCAGTGCCTTATTTTATTGTTATTATTATTAAAATTTACTTCCTCCTATCGGAAATGGTTGACACAAATTTGTCTAAATAAAGTCTAGATACATCCATACGTAGACAAATCTGTCAATCATTTCCGATCAGAGGGAGTGCCTCATTCCTAATTCTAAAAATAAATTTCCCTTTTCTGTTCAGTATCCTAAAAGGAGTCTGCATGATGCAGAACCTGTTGGCCTTCACAATATGCAGAAATCTTGTATGTGGAGGGAAATAGAACAGTATTACTGCCAAAATAGAACAAGTAGCGAACATCAAATATAGCATTTTCGTTTAGACTGTAATGGCAGGATATCCTTTTAAGGAGTGGTTCCCCTGCCAAAACCGAAATGTGGTGTCTACTTGATCTGGTTTGGTACAACAAATCAATTCAACGATGTCATGCCAGATTTCTCCGTACCGAAATCCGGCACACGCACGACCAAAAAAATCTAATCCTCGGTATGCACGAGACCAAGCTGGAGAGAGAGGGGCATACCCTGGGCGTCCTCCATGGCGGTCGAGGGAGAGCGATCCCAAGAGCTTTTCGGCGAGAGCGAGAGAGGGGATTAGACTGTGACGGTGCGAAAGATTCTGCTGTGGCGATGGCGTGTGGAGAGGAAGGAAGGTTGGGGTATCGTCTCCGTTTCGTGCTCGCTTCCTGTGCATAAATAAGGAGGGAGAAGCGCCTTCGACTGCGCTGTTTCTCGCCACGGCAAGTCACTGGCGCGTGGGCCCGATCCACCCGCCTACTGCTGAATGGATCGGGCGCGACCGATGGCGTGTGGAGAGGAAGGAAGGTTGGGGTATCGTCTCCGTCACTGACATTGGCGCGTGGGCCACGGACCGTTCTCGGTGGACCCGGTGCACGGCCATGCGTGTAGGAACGCCTGGCACGTTTTTCTTTTCTTATTACTCTTGGAAGTCTTGAACGCTTTGGCGTATGAGCTAAGTATTTTTGCTTTCCGCTCTCACTTAGCATTTATCCAGGGGCGGAGCCAGGATTTGATCATAGGGAAGGCGAGCGATGATGATCACATGTGTTGTGTAATATATCATGATTTCAAGTATAAAGAAAAGAAGCATGTCATGTTTTTTTTAAACAAAAAGCCTATCAAGTTATTAATATATGTTCGGCAATAAGCCAATAACACTAAAAATGACTGCAAACTTTAAAATTAGTAAGAAAAAATCGATATGTTTCCGCCTATTCGCATGTTTAGACATAGCCTACTATCACCATTCACCACCAGTTTAATCCAAATCCTCAACAGTACATCACCGATTCAGTATCAATAAAGTTTGTGTCAAAGATCATATGCTTTTTATCATATGCTTTTTCTAAAATAAATAGCTTAATCAATGCAAGTAGGGAATTAGGTCAGACTACAAATACTTACATGCATGTACCGTGTACATACCTTGACAGCTTGACAAATAATCCAGATGTGCGAACATACGGCAAGAAAGCTGCGGCAGCCGGCATAGGTTTCCGCCGGCGGCGTACTCGGCTGTGTGGCAAAGCCAGCGATCAGTTTCCGCCGTCGGCCGGTGTCCTCGGCTCTTTGCAAACTGGTAGCCAGATCGATCGATCTGATCAATTGGTGAGACCAGATAATGGCCAACGACCAGGGTCCACGATCATTGTAACTGGTACATGGGCTGTCTTTGTTGTGATGGGCTTGGGTGTGTGCATAGCTACGTTAACATTGGGCTTAAATATTACTAATTAGCTGATTATATACGGCCATTAGCACATACCTAAACACATACTAGTACTGGCACATGTTGTATTTCTATGAGGGGACGATCGGTTTGGGGGGGGGGGGGGGGTCAGACCCCTGCTAGCACCCCTTGGATCCGCCCCTGCATTTATCTCGTGTAACATCCCAAATTTTGGAACTAAGAAAAACTTAGTTTTACAAGACCTAAAATTCAGAACCAACAATTTTTTTTTGAAATGTTTCACTGATGATTGTGTTTTCCTTCCCATTGCTATGTTTGACCTTGTGTGACTTGTTGTTTAAGTTGTTTGACCACTAAGTATATACCTCAGAACCTAACCTAAGTAAAAATGTGTTAAACCTTGGTGATCATGTCATGACAAGAAAATATTCCATATATCTTTTCCACTCTCATTTTTGGCCAAATTCCATTTTCAATGATACTTGGTTTAGCAACAACCAAAATACCCACTCTTGAGGAAGTAAAAGTATTTCCAAAATTATGTGTTCCCAAAAATATGAGGATCTATATGCTATCCCCTACAGATTCTTCAACCTTGATATTTTGCAACTCCTATTTTATAAACTCCTATTTTTACTCCATTTGGAAACGAACACTAGGGGGGAATATATTATCCCACATATATTTTCTTTATCAAACCTTTTGAAAACTATTAAGTATGAGTTGAGATATTTCCTAAACATCATCTTGTCATAATTAGGAGTGGTCACTTTTCCACAATATAGCATTGTGGAAATGGTGGTATGATTAATTTGTGTGGTTTGATTTTTGTGGTTTTGGTTGTGTTGTTGATCTTGTTGTGTTGTTTGCTTGTGTGGGTAATTAATCAAACTCTGCTTGAACATCAATTAGAACACACTTGACAACAATAAAATTATTCACAACCCTAAGTTAAAATCCTAAATTTAGGGAAATGATCTTATTAAAATTCCCTCTCTGTCTATTCATCTATATTATGAAAACAATTATATTTTCTTTATCAAAAAATTCAGGAACAAGAGGAAATGATAGTCAACTCACTCTCATCCTCGAAAATATATTTTCAGATTAAAAAGATATTTCAATTTATAAAATTCAATTTCTATCTTTAACCTCTAGGGTGTCTTGAAAACCCTATTTATTTTCACACCAAAAATCCAGGAAAATTACCATAGCTCTCTTACACATTTCTAAAACCAATCATAAACAGAAATCACCAAAATTCAAATTTTATCTTGGTTAAAACATTCTGTCGAACACCTTGCGTGCATGAAACTCTAGTTTTCAAAACATCACCAAATCCAGCTCGAATTCGATGGAATTTCTTCGAATTTCTCTGCCCTCTCTCTCTCCCTCATCCCTGCAGAGAAGTACCACTCCAGTGCCATGCCAATTTTGGCAGTTTCCTGCTGGAAACACTCTCCCTCTCTTCCCTCCGTTCCCGTACCGCTTGTGAGTGAGGAAGAAGGAGGCCGTGCAGCCGCCCGCGTGCGCGCCACCGTGCGGTCACACCTCTCCTCCGTCGACGGATCACAGCCACGCCAGGAGATACATCCTCTCTGTCCCATATTTTGCTCGCCCAACCGAAGGTCGCCATGTCCATGGACGTCGACGCCGATCCCCGCCACCTCTGCACTCCAGCAAGCACCACTCGCCCTGGCCACTCCCGCACCTCCCCTCGACCCCACGAACACGCTCGTGTCACCTGCCACGGCCCACCTCGACGTCCACAGCTGTCGAACACCTGCGGGAGACGCCTAGGCCGGAGCTCGACACCGACCTCTCACGCGCACGTTTCCTTTCCAAAAACCCTCGTGCCTCTCCTGTAGCACTGACTCATCGCCCTGCACCGCCAATGGCCTGCTCTCCCACTCCCTGGCCACTTCCTGCACCACGACCACCGTGCATCACCCCCGCCTCCATTTATACAGCACCCGAGGCTTGCATCCCCTCCACACCACACCACTGCCTTCTCCTCCACCCCGCACTTCTCCTTGCACCGCCAGGAGAGCGGAGACGCAGCCGTTGCTCACGCTGCCGTGGTTGAGCATGTCCACGCTCGGCCATGTCCGAAGGTTGAAGACGATGCGGCCACTCCACCCTACTATCTCCTTCCTTCTGCTCTCGGCTCTGTTCTTTGCCCTGTCCATGCGCGACCCTCACCGCCCCTCTCTCCTTGCTTCTCCAGGCACAGGAAGCCACCCAGGAGCTCGCCGGCGAAGGATCTCGTCCGAGGGAGCCGCCAAGTTCGCCGACACCGTTCTGGCTTTCCCCAAGCCGTGCCGTCACCACCAACCTTCTTCCCAGGCCCTCCGCACTCGTCTCCACCATCCGCACCACCTCCAGGAGCCCTAGGTGAGCATCCCCGCACCCGCCACCGTCTCTGGCCACGGCGGCGCCGCCGATTTGAGGTCGCCGCCGGCGCGCCACTCTCTGGGCCGTTGGATCTAGATCCAACGACAGCGTACCGTTCCGTTTAAGTCGAGTCGCTAACGGGCAGGCCCCACCCGTCAGCGTTTTAATCATTTCTACGCCCGAAAAAAAAATCACTGGGCCAAGCCTAGTGGGCTGGAACCCTCTCGGTCCGATCCTGTTTTTTTCCTTCCCCGAATTAAAATTTCTCAGAAACAATTCAATCTGTACCCATGTTTGAAATTCAATAACTTGAGAAATAATTGTCCAAATAAATCAGAACAAAATTCTCTGGATAGCTTATGAAATTGTTAAACCAACCCAGGTGGTTTCATCCAGTTTAGATAATTCACAAATGTGTAGAAATTAAATTGCCACAGAAGGTTCAGAACACCAACTTGTTTGTTTCTGGTACCCTGTTAACCCAATTGAGGTCAAACCAATTTTGTTAGATCACATTTAATCAGTGCTATCTACCCCTAAATTGGTAAAATTATTCAAGCAACAGAAACTCATTAGTAAATCAAATAGTGATTTGCACTTTTCTGTAGTATAATAATTATAGTGGAATAAATATTAATCCAAATGGACCTAGGCCAATTTTGTTGGATCAGAAATAATCAGTGCTAGTGGTCTCTAAATTGGCATAATTTTGTGGTTAACAAAACTTAAGTTGTGCAATAAAACTTGTGTGGCTAGTTTCTGCCATTTTCAAGTCATATTTAAATAGTGGTTAATTCAATTAAATTGAACCCAATTGGTTGGCCTTGTGCGATTACAGTAACTATTTGTAGAGTTTAAGATTATAATGTTGTGATGTTTGGTTGAATAGTATCGTGATTGTTTGTACTTGCTAGTGTAGACGATTAGACGAGAACGTTGCCGGGATTATCGAGGAGGGGGATTTTGCTAAACAACAGGAGCAAGACCCCGGGAACTTTGCTGAGCAAGGCAAGCTACTTCTCTGAGCTTGCATCTATATACATCTATTTTGGTTCACATGTTTTACTTATAAAGAGCATAAGTGATTTATGTGGTGGTTGCCACTAAAGCTATGATTTTGAAAACCCTTTTTCCAAAATACAAGTATATTATTTTGACACCCTATATGGAGATATTAGATGGAAATTTCTTTTCAAACTATAGGATGGGGAACAATATGGTTTATTCAAAACTCCTTTGAAAATACTTGTATGGATATGGAATGCCGAGATGTCGGTGTGGAAGTGAAGAAATGGAGTATGGTGATGTTTATGAAAAATGCACATTGTGTCTTTGTACTATGACTACCAATCATACCCTGTGCGACCACATTTACCCACCTATGGGAAAGGGCGTAGTCATATAATTTGCTCATATTAGTATGGGATGCCTCAACAACGGAGATGACTCCGTTCCATGAGGGGATGGTTTGGTGACCTACCCCTGACCTGGGTCCTCTTAAGAGAAGTCTACCGGAGGCCGGTATGAGTTTATTGGAGAAAGAGGATTGAAGACGCCACCTTTGGGTCGCCGGGCAGAACTATGAGTCCTCACACTTAGATTCCAACGGGCTGGGTTAAGTGTTGATGGAAAGTGTCATAGCGGCTGGGTCCTATACTAGCATGAGCAAAGGACAGGCTATGGTCGGTGACTCAACTTCGCATACACCTTGTATGGCGGGACGTGACTGACACGATGAGTTGCCGGATGGATGTGGGAAAAGCGTGCTACCTCTGCAGAGTGTAAAAACTATTCGGATAGCCGAGTCCTCAGATATGGACAGTTGGAAGGCTGTCCTAAGACCATGTGCAAGTTTTGCAAAGTTTTAAGATTTGAAAAGAAAATGGAGATGTTTTATATAGGCAACTATACCGACGGGCTGGTTTGAGGTTGCTAGAAAAGAGGAAGACCATGAAGGGCTATGGTCGAGAAGTGCAAAGTTTTGTGTTTTGAAAGTGGAAAATGTTTTATGCAACTATACCGAAGAGCTGGTATAAGGTGGTTGGAAAATGATTTGACTATGAAGGCTATGGTCGAAAAAGAAGGAGTTTTGGAGAAATAAACCAATGGTGATTTTCTGGGAAAATGTTTATAAGAGAGGTTTCTACCTTTTTCAACAAAGATGTATTTTCGGGATAAAGTTTTAAAAGAGATTTCTTACAAAGACAGATGTACGGGAAAAAGTTCTAAAAGCCTTCTTTCCCCTTTTTAAATCCAAGTTATAGAGGTTTCAAAAACAAAGTTTTATTAAACAAAAGTCTACCCTTTTCTTTTCAACAAAGATATAGGGATGTCTTTCTAAAAGTAAAAGTCTTATTTAACCAGTGCATGTTCATGTTGGGGGGGGGGGGGGTGGTAGTTTGCGAGTACAACTCAAATTGTACTCATATTGGTTTCGTCCCTGGCTATTGTCTTAGCCAGGTTTTGAGGAGCATATCGACGGGGAGAATGATGGTACCGATGACGCGAACTAAGGATTCTTCATTAGTCAGTTGCCTGTGGGAACTATGGAATGCTAGTAGGCCATCAACGTTGTTTGCTTCCGCTGAATAATGGTATTTTGCCCAGGAAGGCACCTATGTAAAACTCGGTCTGTATGATCGAATTATTGTAAAACTTGTATCCGGTGTTGTAATGGATGTAAACTGTGATGCCACGTCGAGTTATGTGCAACAACAAACTGATCATGGGATTGTTGCTGAAAACATAACGAGTATCTCGCATGGCTAATCCGGGGTCCTCACAGACTTGGTATCAGAGCCATCCTGACTTAGGAGACCTTAGTTTAGCATGGGCGTTAGATAGGAGTTACAAAACCTAATTTCTGAAATAAAGGAGCCGAGTATTTTCGAAGAAAATTTCTTATCTCCCAACCTACACACTTATGCAAGTATCATATTTTCCTGGTACCCTCAAAATTTTGTACACTTGACATCTCACTAACTTTAAATTTTGTTTAAAATTGTAAAATGACACTCAACCTCACCGAGTTTAAGCAAGTGAAGAAGGATTGCAAGCTGATGTTCCCCTACAGTGAGCCCGATGGATTTGACCCATCTCCGCCTAACCGGCATGGCCAGGTGTCGGTCCACAGTAAGGTGCAGTAGGACTTGTCGCATTCCATGAGAGAGGCTCGCCGGGTTCTTCCATGAGAAGGAGCCGACACAACCCAGCTTATATGAGCCCCGTTCTAGCTGCCATTTATCCCCACCCTTACTCGCCGTCCTTAGCAACCCAACTCTCTTGAAGCAGGAATCTCGCGTTCTTATCCTACACCCAGAGCCAGAATAATCCGATGGCAAACCCCAAGGTCATTCTGGAAACCACTGCCGAGGATCATGGCGGATTTCCACTGATGCTTGGAAGGCCGTCTGCCATCTTCTTGGTAGCCCTGCTCGCCCTCGATATGTGGTGTTCGAGAACTCACTCTTGCCTGCCGGGAGTGAATTTCAAGTAGACGTGCATATCGGCTCGTGTCCGTTGGGCACATGTCAGCCTTACTTGATCCAGGGTAGGAGCATGCCTACTCTTAATCAAGCCATCCAGGTAGCAGCCTGGGAAGGTCTTGTCCGTCTCCGGTACTCGGAACCGGCGATGGCGATGAGTCGAGCTTTCCACCTTCTCAAAGCCAGACCCCAGCATGGTGCGGAGACTGTCCAAACTTCCATTAGAGAGGAAGTCGACCCTGCCGTAATCACCTTGGTCACCTATGGGGCTGCAATGACAAGGTTCAGCCATTCTCTGATGGAAGAACTCATGACCACAAGGCGCCACCTTGGTCGTGCTCACCTGGAACTGTGTCGAGCAAGGAACCCACCTATCTTCAACCTTGGCAAGCTCGGGGTATAGGACTCCCGTTCCCAGATGATTTGCTGGAACGTAGTCTTGATGCATCTGTGGCGCAAGCTCTAGCCCGAGTTCAGCAGCACCCCCAAGAGCAAGGTATAATCCTCAAAGGCGTGCCTACAGTTCTCCACCCCGGGGAAGATGGAGAGGTGGACACCACTCTTCGTCTCGGCCACGCTCCACCGGCTACCAGAGACCGTCAAGCGGAGTAGAACCCATGCTTAGTTAGCCTGACTTGCGCTTGTAGGTTGGTAGGAGAGAAGCGGCAAGGTTGTGTGTTTGCTTGCTTGTTTGTGTTGTGTAAGTTTGTTGTAAGCTTTTTGGTTGATGTCGAATCAGCCTATAATAAAACTTGGTGTTCTGATCCTCTTGTTAATTTGGAAACAAGTCTTAAGGTGTGTTGATTGTTCCTTGTTAATTGTGTTGCTTGTTTGAGTGAATTAAAAATATTTAACCCAAAATAAAATGGAAACAGCTACAGAATTTGACATATGACATAAAATTTCTCAAACCTAGAAATTAATATTTTCCTTCACACAAAATTCAGAGAAGTGATAATATAATCACTCTCAATTTATTCATATTACTTTTCTCTCTCAAATAAATGTTTTCAAAAACCTATATTTAAAATCCTATTTCTTTCTTTATTTCTTTAGATCATCAAATGTATCACCTGAGAATTAACCCCAAACATCAAATGCCATTATTTTCTAATGTGCAAAATATTTTTGGGTGTGCTGCACAAGTTAATCATTAAGTGGAAGTATTTAATGAGACACCGTAACCACGGTGCCTCGCTCACTTGATGTTAACTCGTGTGTAGGTTTGGAAAACTACCTTCTTGGTGTTATATATGGTTCCCCATTTGGGATAAATCATGTGCCACACGCAAGTAATTTTTTTTGTCTAGTAGTTGTTATATGCTTGTTAACCGATATGGCTGAAATAATTAGGCCATACCATTGTAAATATTTCAGACCATAAAATGCAGGGTT
This sequence comes from Poa pratensis, assembly GCA_947311845.1. Taxonomy (NCBI): domain Eukaryota; kingdom Viridiplantae; phylum Streptophyta; class Magnoliopsida; order Poales; family Poaceae; genus Poa; species Poa pratensis. Next base: position 93,351,088 of record CAMZMU010000063.1, on the reverse strand, counting down.
ATTTTCTATAAGGATATTTTCTTAGTAGCAAGTTCTCCTATCTGTATGCTCGTACCTCTGCAATTCTATGAATACTGCAAGACCAGATTTGTGGCAGCTAAGAAAAATTCAAAAATGCAAATCTTGTTCCAATTCATCAGCGGAGACAAGTTTGATACAACCACAGAGTTCAGTACAGAAGGGAAACTTTCAGAATCAAAGGATACAAGTTCTACCCCAACGAAGAACACTACAACTACTTAGTGCGGATGCAAAGGCACTCCAGAAATTTCTACTCCCTCTCACGCTCCACGACACTGCTAGAAGATTGAACTGGCTCGCCCGAAGCAGCGTCGCGAGCCGCGCGACGGCGACGGACGGCTCGAGCAGCCTGCTCCCTCCAGACGGAAGAACAGCCACCTCAGCCACCGGCGGCACAGCTTGCTCCTCCGGTGCAGCTTGCTCCTCCGCCGCAGCCTGCTCCTCCATCGCAGCACCAGCACCAGCGCCAGACCACAAATTGCACAGGACAACGACTAGGATGACCACTGCCACGAACAGCAGGGTCTGCACCATCGAAGCCAAGACCACGAAGAGCACGAAGATGATAATGCCCTCGATGAAGCCCGCGTCCTCCATCATATCGACATAGGCTCTAAAGAAATCACTAATGAAGCCCATGGTGGCGATGCGATAGGAGATTTTTTTTCGAGGTTTCTAATTTATAGCCGGAGCTCGGATGCCACTCCTCGGCACCGCATTGCGCGGGAAAGGGAAGGAATCGCGAGCAGTGCTCGCCCAATGGCGCGAAACCATCAAGGTGTTATTCCCAAAGCCGTGAAGGCCGCTGCATCGATGGATTGCACGCGCAGCAGTACCACAGATGAGTGCTCCGCGCACTGAAACCCGGGCATGTGCGGAAGGAGAGAGAGCAAGGAAGAAGAAGATAGAAAGGAAGAAGGAGACTGCCAGGTGGACCTCGGTCCCAGATGTCAGCGAGTAAGCAGATAACCTCCATGTCCTTCTATCCTTTATTCACGATCGTATCTCTCGCCTTTCCAGTGCCCCATAAAGAAAAACCCTTGCAAAAATGATTTTTCAGAAAGTCCAATTCCACTGTGCATGTGAGCCAATTAGTGGTGGCCCAAATATTTCTCTTTTAAAGGAAACCATGTTATTTCCAAAACCTGTGTACGCATGAAAGTAAATAACTAGTTTTTCCAAAATAAAACCGTAAACTTTTGTTTTCCCCAAATTTGAGGTAATTATCTGCCTTAGATAAACCTTTGATTGTGGGTCGATAGTTTGGTGGTAGACCTTGTTTGACCTTGCCATGTTTGTTTTTGGCTGAGCAAAAACCTTAGATTTAACTCAATAAATATGCTAGTTGATCCGAGCATATAAGAGTTGCTAACCTATGAGAATTCGAGCTCAGAGGACGAAGGAAGTTAACAATGGTTTTTTTCCTTCACTCAACCGACGAAGTACAAGGGCAAAGACAACCTACCCAGATGCGTCCGAGGAGGACTAAAAATCTGGAAGGCACCTGCTGTGGACAACCCTCAACCACCCAGCAAGCTCCGATGCAACTAGAAGTTTAACATCCCTCTACCAACCCAAAACCCGTACCCTCATATTCCCCTGTTACTCCACCTAGCAAATCTCGAGGACGAGATTTATTTTTAAGGGGGGAAGGATCTGTAACATCCCAAATTTTGGAACTAAGAAAAACTTAGTTTTACAAGACCCAAAATTCAGAACCAACAAAAACTTTTTGAAATGTTTCACTGATGATTGTGTTTTCCTTCCCATTGCTATGTTTGACCTTGTGTGACTTGTTGTTTAAGTTGTTTGACCACTAAGTATATACCTCAGAACCTAACCTAAGTAAAAATATGTTAAACCTTGGTGATCATGTCATGACAAGAAAATATTCCATATATCTTTTCCACTCTCATTTTTGGCCAAATTCCATTTTCAATGATACTTGGTTTAGCAACAACCAAAATACCCACTCTTGAGGAAGTAAAAGTATTTCCAAAATTATGTGTTCCCCAAAATTATGGGGATCTATATGCTATCCCCTACAGATTCTTCAACCTTGATATTTTGCAACTCCTATTTTATAAACTCCTACTTTTACTCCATTTGGAAACGAACACTAGGGGGAAATATATTATCCCACATATATTTTCTTTATCAAACCTTTTGAAAACTATTAAGTATGAGTTGAGATATTTCCTAAACATCATCTTGTCATAATTAGGAGTGGTCACTTTTCCACAATATAGCATTGTGGAAATGGTGGTATGATTAATTTGTGTGGTTTGATTTGTGTGGTTTTGGTTGTGTTGTTGATCTTGTTGTGTTGTTTGCTTGTGTGGGTAATTAATCAAACTCTGCTTGAACATCAATTAGAACACACTTGGCAACAATAAAATTATTCACAACCCTAAGTTAAAATCCTAAATTCGGGGAAATGATCTTATTAAAATTCCCTCTCTGTCTATTTATCTATATTATGAAAACAATTATATTTTCTTTATCAAAAATTTAAGGAACAAGAGGAAATGATAGTCAACTCACTCTCATCCTCGAAAATATATTTTCAGATTAAAAAGATATTTCAATTATAATATTCAATTTCTATCTTTAACCTCTAGGGTGTCTTGAAAACCCTATTTATTTTCACACCAAAAATCCAGGAAAATTACCATAGCTCTCTTACACATTTCTAAAACCAATCATAAACAGAAATCACCAAAATTCAAATTTTATCTTGGTTAAAACATTCTGTCGAACACCTTGCGTGCATGAAACTCTAGTTTTCAAAACATCACCAAATCCAGCTCGAATTCGATGGAATTTCTTCGAATTTCTCTGCCCTCTCTCTCTTTCCCTCATCCCTGTAGAGAAGTACCACTCGAGTGCCATGCCAATTTTGGCAGTTTCCTGCTGGAAACACTCTCCCTCTCTTCCCTCTGTTCCCGTACCGCTTGTGAGTGAGGAAGAAGGAGGCCGTGCAGCCGCCCGCGTGCGCGCCACCGTGCGGTCACACCTCTCCTCCACCGACGGATCACAGCCACACCAGGAGATACATCCTCTCTGTCCCATATTTTACTCGCCCAACCGAAGGTCGCCATGTCCATGGACGTCGACGCCGATCCCCACCACCTCTGCACTCCAGCAAGCACCACTCGCCCTGGCCACTCCCGCACCTCCCCTCGACCCCACGAACACGCTTGTGTCACCTGCCACGGCCCACCTCGACGTCCACAGCTGTCGAAAACCTGCGGGAGACGCTGAGGCCGGAGCTCGACACCGACCTCTCACGCGCACGTTTCCTTTCCAAAAACCCTCGTGCCTCTCCTGTAGCACTGACTCATCGCCCTGCACCGCCAATGGCGTGCTCTCCCACTCCCTGGCCACTTCCTGCACCACGACCACCGTGCACCACCCCCGCCTCCATTTATACAGCACCCGAGGCTTGCATCCCCTCCACACCACACCACTGCCTTCTCCTCCACCCCGCACTTCTCCTTGCACCGCCAGGAGAGCGAAGACGCAGCCGTTGCTCACGCTGCCGTGGTTGAGCATGTCCACGCTCGGCCGTGGCCGAAGGTTGAAGACGATGCGGCCACTCCACCCTACTCTCTCCTTCCTTCTGCTCTCGGCTCTGTTCTTTGCCCTGCCCACACGCGACCCTCACCGCCCCTCTCTCCTTGCTTCTCCAGGCACAGGAAGCCACCCAGGAGCTCGCCGGCGAAGGATCTCGTCCGAGGGAGCCGCCAAGTTCGCCGACACCGTTCTGGCTTTCCCCAAGCCGTGCTGTCACCACCAACCTTCTTCCCAGGCCCTCCGCACTCGTCTCCACCATCCACACCACCTCCAGGAGCCCTAGGTGAGCATCCCCGCACCCGCCACCGTTTCTGGCCACGGCGGCGCCGCCGATTTGAGGTCGCCGCCGGCGCGCCACTCTCTGGGCCGTTGGATCTAGATCCAACGACAGCGTACCGTTCCGTTTAAGTCGAGTCGCTAACGGGCAGGCCCCACCCGTCAGCGTTTTAATCATTTCTACGCCCGAAAAAAAAAATCACTAGGCCAAGCCCAGTGGGCTGGAACCGTCTCGGTCCGATCCTGTTTTTTTCCTTCCCCGAATTAAAATTTCTCAGAAACAATTCAATCTGTACCCATGTTTGAAAATCAATAACTTGAGAAATAATTGTCCAAATAAATCAAAACAAAATTGTCTGGATAGCTTATGAAATTGTTAAACCATCCCAGGTGGTTTTATCCTGTTTAGATAATTAACAAATGTGTAGAAATTAAAGTGCCACAGAAGGTTCAGAACACCAACTTGTTTGTTTCTGATACCCTGTTAACCCAATTGAGTTCAAACCAATTTTGTTAGATCACATTTAATCAGTGCTATCTACCCTAAATTGGTAAAATTATTCAAGCAACAGAAACTCGTTAGTAAATCAAATAGTGATTTGCACTTTTCTGTAGTATAATAATTATAGTGGAATAAATATTAATCCAAATGGACCTAGGCCAATTTTGTTGGATCAGAAATAATCAGTGCTAGTTGTCTCTAAATTGGCATAATTTTGTGGTTAACAAAACTTAAGTTGTGCAATAAAACTTGTGTGGCTAGTTTCTGCCATTTTCAAGTCATATTTAAATAGTGGTTAATTCAATTAAATTGAACCCAATTGGTTGGCCTTGTGTGATTACAGAACTATTTGTAGAGTTTAAGATTATAATGTTGTGATGTTTGGTTGGATAGTATAGTGATTGTTTGTACTTGCTAGTGTAGACGATTAGACGAGAACGTTGCCGGGATTATCGAGGAGGGGGATTTTGCTAAACAACAGGAGCAAGACCCCGGGAACTTTGCTGAGCAAGGCCTGCTACTTCTCTGAGCTTGCATCTATATACATCTATTTTGGTTCACATGTTTTACTTATAAAGAGCATAAGTGATTTATGTGGTGGTTGCCACTAAAGCTATGATTTTGAAAACCCTTTTTCCAAAATACAAGTATATTATTTTGACACCCTATATGGAGATATTAGATGGAAATTTCTTTTTCAAACTATAGGATGGGGAACAATATGGTTTATTCAAAACTTCTTTGAAAATACTTGTATGGATATGGAATGCCGAGATGTCGGTGTGGAAGTGAAGAAATGGAGTATGGTGATGTTTATGAAAAATGCACATTGTGTCTTTGTACTATGACGACCAATCATACCCTGTGCGACCACATTTACCCACCTATGGGAAAGGGCGTAGTCATATAATTTGCTCATATTAGTATGGGATGCCTCAACAACGGAGATGACTCCGTTCCATGAGGGGATGGTTTGGTGACCTACCCCTGACCTGGGTCCTCTTAAGAGAAGTCTACCGGAGGCCGGTATGAGTTTATTGGAGAAAGAGGATTGAAGACGCCACCTTTGGGTCGCCGGGCAGAACTATGAGTCCTCACACTTAGATTCCGATGGGCTGGGTTAAGTGTTGATGGAAAGTGTCATAGCGGCAGGGTCCTATACTAGCATGAGCAAAGGACAGGATATGGTCGGTGACTCAACTTCGCATACACCTTGTATGGCGGGATGTGGCTGACACGATGAGTTGCCGGATGGATGTGGGAAAAGCGTGCTACCTCTGCAGAGTGTAAAAACTATTCGAATAGCCGAGTCCTCGGATATGGACAGTTGGAAGGCTGTCCTAAGACCATGTGCAAGTTTTGCAAAGTTTTAAGATTTGAAAAGAAAATGGAGATGTTTCATATAGGCAACTATACCGACGGGCTGGTATGAGGTTGCTGTAAAAGAGGAAGACCATGAAGGGCTATGGTCGAGAAGTGCAAAGTTTTGTGTTTTGAAAGTGGAAAATGTTTTGTGCAACTATACCGAAGAGTTGGTATAAGGTGGTTGGAAAATGATTTGACCATGAAGGGCTATGGTCGAAAAAGGAGGAGTTTTGGAGAAATAAACCAATGGTGATTTTCCGGGAAAATGTTTATAAGAGAGGTTTCTTACCTTTTTTTAACAAAGATGTATTTTCGGGATAAAGTTTTGAAAGAGATTCCTTACAAAGACAGATGTACGGGAAAAAGTTCTAAAAGCCTTCTTTCCCCTTTTTAAATCCAAGTTATAGAGGTTTCAAAAACAAAGTTTTATTAAACAAAAGTATACCCTTTTCTTTTCAACAAAGATATAGGGATGTCTTTCTAAAAGTAAAAGTCTTATTTAACCAGTGCATGTTCATGTTGGGGGGGGGGGGGGGTAGTTTGCGAGTACAATTCAAATTGTACTCATATTGGTTTCGTCCCTGGCTATTGTCTTAGCCAGGTTTCGAGGAGCATATCGACGAGGAGAATGATGGTACCGATGACGCGAACTAAGGTTTCTTCATTAGTCAGTTGCCTGTGGGAACTAAGGAACGCTAGTAGGCCATCAACTTTGTTTGCTTCCGCTGAATAATGGTATTTTGCCCAGGAAGGCACCTATGTAAAACTCGGTCTGTATGACCGAATTATTGTAAAACTTGTATCTGGTGTTGTAATAGATGTAAACTGTGATGCCACGTCGAGTTATGTGGAACAACAAACTGATCATGGGATTGTTGCTGAAAACATAACGAGTATCTCGGATGGCTAATCCGGGGTCCTCACATCTCGGTGCTTTTTTCCTTCTGTCATTATATGTTTTTGGATAGACGCAGGTGGCGACCATGCTGGAGACAATGCATTCTTTTCGCCGATACTAGGTGATCCTTTGGATAAAGAGTGATAATATAGTTCGAAGCAATGTTCTACTCCCTCCATCCAAAATTATATTTATAGTTTTTGTTGTAACTCAAATTATTTTGAATTTGGCTGACATTATAGAAAAAAGTAATATCTATAACATCAAATAAATGACGTTGGATACATGCAATGTAGTTTCATAATATACAAATTTAATGTTACAAATATTGCTACAAATTTTGATAAAGTCGGTCAAACTTTTATAAACTTGGCTTACCATAAAACCTAAAAGCACATGTATTTGTGAACCGAGGGAGTTGGTTGATAATGTTATGTCCTAGTTGTGAGAGAGGTTATTTATTCTTACATGTTTGTTCTATCTGTGAGGATGGCATTATGTTACATATTTAGTCAAAACAAGTGTAACAACACATGTTCGTGTTTATAGGGCCGGTGGAACCTCCGATATACTTCTAGGGCCCTGCATTGGCTCAAACAGGTTCTGACGATGCAAAAATGGGCCATTTGGCTGCCTGGAAGAGGGGTTGGCCCGAGCCCGCACGAACCTTAAAGCACCTCTCAGCCAAGCCCTAGAGGAACGGCCGATTCAGCCGTTTTTCTAGAGCCAGGTCTAGGAGAGCTAAATCGAGCGGGCGGGGAACGTTGCTGCGCGCGGGGATGCAGGCGCGGAGATGGCAGGAGACGAAAAATTGGCCCGCCATTTGGCGGCAAAGCTACACTCACCACCTCTTTTACTCGGCCACCTTGACCGGGAGTATAACACCCCAAGTATCAACCCTACCTGAGATGCTACCGCGCTACAACAAAATCTACCAAGTATACAATGTATTTGAAAATTGTACAAAGTTTATCCAGTAAGTAAGGGCATCCTGACAAGAATTGATATGAATCTGATAAAGAAACAGGTCAGAGATATGCCATGGCTCAATTATTTGAAGTTGTGTGGTTTCCACTACATATTACATGAATATGTGTGATGTGCCAAATGATGTGGAGGTGCTATGCCCATATCCCATGCATATCGCTTATTTAGTACCTGAAAACCAAATGAAAATGCAAGGATGAGTATAAAAATACTCAGCAAGTACAATATGAACCATTAAGACATTAGTCACTGAACATCATTAGAACTTCACTCGGAATCACAAAATGTTTCTGAAAACTGCACAGCGGGTTTTAGCACATGTGACACGGAATTAATCATCATGTGAAGGCAGTGTTGGCTCGGAATTTACCAACGTGTCGGCTCGGAATGTACCGACCTGCCGCAGTATTGGCTCGGAATTTACCAATCTGCCGCAATATTGGCTCGGAATTTACCAATATGCAAACCCGTGAAGTTTAGAAGAAGGATATTGAATCGACGGAACATCAAATAAGAACCATCACACTGGAAGCACAACAAATAGCACAACCAAGTATAAAGAGGTGAAGTTCGTCATGCACTTGCCTTTAACCTCGATGTTCAAGAGAAGAATTAATATCGGCACCGGAAACCCTCACACCTGTGGGTGAAACCACACTTAGAAATACTAGACCACTGAGTGGTAACATTACACTTCTAAATCGTACGTACCTAGCTAAGGCTCGCTGATCTACAGAGTTAACCATCGGACACAAGCACAAAAATTCTATCTATAAACAGAGTGGCTTCAAACATATACAGTGGGCAAAAAGGCAACTACTACTATGAACGACTATGCCCACTCCAAGGCTGATGCCTGAACCAAAAATACTAGATGAGACAACCATCGGAAGCCATGCAAACTAGCAGATTTAATTTGGGACAAGAATAACTTAAAGTAAAACTAGGTAGCATCGATTCGTACTCAGATTTCTAAAGAAAACAATCAGGATTAATTAGGACTACACGTCCCTGGTATGCAGCAGATTTCTTTAATTTGAATACCCATCCGAATGAGCTACAGCTAGATCAAGCCATGCTAGGTAATTCTGATACAGAAGCAACACCAGACCAGGTGCTAACCACGGCCGGACCTACGCAATAGCTCGCTTCGGAAATAATCAGCAGGGCAGGATAGAAAGGAAGCAAACCAATCAAAGTAGGAGCAGCTCCTTCACGCCTAGCGCCGGCTGCTGGAGAGTCCTCACAAATTTGATATTGCGGCGGCGAGGGCGGCAGATGGAATAGGGCAGGGGAATGGATGAGGATAGGGAGCTGGCTGGGCTGGGCTGGGCTGTTTCGACTTGAGTAAGAGAAGAAAGAGAGAGATAGATAGCTCATATGGATAAGAGGAAGCTCACGCGGTGGAAAGGATAAAGATGAGATTCAGGATGTTCAGCTCCATAGTTTCCTTTAGATTAGAAAACATTTTCGAAATTCCCAAATAATCCGGACCATTGAGTTGAAATAAATCATTGAAGATGCGTCCGAACTCCGATTTCAGAAAACGAATAGTGCGTTTCGACTGTCTCGACGAGCCCGACGCAACCGTGGCAACGGATTTATGCTTCAATGAACCAGTTGAAGAATGGACTAGGAGAGCCAAAAGGCATGTTTTACCGAAAATTGATCAAGAGAAAGACGGGGTATTATAGTCTACCCACCTTAAAAGGAACTCGCCCTCGAATTCTTCTTTCATTATAACTTGTAGAATACAAGGAGATCCAATTTACTAGGGAACAACTATAAAAACACACCTGAAAATCAATGGTCATCTAAAATCAGGAACGACACAAAACCCATCGTACTGTGCACCAGTGTGTCATGTTTTAATTTATTAGCATACTAATTAAGGAGAGGACAACACCAAAGATCTAAAGCCAGGCTCTGATACCAACTATAACACCCCAGGTATCAACCCTACCGGAGATGCTACCGCGCTACAACAAAATCTACCAAGTATACAATGTATTTGAAAATTGTACAAAGTTTATCCAGTAAGTAAGGGCATGAATCTGATAACGAAACAGGTCAGAGATATGCCATGGCTCAATTATTTGAAGTTGTGTGGTTTCCACTACATATTACATGAATATGTGTGATGTGCCAAATGATGTGGAGGTGCTACGTCCATATCCCATGCATATCGCTTATTTAGTACCTGAAAACCAAATGAAAATGGAAGGATGAGTATAAAAATACTCAGCAAGTACAATATGAACCATTAAGACATTAGTCACTGAACATCATTAGAACTTCACTCGGAATCACAAAATGTTTCTGAAAACTGCACAGCCGGTTTTAGCACATGTGACGCGGAATTAATCATCATGTGAAGGCAGTGTTGGCTCGGAATTTACCAACGTGTCGGCTCGGAATTTACCGACCTGCCGCAGTATTGGCTCGGAATTTACCAATCTGCCGCAATATTGGCTCGGAATTTACCAATATGCGAACCCGTGAAGTTTAGAAGAAGGATATTGAATCGACGGAACATCAAATAAGAACCATCACACTGGAAGCACAACAAACAGCACAACCAAGTATAAAGAGGTGAAGTTCGTCATGCACTTGCCTTTAACCTCGATGTTCAAGAGAAGAATTAATATCGGCACCGGAAACCCTCACACCTGTGGGTAAAACCACACTTAGAAATACTAGACCACTGAGTGGTAACATTATACTTCTAAATCGTACGTACCTAGCTAAGGCTCGCTGATCTACAGAGTTAACCATCGGACACAAGCACAAAAATTCTATCTATAAACAGAGTGGCTTCAAACATATACAGTGGGCAAAAAGGCAACTACTACTATGAACGACTATGCCCACTCCAAGGCTGATGCCTGAACCAAAAATACTAGATGAGACAACCATCGGAAGCCATGTAAACTAGCAGATTTAATTTGGGACAAGAATAACTTAAAGTAAAACTAGGTAGCATCGATTCGTACTCAGATTTCTAAAGAAAACAATCAGGATTAATTAGGACTACACGTCCCTGGTATGCAGCAGATTTCTTTAATTTGAATACCCATCCGAATGAGCTACAGCTAGATCAAGCCATGCTAGGTAATTCTGATACAGAAGCAACACCAGACCAGGTGCTAACCACGGCCGGACCTACGCAATAGCTCGCTTCGGAAATAATCAGCAGGGCAGGATAGAAAGGAAGCAAACCAATCAAAGTAGGAGCAGCGCCTCTTGAGGTGGTCTTCAGTACAGCGGAGCACAGCGGAGCGGTGCTCCTTCACGCCTAGCGCCGGCTGCTGGAGAGTCCTCACAAATTTGATATTGCGGCGGCGAGGGCGGCAGATGGAATAGGGCAGGGGAATGGATGAGGATAGGGAGCTGGCTGGGCTGGGCTGGGCTGTTTCGACTTGAGTAAGAGAAGAAAGAGAGAGATAGATAGCTCATATGGATAAGAGGAAGCTCACGCGGTGGAAATGATAAAGATGAGATTCAAGATGTTCAGCTCCATAGTTTTCTTTAGATTAGAAAACATTTTCGAAATTCCCAAATAATCCGGACCATTGAGTTGAAATAAATCATTGAAGATGCGTCCGAACTCCGATTTCAGAAAACGAATAGTGCGTTTCGACTGTCTCGACGAGCCCGACGCAACCGTGGCAACGGATTTATGCTTCAATGAACCAGTTGAAGAATGGACTAGGAGAGCCAAAAGGCATGTTTTACCGAAAATTGATTAAGAGAAAGACGGGGTATTATAGGGAGGACAAACTCCATTATTTCGGCACTGAGGGAGGCGGCGACGACGGCGACGGGGGCGATTTTGATCTGAGCCACAACAAGGCGGCGTCTTAGATCTTGGGAGGCTCCGACGACGGTGAGGGCGGTGGCGGCAGTGATAGCGGAGAGGACCAAGAGCTCTGCATCCCGGACCAAAATCTGCCACATCTTCCACGCCACCGGCAGCTGAAGACCGTCTTCTCCATGGAGGTAAACACCATAGCACCTAGCTAATGCGTAGAGTAGTAGTACTGCGTACATGGTAGGTTGCTTATGGATGTCGATGTCTCTAGGACCCACAGATGCAACTAATTGTCCAGGCAGCCGCACTGATAGCAGTGATGCAGGCCTGGATTCTATTAGTACATCATAGAGTCGTTCGTCGCAAGTATAAGGAGGTAATCAGGTACGGGCCATTGTTTGTCCGAGACCAAGAGAGGATGGCTAAACCTGAACTACATCTACAACAACAATGAGGTTGAGTCTGTGAACATGCTGCGAGTGGGCAAAGCCCCTTTTGCTAAGCTTGTGGAGACGTTTATGGCCATAGGTCTGTTAACAGACAACATCCACACCTCTGTGGAAGAGCAAGTAGCCATGTTCTTGCAGGTTGTTAGACATAACCAGAGGTTCAGAGTGATTCACAACACTTTCAGGAGATCCAGTCAGACAATTTCCAGGTATTTCAAGCAAGTCCTGTTTGCTGTTGGAGAGCTCAGAGCTGAGATGATCAAGCGACCATCAGGTTAGACTCCACAGAAGATACGACAAAGCCAGAGGTGTGGTATCCTTATTTCAAGGTGAGCAGGTCAGACCTTTTAGTTCATGTCATGATTCTAGTGTTTTGGTGTCTAACATCACATTGTTAATGTCAACAGGACTGCATTGGTGCTATTGATGGTACTCATGTCACAGCTCGAGTGCCCAGGTCACATGCGGCTGCCTACAGAGGTAGGAAGCACTACACCTCTCAAAATGAGCTTGCAGCTGATGATTTCGACATGAAGTTCATGTTGAAGGTATAATTTGGCTGCTGGTTATTTTTATAAACCAAATTAATTTGAACGATGATGCTTACATTATTAGCTGACATATATATTTGAACTTGCTGTTTAGTTTGAAAATGCAGCCTTGGCTGTAGTCCAAAGCAGATGTCGCAACGGCAGATCAAGCTATTGAACCAGGAGCAAATTATGGAGTATTTTCTAGACTAGCGGCTGCTGAAGACAAGTCCTGGATGTATATTCAGAGATGCGCTAAGTTAAACTGCAGATACCTAGGACAAGTCCTAGCAGGCCTCGGTCAAATGCTAGGGTGAAGGCGTATTGGAGATTGATCGATCACGTATGGCAAGCGCAGCAAGATTTCCATGTTTGTTACAATCGTACGTACTAGTATTAGCCGGGTTAATTAAAAATTAGGAATATTTAAATCGGCTTGCATGCCAAGAAAAGGATTTCGTGCCCTACTCTGTTTGCCATAGTCCAGGCTGCCTATATATATTGTGGGCATACGGCCGATTGGAGATAACCAATCGATACACAATCAAAACACATCTACTTTTACGTACTGCTTTTTTCCGTTCGTTTTTCTCATCTGCCGAGCTCTAGTATCTGTAGGGTTTGGTGATCTTTGCCATTTTGTGCTAAAAATCGGCCGTTTCTCCTCTTCGAAATTGAGGAATTCTTTGTTGCTTTGCTCGTAAAGCAATCGTTTCGTCGTCACGAAATTACGACGGTTATCGTGGTGTTGCGCAATTTTGCGTGGCAACACAATTGGCGACTCCGCTAGGGACGAAGAAGAAGAAAGACACACGATGAACACCGACCCCAAAAACGGCAGAGACTTCGACTCCGAAAACATCATCGCCATCACACTTGATGATCTATCCGAAGATGATCGGCGCGTGTTGGAACGGAAGTTTGAGGAAGATAGAGCTGAGAGGATAAAACTGACGTTGGCTGGATATCAGAAGACCAGGAACGGCGTCGTAAAAAAGGTAGCTACGCCGAGTCCTTCCAATCTACTCGGCGCTGAGATAAAAAAACCAACCGATGAAATTGCTCATCTTATTGATATGTCCGTGGCTAGTAAATTTAGTTCTGATATGACAGATACCACACGCACACTTACTAAAGCTGTATTTGATAAATTTGAAGAATTAAAGGATCAGCTTAGTAAGGATCTTGGAATTAGTCTACCTCGTCATGTTCAGTCGTCGTTGGGGCCGCAAACTGAAAAGCTAATGCCGATGGAAAATAATAGATTACTTGACATGCCTAGCAATATTCATATGCCTGATGCATCGGCTAACGTTATTCAGCCCCACGTTGCTTTAAATAATAGTCAAAGTGGCCGGAACTATGCTAGCAGGTTAGCCAATAATTTTGTTTCGAGTCTTGCTCCTCCTATTGTTTCAACTTCGGCTCCACAAAATTATACCAACAATAACCGAAGTGTCGTTTTAAATCCTAATTTGCAGCAACCCTTTTACCAAACAGTAGCATATAATACGCCACCGCTGCAACCTGTCGGTACCGGGTTCCGTACGGGCCGGTACCCGATTCATATTTTAGTGGGTCTTCGTTGCAAACTTCACATGCTCAAACTTCTTTGCCGGAATATCCACCGCGTGCTTGCGTTCCATCTGCTCCGTAAACCAATTCTCCACAACCCCATGCTAGTTTAAAGGATCAACTTGCTAGTATACTTAGGGAATTTGGTTTAGAACCTAAGGGTAGAGCACGTGCGTACCAAAAACCATACCCTGATTATTTTGACTCGACACCATATCCTCGTGGTTTTAGAATTCCAGATTTTGTTAAATTTACAGGAGAGGATGGTAGAACAACTTTTGAACACGTAGGCCAATTTTTAGCACAATGCAGTGAGGTCGGCACATCGGATGTTTATAGAGTTAAATTATTTCCTTTATCTTTATCTGGTACTGCATTTACTTGGTTTACATCGCTTGCTCCTAATTCTATTTCAACATGGGCACAATTGGAGCAAAAATTTCATGAGTATTTTTATAGCGGTGAAACTGAACTTCGACTTTCGGATTTAACTATGGTTAGACAGAAACATAATGAGCATGTTCATGATTATATAAGGAGGTTTAGAGATGTCAAAAACCGATGTTTTAGCTTGACCATAGCCGAAAAGGATTTAGCTGATCTTGCTTTTTAGGGGACTGCTCACTCATATTAAAGATAAATTAGAAGGGCAAGAGTTTTTGGATGTTAATCAAGTTTTGCAAAACGCTTTGGCGCAGGAAAATCGGGCTAAGAAAATTAAACAATTTAGCCAGTTTAAAGATAACAAGAATAAAGATAACCATGCGGTTAATGCTTTAGATTATGATAGTGATTCGGTTAGTGAGAATGACGTGGACGTATGTGTAGCCGAATGGGTTCAAGGGCCAAAGTCAAAACCTTTTGCATGTCCTGCATTGAAACCTACACCTGCTAAAAGAGAAGAAATTAAGTATACTTTTGATGTTAGCAAGTGTGATAAGATTTTTGATATGCTACTGCAAGGAAAATTAATTAGATTGAGAGAAGGTCATATTATCCCATCTGCAGGAGAATTGGGCAGAAGATCTTATTGTAAATATCATAATTAGTTTTCTCATTCTACTAATGATTGTAATGTATTTCGACGACAGGTGCAATCGGCCATTAATGAAGGACGATTGACATTCACAGAGGATGCTAAGATGAAACTCGATAGTGATCCTTTTCCTATTAATGTGATAGAGTTTGAGAACAAGAAAATGCTAATTCGGCCGCATCAGACCGAATCTGTCAAAGCAAAAAATGTTGTCATTGATAATAATGCTGCACCAAGGATGATCAAGCCAAAAAATCCAGAAGTGGGAGTGTGGAAAGTTAATGGAGGAAGAAAACATGCTCAAAGAATAAAGCCGACAGTTAGCATGTTGTTGGAAAAATACACTTCACGCAAGGCCAACAATGTGTTTAATCGGCTTGGAGGCGTTAAGCGTCCTAGGTCTCCTTCTGGACCTCATGGCCATGATCGTTGGAGAAGAAATGCCTATGATCAACAGCCGTATTTTCCAATGGAGCCGGCTTATTGGGGATGTGCACCTCCTATGTATACACAATTTCCTCCGTGGGGTTTTAATCCGTGGGCGCCATACCCTACAGGGCCAGCAGGTTATGTTCGGCCGGAGTGGGCTTCTTCAGGTCCTATGTACAGAGGACCATGGCAGGAAAAAAGAGCTCGGTTTGATCAGGGATTTAGGCCACGGGATGCCATTGTTATCCATGGTAATGGCGAGAGGTCAGCACCGAGAAGTTCAAATCCACGCGGGAGACACAACGCAGATGGCATAGTGCATAGAGGTGGTCGGAAGCTTGCATGGGTGCCGGTGAAGCATGCTGAGCCTAAGGTTGTAAAAAATTCAAATGATTCAGATGTGTCTCATGGTCCGAAGATTGCGGACGATCGATCAGCTAGAGTTGTTGAGAAGAGTCTAGGAAAAGGGGACGCTGGTGAGCTGAGAGATAATTCTGTTCAGAAAAAAATGGTAATACAAAAGAGAAACATGTGGACAATACGCATGCTGCATCTTCCAGCACGAATCAGAAAGTTGGGTCAGCTAGCATGCATAGCGATCCAATCATTAGAGAGCAGCTCACGTACATCCCCTGGTTGGTCTCCAATCGTTTTTGGCTCGTTCGATCAGTATGGGAATCCAGGAACTAGTGGAAGCCAGAAAGTTGCAGCTGGCGGCGTATTTGATCAGCAGAGAAATGTTTCGGCCAAGGACAGTATATTTGTCCCAGGGACGACAATACGTGAGTACAGGCCCAGAGGCTCGGGGGCAGCAAAATTCAGTCCGTCGCTCCAGGGACTAAGCCGGGACCAAGGTGGTGCCCGACGGGACTCACACATACTCAGAAGCGGCGTGTACAGCGGCTGCGGGCATTGGAAATCAGGGAAGAAATAGCCGAGAAAAAACGTGATGAATTGTTCAATCGAGAGAGACCAATGGTTCCTACAAAATTCTGGAAGGAGAAACGCATCGTGGCGGAAGAGAATGAAGCAGAAGATGACACAAATGACGACCTCGCCGATGACACGGTTGATAACCTTGCAGATGACACGGCTGATGATTCCGTGGATGACACGGTTGATGACGAGGCTGCAGAAAATAGCGATGGTATACTAGTGATATGGATATTAACTAGAAGGATCTTGCGCGCGTTGCTGCGCGCGTTATTTCTTACCATCGCCGCAAATTTGTATTTTTTTCATTTGACATTTTTGACAAATGGTTTGTTTATTTTTCGTTTTTGGCTGCATGCCGTAGGTCCATTTGTTATTTAGTAAGTGCAATGAAGAAGAATAATGCAGATTCAAATGCATGACAAAAGCACACTATCCAAATGAAAGTATCTACAATCCCTTGCAGAAAAGCAAAATGTCGAATCTCAAAAATCTCCTAGACATAGAGTTATAATTTTACTTCAAACTCAAGGACCTTATACAAAAAGTCGAATTACTGTGTATACATAAGAATCCCCATAATTGATGACATTCTCTACTGCGGTGTAGCTGCTAGGCATCGTGCTCCCATGAATTCCTGTTCTACATGTAGTGCACCCACCACACCAACGGATGCCAATTGATGAGGGGTGTGAATCCGATGTTGTTCTCATCTGTGGTGACAATAGAGTAGATCTTGAGCTAGTGTTGCTAATTCTTCGCAGGATCATCTGCCATGGCATATAGACCAGCTGGAGGGCCTGCAGCTTTGGTGATGTGTGTTTGTCATGACATATTTGTTAGTAATAGTTCAGTCAGAAAGCATAGAAGGCTAGAAGTGTTTATCTCATGCTATTTGAGTTTCCAAGTTTGAGCTGTAGATATTAGCCAGCTGATACCCTTCCTGATTGGGTGCCAGCTAGACAATTATTATTGAGTGCATTGATTAAGTTTGAGGCTAGATGTGATTCTTTAGTGTTCACTGAATAAGTGCAGGCAACTGATCTTTTTGTTAGTACCAATGACAATGCTCCTATTGTAATTGATAGTTGTAGTGCATTATCATCTAAATGTAGTCAGTCAACAAAGTTTCTGTCTTACGGCCATGACCCATTTCCAAATAGCACACAAAGCACCATTCTCAAAAGTACAATTCAGTGAGTAAAACAGTACATCTTTCACTAAGTTCAAAGAGTAATCAATCATAAAAGTTTAAAATATCTACGGTAGCAATCTTTTTATTCGAATATATTGTGTTGGTACTATTATCCTGCAATTAAGCTCGTCTCAATCAGTAAAAGAAGATTACCTCAAATATCTACAATCTTAACTGAAGTCAGGACCAAAGAGAAACGGTTTCTTCACCTCTGAATTATGTTTTCAAGGCCTCTTCCCCGACTTCTCATAACATTACATTTCAAGCCCGAAAGAAATCACTTTCAAGCTGAGGAATCACAACCAAAGAGTGCATAATAATTCCCAGATAACAACATCATTCCCTTGAACATATAGTGGGCATGGGGATAAGCAATAATATATGGCTTTTTTTTCAATATTACCATTTCAAGGCACATACAGATAGATATAAACATGGTGAATGCAACTGCAGAGTAGAGGATGACAACGTTACCTTCTCATTTGGTTTGTCATGCCAGACACAGCCAAGTCGCTTTGGAAAATGTTAGCACATTCTAATATTTAACTCATTCATCTCATTTAACATGTGATCATTCAATCATGTTACCATTATCTCCTTCTAGAACCAAGTGACAAGCAACTCCATACTGTACCAGAAAGAGGGAAATGAATTAACACGGGGATCAAGAGCGAAAAGGAAGAGGACAGGCCTGTGGCCTGGTGGTAGCTGTTGGCAGTGGCCAACCTACCCGTCGGGAGTTCAACTCCTCTTGGAGCGGATTTTCCTGTGCGTCTCACCTGCGCGGCACTGTTCACGTGAACAGTGCCGGCGCAAAACAGTGTTCGGAGCCAATTTCCGCCGCGGTTCTACACTGGTATTGTGGTGTGCCCACCACCGCAGGGTTTCCCGGAAGATCTAGGCTCGCGGAGGCTCAAAGTCTTAGTATAGTCTGGTTAGGTCTAGCTTGCGCACGGGTGGCGTGTGTGTGGTGTTGTGTGTGTGTGGAGTGTGTAGTGCGTGAGTTCAGATACTACAAGATGTACTAAGACCTGGAAATCTCAAAAAAAAAAAAAAAAAAAAAGAGCGAAAAGGAAATAAAAAAGAATGACATTGGTGTAAAAGTTAAATCAAGTACCTAAACTATTTTCCACTTCTGGCAAATCCCCAACCGTATCTCTAACCCTAATCGTGCTCTTGGTAATCCCATAGTATACTCCAACAGGCAGAATGTTTTTCAAATCGTGGCTAGCAAACACATGCATCAGTCCTGGCCAGCCAGGAAGAATCTCTCCAGGAGCTACAGCCGAAATGAAAGCCTTTTCCTGGACTGCACAAAAATACAAGCTTCTGAGATTCCAAACTGGGAGTTTATCTTCCCATGGATTTTCTGGAATTTCCCTCATACTCAAGTGCTCATTTTGTAACAATACACCTGCTAAATTTAACAGTGATAAAATAAATATCAGTTTGAAGAACAATGTCCATACAAAAGAATATTACAGCAGAAATTACGTACCAGCTTGCTGCAACCCTTGTGAAGTTGTGATAAACCGCCACAGCCAGCAAAATAAAAAGAGTTGCAGTAAGGTTCTCTTTCGGCACCTCTGTCCATTTGCTTGAACCAACTTCCATCATTTTCACATATCTACTTTCCCTTGTTCTTTTTCAAAGCATCGGTTGCCTTTAATAGCACAAGTCCACAACCATCAGCTTTATATTTGAAGGCAAATTTTCTAGGCATGCAACATACATTCAGTTACCATAAAATATAGCCGTTAAAAATAAAAATGTTATGTCAGCTAACTAACCTGCTTGAGAGCTCTAGTGGCAGGATTACAGAAACGCCCGCAAAAGAATATTTGTTGAACCATCACTTGGAGATCTGAATCTGAGAGATCCATCTTATTCTTGAACTCACATTTTTCCTCCATATGCATGTTAATTATATTTTCACTATAGTATACCTGAATCAAGAAAACAAAGGTTAAAAGAACGTACTGAGGGCAAAATAAAGGATAATGATCTTGCTAAGTATGAACATAGACTTGTACACAGAATGTAGTACCAACTAACCAAGCCTAATGTTGATATCTCAGTTTACCTGGTTCAGCAATTTATCGTCTTAGGTTGATCTGTTCACGTGGATGAACAAATCCCACTCTCGATCCATATGCCTCAACCTACCCTTTCGGAGTACCTGAGGTACACCTTTATAGTCACCCATTTATGGACTGACGATTGCACTAAAAAATACCCCTCTATGGCAGTGATTAAAATATGATCTCACGGTCTGAGGAATAGGCTATCATATTATCTACCTATTCCAATAATGAACTTTGTGACACGATCCTATTGCAATACTTTGTTGGGTACGTCCATCATTTTATTCCACTAATAAAATGACCTCATTATCAACTAACATAAATATCCATGATCGGGAATTATCGATCATATGTTGACTAATGAACTAGTTTGTATAGAGGCTCACTAGGGACTCTGGTTTGTTTACATACCACACGTGTATTAACAATTCCAATTAATACAGTTATAGCATGACATAAAACTTATTATCAACTTAATGAGCTAATGCAATAAATAATTAATATTTATTTGCCTCTAGGGCATATCTCCTTCAGTCTCCCACTTGCACTAGAGTACAAATAAACCAGCTGCATTTTACTATTAATCATAACACCTTATCTTATAAGCATTTTATGATAATGCTTGCTTGTGGAAGAGCTTTTCCTTTAACGGCCTGTACCATACTGAACCGTATGTTCTTTGCGAATCATTGATATCACCATTTTGATATCATTTTGTTATCTTGATAACATACATACATATTTGGTGACTAAGTGGGACTTTTGTTTCCCTGAGCTTACTCTGATTCTTAATCAGCCAAGTACAGTCATCCAGGTTGATCTTTAACACAACACTTGTTGAGTTCACCATCCTCTACAGTCTCGAAATTTATCCTCAGTTTCTTCTAAACAATGAAAGATATATTTTACTTATGTTGAATTATAAAAACTCACCTCACTGCATGTTCTTCTTATAAGAACATGGGTCATACTACGTCGAGCACATAACATAGTTTTATATGATGCCACCTATTACAACGGTATAAAGGGGCAACATATCTTATAACCACTATTATCGTGTAGCAATCCACTAAATATTTCAACTAGATTTCCAAGGACCTTTCCTTGGTTTGTTCCATTCCGACCTTTCAGAATCTAATCTAGGAAAGCATCTCGACCTTTATTTAAACTTCCTGATCTATCTAAATAGATACCGACGTTCTAAATCATTCACAACTTCATCATAATTCCATAATTACTCTTAATTAATTCTACTAGCACCATCCATTATATGTCATTTACATACAAGGATATGATTAAGCTCCCACTCAAAAATGTCAGTCACATTTAGGATAGTGTAGCTCATCAAGCTCCCACTCAAAAATATGTCATTTACATATCATATTTGGGAAGCTATTTGACTCCCACTTAAATTATACAAATATAATTTCTTTCGATATTTTGGTTAACACCAAAATCCTGATCTTTTATCAATTCAAAAATTAAATATACGACGTATTAGTATTATTCTAATACAAATCCAACAGACCCAAGCATGTCTACATTTATGTAGTCAACCCTTTTGATTTTTGTCCAAGACATTCTTCATGACAAAATTAGCTTTAAGTACTTTTCAAAGTTTTATTCCTTCCATATAAACTTTTATATAAAGGATCAAGTAATCTCTTTTACTTAATAAGATTCAAGTAACATTTACCATTACAATCTTAAATGTAACTCAGGATTTATGTCTCTCAGTCATTATTCGTATTTGGTATCACCTATTTTCTTTGTAGTTTGTAGATGTATCTTGCTCTGGTAACATGATTATTAAATTATGAATATTAATATGTGACCTGATAGAAGATATTCTTAATGCCTACCATCTTTATGAAAAGCTTCTTATTGAAACATTATGATCTTTATCATCATTTTTCATTTCCATTTGTAGAGTTTTGTTTCCGGAACATGTTCCGACATGCTACTTCATACTTCATGGGAACAAGGTCAATTACCTTATTTAATCTTTTACTTTATTCCATCAACATTTCTTCGAAAACCTTATTTTCCGCAAATTACCAAAACATCAATACAAGTTTTGCTTTTGTTGGTATTTGGTTTATGGATAATATATTCATACATATTATGAATATTCTACAAAGAACTATCTGTGTATAGTTTCATATTATCGTATAATCCTATAAACCACGACATTTAATATATTGCCGTTTACACGAACTTTAGATGAAAAACCCTTTTCTAAAGTGGATGTCTAACAATTCTAAATAATATTTAAACTTTAAGAGATACTTTAAAGACCATACCTTATCTTAAAATACAGTATGATTATAATATTTATACATATCAACATATTTGATGTATGTCCAAGTATTATAATTTGTGGAACGAAATTTCACAAGTCTTTATGCTAAAACCATAATTCAAAAATCACTGTCCCTTTTTGATCAAATCATGTGGACCCGATTTCTTTAATATCCACCTTTTCTCTGAAAAATCTTTTTGATCTTTATCAAACAATTTTAGATTAATGTTTATTTTAGTAAATACGTTTATTTACTTAGAATCACCGCGAAGGTTTTTGATAATAACGATATTCACCACTTATTTGATTTAATAATCATCTAGTATGATTTTCAATTAATTTCCTCACATATTGACATATCAATATTCAGATATTTTAATCATCTTGTCTCATTAGACTCGGATCATGTATGTTCAATAGATCGAAGTATCTAGAGATTTCTTACATTGCCAATATGACTAAAATTCGGTGGTGTTGTTTTTGAAACAATATCATTATTAAACTTTGGACATTTTATTTTAGCATTCCTGGTTTTATAAATGTCTAGTGTGTTATCATCGAGATGAGAATAACTTATTCGCAATCAAAATGTGACCATAAGAAGACTTTATTCATAATAAAACAACTGACTTGTTCCCTTACATATATGAATAACTGCCATGCAAAATACAAGACATACTAATTAAAATCACTCTCAAACGATTACAAAATCTCTTATTCAAATCTACTAATCCAAAATGATAGCTGTTGAGGGTGAACATTATTGGCCATCAAATGTCTTGCTTGCCATCATTTGCGCACCGTCACATTATTTTTCTCAAGCCACTTGTAATGAGTAGGTCCTGTTTTCACAAAACAGAATAAGCATCAAATACTTTTAAAACTGCAACAAGCGTTTTGTAGGATAAAACATTTATAATTTGTATATCAAATATACCTGCTCTGTCAACGATTTCTCCTGCAATGGGTTCTACCTTCAGAGTTCTGAACTGGCTCATGAATTCACGGAAGGTGAGTGAATCACCTCTTATAACATAGCCTCGGACGTGCTCCTTGTAGCTGGGAGGAAGTGAACGCAACACAGCTGCTATCGCAAGGGCATCCGACATCCAGTAGTCATAGACATATGTGAGACGCAAAAATATGTCATACATCTTGCTCAAATGAGTTTCTAAGCAGGTGTGTTCTTCCATCTGGAGTGAAAGAAAACTGTCTAGCTGACTAAACTGCTTAAGTTTCATCTGGTCTATGAACCTTGCCTTGAGTGCATCTGCCATCTCAAATGGTTCCAAATGTTTGAACTGTGATTTCAACTCAGGCTCCATGCACATATACATGGTGCTTTGGACACTTATGGCAGTATCACGGCGATGACGAAAATCATTATCTTCATCTTCGCTTGCGGAGTCACCTGGCTTATCTCCTAATGGTTCGTCTATTACATGTAGTATATCATTACACTTGAGGATATCCCTCAGGTCTTGGTACCAGGTGATGAAGTTGGACCCATCAGATTTAAGCAGTGAACAGCGAAGAAAACGACCAAACTC
Source organism: Poa pratensis (assembly GCA_947311845.1). NCBI lineage: Eukaryota > Viridiplantae > Streptophyta > Magnoliopsida > Poales > Poaceae > Poa > Poa pratensis. The sequence continues at coordinate 93,327,569 of CAMZMU010000063.1, read as the reverse complement.
GAAATTGTCGTTGGGGTAAGACATCATCTACAAAGATAATCGCAAAAAAAGGGCTAAGTTTATAAAATTGAGCTCGGTTTATAATCAAATTATTAAACATACTCCACTAAGATTATCATCCCCAAAATTATCTTAGCGATCACATGATCCTTATTCACTAAAACCACCCCCGATCATCATAGTCGGCGGTATAGTTGCAAAGGTGGACATCGAAATGTCGATCACATCATTCATGCGACACATGCTCGATCTTTCGATCTCACGTGTTTCGAGGCTATGTCTGTACATACTAGGCTCGCCAATCTAAACTTAATGTATCTGCTTGTGCAACGTGACTTACACCCACCGTATGCGAACACCGAGATGTGTAACACCCGATCGTCACATCGTGCTTCAAAACGGTGAACTTTTGGTGGTGCACACTAAGGGAGAACATAATTTTGGTATTTAATTTAGGGATCATCCTATTATTGCTACCGTCTTATATCTAATATTAGCAAACAATAGGATGCACACAATCACACAATAATCATAAAAAGGCAAAATAGTGTGAGACATGATATGGTCTTGCGCCTTGATCCTCATCGTGCGCCCCGACATGGCGCCAAGTCCACGACGCTTTCTTCTCGCCGACAAGTTTCGAAAAATTCATAATAACTTACCGTGACCATATCATATCATAAACCTCTCTGCAAAACAAAGTTAGAAGCTTCTACTTTATCTTTGCAAATTTTACGTGGCTTCTAGGGTTTTCGTAGAAGAACCGTTTCTACTTACAAACTTATAACCACAACACTGATCAAATCATTGTATATTTTATATCCCTTTCGGGCCCTCCATTGAAGATGCCAAAGTCATCTATTGAGAGAGAGACGGACACCCACCAGCTGCATATATGGTACAAGCGATATGTCAGTTGCAGAACCAGTATCGCGTAAGCGTACGAGTAAGGTCGGTCCAGGCCGCTTCATCAACTCAACGCCGACGACAGAAGCAAATGAACGCGAGAGGGTAACAAATCTAAGATCAATGCCCACATTTAACATGTGTTCTAACCGTATCAATAAAACTACGCATAGATCGGCTCTGATACCACTGAAGGGGTTCGCAGCAGAAAACAATATTTTTTCTAACTAGCGTACGCGAAAACTAAGCCAAGGATCTATCTATTAGTAATGCGATAACGCAGGAGATATCGGTAACATAACCTTGTAGACCGAAAAGCGGGAATTACGCTCCCGCACAAGCGTTGTTGAAGTAGACGACGTAGCCGTCCTCAAGGTCGCGAAGATCCTAGCGCAACGAAGATGACGACGGTGCGACGATGACGCCCTGGCGCCGCAAGTGCAGCACCTCCGAGTACTCGCACACGTGCGGAGCTTGACGGCGAATCCCGAGCTCTCCGATCCAGCCGAGATAGCGGAAGTAGATCTTTTGGGTGGAATTCCGCAGCACGACGGCGTACTGCGGTATAGACGTCTCACGTGCGCACAGTCCTAACAAGGGACCACGCACTACGGGAGGATGAGAGAGAGAGGAAGTGGGTGGAGGGGGAAACCTCGGCCGACATACAATTAATTGTATTTTTCTGGATATTAAAATAATTAATATGCCCCTCTATTTATATGGGGGAGGGGGCTGCCAATTCCCTTAGCTCCCCCATGTGGGACTAAACAAAGGAGGAGGAGGGGAGGGGGTGGTGCGGCGCACCATGGGCCCAGCCCATGGCCCACTGGCCCCTCTCCCTCTCTCTTGTGGCGCACCAGCCCACCATGAGCCTATCCCTTTGGGATTTGGCCCATTTAAGTGGGCTACCCAAATTTTCTTTTTTATTTAATATTAAATTAATATTTATATATATATAATTTTAACAATATATTTGCATATTATTTAATCTCCCGTGGCTCCGTAACAACTTCCGGACGAACTTTTTTCGTTCTTCCCCGGAACCCTTCCGATTCCACCGGAACCCTTCCGGCTCATTCTCTCTCTCTACTTCTATCATTCTGATATTTCCAAAAATGATCTCCAAGCGTCGACAAGACCTTAAGTGTGTTACCCTACGGTTCGAGAACACTCCAGACATGGACGAGACCCCTCGCTCGCCAATGACCGTCAGGGAGAGCTGGATGCCTATGACGGTCCCTGTGCATTCCACGAATATCGTCGTTGAACCATTGACATGAATATCCATTCCTTTTGTTTCCTTTGATACTACTCTTGTCTGAGATACGATCGTTGACATCCTATGCTTTGTTTTATCTCGTTACTGACAAGAGCTACTTGACTCGTTCTGTGATATTACCATCCCCATGACCTAGTCGTACGCTGCGCAGCTTTATAGATGTAATCTCACCGAGTGGGTCCAAAGTATCTTTCTGTCACGCAGATGAACAAATCCCGCTCTCGATCCATATGCCTCAACTTACCCTTTCGGAGTACCTGAGGTACACCTTCATAGTCACCCATTTATGGACTGACGATTGATGCACTCAAAAATACCCGTCTGTGGCAGTGATTAAAATATGATCTCATGGTCTGAGGAATAGGCTATCATATTATCTACCTATTGCAACAATGAACTTTGTGACACGATCCTATTGCAATACTTTGTTGGGTACGTCCATCATTTTATTCCACTGATAAAATGACCTTATTATCAACTAACATAAATATCCATGATCGGGAATTCTCGATCATCCGTTGACTAATGAACTAGTTTGTATAGAGGCTCACTAGGGAGTCTGGTTTGTTTACATACCACACGTGTATTAACAATTCCGACTAATACAGTTATAGCATGACATAAAACTTATTATAAACTTAATGAGATAATGCAATAAATACTTAATATTTATTTGGCTCTAGGGCATATCTCCTTCAAAAGGTGCAGCCACATACATGCACAATTACATCTCTAATGGTTGATCCCAATGACACATACATGTGCAAGCAAGGGAGACATTAAGACTAAACATCCAACCACTGTATACAGTTTTGAGTTCCCCATAATTTCCTTATAACATGCATCCAAAGAATTGAGTCACGTTTTCTGTCAGGTGATATATACATCTTCCAATGGATGTAGATTTCATTACAAGTTTTGTCTGGTATAGATTTTCTAATACATGTGAACATGTACACAATATTGTACAATGCTAGGCAACTCTTCTTTAATTATTAGCTTAATATATATGTTTATGTGATGTTTGACCTTGTCATAACACAACCACTTGGTTTCATAGATTGTTTATCGAATGCAATGTTCCTCGAAGTTTTCACGTTTTGACCGATTCACTCGTGCACTCCCACGAATTTAGAAGGCTTCCGAACTCTCTTGACATGCAAGACTCACACTAGAAGTGCAAACTGCAACTTGATTGAATTTTAATCCGACTAGATTTGTACAGATCACACTATTTTTGGCAAAGCGATGAGAATACACGTAAATATCGGCTAACAAAATGGAATATCATTTGCCGCCCCAAGGATCAGGGAGGGCTCGTTATTGAGGTCCTTGACCTGAAAAATAATTGTTTACTTAGCAAATGGCTATTTAAACTTTTAAATGAAGAAGGGGTGTGGCAAGAATTGTTAAAAAACAAATATCTTCATAATAAAACGTTAGCTCAGGTGGAGGCTAATTCGACAGACTCCCCGTTTTGGAAAGGGCTTATGAGGGTTAAAGAGGAGTTCTTTAATAGAGGCTTTTTCAAAATTGGCAATGGTGAAACTATTAGGTTTTGGGAGGATACATGGTTGGGTGCCTCGCCATTGCAGCAACAATATCCATCATTATACAACATTGCTCGGCGGAAGAATGGCACTGTGCATGATGTGTTTAATGGGGCTCCATCTTTAAATATGAATTTTAGGAGAGCACTTATCGGTGATAAATGGGATGCTTGGTCTCACTTATGCCTTAGGCTTATGGATATTAATTTGTCTGATCAACCCGATATTTTTGTTTGGAAGCTCACACAAAATGGGCTCTTTACCGTTAAATCTATGTACGAAGATTTGATGAACGGTCGCACTAGGTTTTTAAGAACCTATCTATGGAAATTGAAAATACCGCTGAAGATAAATGTTTTCATGTGGATCCTAAATCAAAAGTCTTGCTCAGTAAAGATAATCTGGCTGAAAGGAATTGGCAGGGTTGTACTAAGTGTTCATTTTGTGTTGCCGAAGAGACAGTAGAACATTTATTTATATCATGCCGATTTGCTAAATTGATTTGGCGTGTTGTTTTTTACTTATAATATCACTCCAACGTCCAATATTTCTAATCTGTTTGAAAATTTTCTTAATGGAATTGATAAAAAAACCAAGACTAGAATTCGTATTGGCGTTTCAGCTATTTGTTGATCCATTTGGAATTTTCGAAATAATTTAGTTTTTAACATAATAAGAAACTTTCATGTCGTACATGTTATCAATATGGCGGTGCACTGGATTCAGCTATAGGCTTTCTCCTTCCGTTGGACCAGCGGGAACTTATGGATACTGGCTGCACTTGGCTCCTGTTTGTGGCACGAGAGTTTTTCTCTCGACATTTCTGACAGAATATTAGTCGACTACAGTACTGGCATTATGTCGTTTTTCCACTGGTTGACTCATGTCTCAACCTTATGTGATCGTTGAGATGTAAAACTTTTATACTACAAATATTTTGGTAATAAAAAGCCGTATGCATCACTAGATGCAGAGAGAGGCTAGGATCCCCATTTCGAAGAAAAGAAAACCTTGAAGCCAGTTCGGACTTAACAATAATGTGACATCCCTGATAAGGGATATCTGGCTGAAGAAACATCTGATTTCCAAAATTTGAAAATACATAAAGCATCTGATAAGGGATATCTGCCTGAAGAAGCATCTGATTTCCAGGACTTTGTTTATTACAGGAAATGTTGACATATACGGAGTACTAGTGAAGTTCTTTTCTGAACGTTTTGGCAGATCTGACTGGCGCATTTTCTAAAACAGCTGGTATCTGCAATCAAAATTAATGTTTCCGGGCGGATATAGACTTGCCCCTCTAAGCCAACTTTTGTCGGCAGATAGTTGAACCTTACTCTTCACTCCTGTGGGTGAGAATGAGAAACGAAACTCGCTCACTTTTTGCACCGAAAATGGCAAGATCGCTAGCTATGCATGCACGTATCCTCTCTTAGCTAATGCATACGTGTTACATCTATCCTACCCTTAATCACGTGGCTTTCCAAGAGATGAGATAAGGTCACGTGTCTGAGATGTAGAACACGTCACACATTCATGCATCTCCTGAGTCCACTGGCCAAAGCATTCTTATCTTTCTACAAGATCAGCAAGCCAGCTGCCGGAACGATTGGCAAGACTGGCTAGCAAGAAGCTTCCCGGTTCTACCAACCAAATCGACCAGTTGTGACTGGAGGGAACTGACGAACTGGCAACAACAATTAATGTTCGCATGTGCTAAGTGCACCTGCTGCTAGCTAGACATATTATATGTACACCACGCGATTGTACCATACCTTAGAGCATCTCTAGCAGAACCGTAAAAGGGAACCCGAAAAACAGTTTTGCAGTTCGCGCAACTCGCGGTTTTTTGATCAGAACTCTGTTTTGCGGTTCTGCTTTGCGGGTTCTGCTCCGCCGGGCGGCGTTCTGAAACTGCATATGCAAAACACCAAGATAGGCAGAATATCATAAAAATGGAATGATAAATAAATTAGACCTAAATTATAAAGATTCATATTACAATAGTAGGATATTATGAATCCACACAAATAGTTTATTACAATAAAAGTTTGAATCACACTAATTAAACAATAATTCAATACAAGATGTTGTAGAATAACAATATTGTTTGAATCAAACATGGCTCAAATGAACTAAAAAATAGCTACTGCCCAGATGTGTTCAACCAGGTCTAGCTGCAGTTGGTTGTGTTCGTCCTTGTCCTCTATCTCACGGTAAGTCTGCAGAAAAGCTTGGACGCGGTCTGGGTTTCTAGCTGGCTTCACACGGCTACCAACATTGTCATAGGACGGCGACCACCATTTGCTGCCGCCGGCTTGCGAACAGCGCCTCCACATCGGAGTCGTCGGAGGAGGACGAATCGGAGAGCACGAGCTCTTCCTCCGGGCTCAACTCCATCTGAAATGGGCAAGGCATACTCAGTATCTACTATTACGGCCGAAATCGAAGCGAAATCGAGCGGAATTAGACTCACCGGCAGATCGGCGGCGGCGGCGCAGATTTCTGTTCTCCGCGGACGCGGCTAGGGGAAACCGGCGGAAGGGGACCTCCGCGGCCGGGGCAGCTCGCGTGCAGCGGGGCGCCGTCAGATGTGGCCGGGAAAGGGAGGGATTCGCAGGCGGCGGCGCTGGCGGCTGCGAGTTGGGGAAGAAGAGAGGAAGAACGCGTGGTGAAAACTCCCACCCGCCAACCGCTTTGACCAAATGCAGGGGCCCCTAGAATCGGCGCCGAAATCCGCTGTCGGGGGAATACTTTCTGGATTAACCCGCGGCCCAGTGCGACTTAACTTACTCGCACGGACGAAGGCCCACTTGGGAGCAAGCCCAATATTGAACCGCCATAAGGAGAAAGATCTAGAAGACAAATCCCGGAGGACGTGAAGACCAAGTAGTCTCCGAGTAGGCCTCTGTGGATGTATTCCTTATGGGGAGAGTTTCCTTTTGTAACCTAGCGAGCCTCTGTGTATATAAAGAGGACTCGCAGGACTTAGAGCGGGTCAAGCTATCAAGCCCCAAACCCTAGCTCATACGGCGAGTACCAGATCGGATCGCCTCCATTGTAACACCTCGATTATCATATCAATACCAATCTAGGGTAGGCAGGAAGTAGGTCTTTTACCTCACATTGAGGGGGCCGAACCTGGGTAAATCTGTGTTGATCTTTGTTCCTGCGATCCCAAGCTCGGAGATGCTTGACTCGCATAATCCCACACCTACGAAGTCATCTATGACACCTGACGTGACAAACCCACGACAGTTGGCGCCCACCGTGGGGCCTGCGGTCAAAGCGTCACGTTCCGCGCAGGATCGAAATCAGGCTTCAAGGACATCGCCATCGGCCAAGTTGAAGACATCAATGGGGTCCCCTTCATCGACGACTCAGAGTGGGGACCCGAGGCAGATCGCATCGAGTTCGGATACATCGTTCCCATCGGATCAGTAAAAGTTTTCGTCGGATCCGTCAGTCGCAGATCTATGGACGCGACTCAAGGAAGCGAATCGGTGAAGGAGCTGCGGCCGGTCAGGGTCCGCGTGTTGGAGGAGCTACAACAAGCTACGGCAAGATTGCCCATCCCCGTCCCGTCAAGACCTGTTTGGGGATCTCTACCAAATCAGGAAGGAGACCTCAAGATTGAAGAGATTGAAGCTATCAGGACGGAGCTCTGTGAAGAGGCACAAAGACTCGCGGCTGAGCGCGAAAAACTCCAAGAAGAAGGTCGACGACTCCGTCGCTGCCAGCCGAAGCACCAGGCGGTGCGAACCAAGACGACATCTGAGCGCAAGAAACTCCAAGAAGAAGAGTGGCGACTCCGTCGTTGGCAGCAAAAACATCAGATCAAGATGGACAAAGGAAGATGAAATCACAGTTCCACGGCGACCCAGAGAGCAACGTGCACGCCGCGATAGGGATATTGTCAAAGATAGCACCGGTTGGAGACACGCGAGCTGATAAGGAAGCTCGCTATGCGATCGACCTACTACAAACCGCTGCTTTACAACAAGCAAATATGTATGGAGTCACGCCCAATGAGCCGCAAAATGAGGTATCATGGGGAGGAGAAAGGTGCAGCGTCGAAGAAGTGGTCAACCAGCTAGCAGGTTTGCAGGTATCATTGGAAAAAGAAAAGAAGATAGAAGGCGAGTCGCGGACGTCCGGAGCGACTCAGCCATCCCAGATTGAAACTGATTCAGATGAAGATTCAGCGCCAGTAAACTCCTATTCATTATTGAAAGGACCAGCATGTTTTGGAGAGGAAATACGGCTCACTCGTTTCCCCCCGAACTTCGACGAGTCGCAGCGAGTCACCACCTATCGCAGTGACCAAGACCCTGCCTTATGGATAGAGATTACGAGGCAAGCATAACAGGGGCTGATGTGACTCAAGAAGTACGTGCGAAATACTTCCACTTGGCAATACAGGGAGAAGCTAGGGATTGGCTGTTAAGGCTGCCATCAAAACAATAAGCACATGGGAAGACTTGAAGGACAAGTTCATCCGCAGATTCCAAACAGAAGATATGAAAAACCTTAGACAATGCATTCAAAAAGAGGACGAATCAAGCGGCGACTGGATCAAGAGAATCGCGGAGATCCTTGGCTCCGCCAAAAACTTAACAGTACAAGCTGCAATACAAGCTATGAGAAAGAACTGTAGATTTGAGCCGTGGTGCACAAATTAAGTCGCGCTGAGCACAAGATTGATAGTTTCGACCAGCTTTTGGCAGTAGCTGACAAGTACGCAAAGACAGATAAAGGGGCAGGCGGCTTATCACAGAACCCAACAGGGAAATTACAAGTCGCGGAGATTGAACATCGCGCACGCCAGATACAGGAGCAAGAGAGTGATAAGGCCTTACTCCCTAATAACTGCAAGGGGATCTTCGACGTGCCTTGCGACTTACATCGCAGAGAGATGGCAGGCCAGCGGGTCACACAAAGGCGCAATGTCATTATTACCGGAGGTGGAAAGAAGGCGACACGCCAGACACGGCTCGCAGCGGATCGATGCAGCACAAGAAAATCTAGCTCTCGTCAAGGGCCTGACGTTTTACCTAGAAGAAACATAGGACAGTTTCATACAGTGGAAGTACAAACAACGGACGGAAGCCGGAAGAGCGGTCAGATTTCAACGCCGAAAGGTATCGTCGCTGGACAGAGCAATCGGTTATTTGGAGTCGCGGCGATCACCCCCCAGAAGTAAGAGATCCAGGACAGCCAGCTCTGTGGTCACGCCTGAAGTCGCGGGATACAAGTTAAGTAAGGTCCTAATGGACGGAGGAGGAAGAGTAAACATCCTATATCAAGACACGCTCCGAAGAATGAATATACCCGAGACAAGGCTGCGACCATCCAGGAAAGAAATTCAAGGAATAATCCCAGGAGCTGTTACGCGACCAATCGGAAAGATAACACTTGAAGTTAGCTTTGGAACAGAGCGGAACTTCCGCACAGAGCTCCTAGACTTTGAGGTTGTAGCAGTCAAAAGCTCATATCATGCAATCTTTGGAAGAGAAGCCTATGTCAAATTTACCGCTCGCCCCTGCTACGTCTACCTACAGTTAAAGATACCAGGACCAAACGGTGTTATTACAATATATGGAGACAGACAGAGAGCGTTAGAATGCGAGAACGCAGGCTCAGTACTCGCAGAAGAAGCTTGTATCGCCAACTCTTCACATGGGTATCAGTCGCAGATCGGTGATCGCAGCTCAAAACGAGTCGCGTTGGAGGTACCGCGGAAGCGGCCAACAGGATGCAGCCACCGGATGGTAAATACCCACCGAGAAGTCGCGCATCAGCAAGATAATGCCCCAGAGGTCGCCTTGATACAAAAAGAAGACAAGAAATGGCGCATGTGCATAGACCCAGCCTCGATCAACAACCCCAGCCAAAGGGGCTCAGTTATCGTGAGACCTTACAAAGCAAACTCAACTCAACATAAGTCGCAGCTCAGTGCGGCTAATCGCTAACAAAGTTGCTCTCTGCTTCAACATGAGATATACATCGGAGCTATCATGCTCGACCCGAGTCGCTTTAGCGACTCAAAATTGAACCAATCAGGTGTTCAACCCACTCCGTTAGGAGTATTAATTCGCAACTAAGTGCGATGAGTATCAAGTATGCATGGCCTGCGGGGAATAGAAAACCCGCATTAAAGGGCCTGCATCATCCTGTAACACCCTGTAAAACATCGAGTGATTATGAAATAAAGCCGGCACCCTTGACATTCAAGGGTTTGTCGTTTCGCCTCAACTATCATTGAGTCGCTGAGTCTTTTGAATTTCATATATCACTGACCCTTGAGGGCTCCTTACGAGCATCGCGAGTACCAATCGCACCTCAAATTTTGCCAAACTAGTGGCAATCCTTAAGCTAGAAGCGTCTTGCATTATGCGACCAAAGTACTGGGGTGTGGCGTCAATCGAGCTTGATTGCCTATCATGGCCGCTCTCGACCCTGAACACACATGTTCCTAGGAAATACTGAGCCGCGCGAGCGTCTACTTAATGGAATTATCAAGAAAAGAACCTGCTTATAGGTCACAAAAATACTGTTTATAATACATGAATATCTTACAGACTAACGGGCATGTCCCACATTATTTATTTTTCCTCTTCCGAGCAACAGGAGTGGGAATTGGCGCGGCTTGTCTCGCAGTTGCAGTCGCAGGTGTCCTAATAATCAGGGCGCCGCCAGACGAGCAGAAGGGCCACCAGATACTGTTGCTGGAGTGGCAGCCCGAGATGACTCAGCTCCTGAGGACTTTTCCTTTGACACCTTGCTCCCATCAAGATTGAATTTATCAGATAAGTGCCCAAGTCTAAGTTATCAACAAATTTTGTGGCATACCCGCGCATCCCTTTCCAGATATCGAAGTACTCGCTTATTGGCAGTTCAGTATCATCTGCGCTCATCGCCAGGCCGTGGCGAGCAACCTTGCCAACATCTATCTCTGGATAATATGCTCGAAGCAATGTCAAGACATGCGCGGCTCCGGCGCGAGCAGAGGATCGTTTCCAATCAGAGACATAATGTGGAGCCTTGAGCAGTTTATTTATCCAATACTCGCAAGATGTTGGGCCATCAGTCGCAGGAGAGATTACCGTCATAACTTCCTTGGTAACCTTTAAGAAGCGCTGGCTGAGTCAGACAGATATACCAGTTGATCCTTCAAATTGGAGCGGGACACTGGGGCCTCAGGTCCTATGTCAAAGAAAGAAAAGGCAAGAAACAAGTCAGAGACTAACGTTGGTTACCCAAAATATGTATGATTAAAGGAATAAAAGACCAACCAGCAAGCTGCAGGACGGCTGATTTGACCATGGAGCCAAAACCCTCAAAGGCTTTGAGCAGCGAGTTATATTTTTCATCTCGCGCGGCGAGTTCCTTTGCGTGGTCTCCCTTCAGGCGATCAATCAATTCAGATTTAAGAGTCAGCCCTTCTCGCAAAGATCTAATGACCTCGTCTTTCTCCATGAGTCGCTGCTGCATATCAGCTTCAAGTTCTTTAAATTGCTCTTCGCAGGAGTCGAGTTGACCTTTGAGAGATTTTATTTCCTGATCTTGGTCCCTAATGACCTCATTATGCTGCTCCAGGCGAGACTGCATCATTTCAGGATGGTCTATGGAAATGCCTTTACCCTTTATTGAGCCAGAAGCATCAAGCAAGGACAGTTCACGCTGAAAACAAACAGAGCAAAACGCATAGGTAAATTATCCAGGAATTTGGGGGCTCGAGATTTGAAGCCAGGAAAAGAATCAACACCCCGTGCGATGACACAAGGTTTTGATCCTTGGGGGCTACGGTATATGTACCTGGCGACTTGAAGAAAATTGCTCAACTAAGCCGCGCAGCAGAGCAGCATGCTTGTCTCCAGCAGAAATTATGGCATCTGCGATTGACTTAGAACTATTTCCTGGAGCTGGAATTCTATTTTCAGTAGATACCCTACCAGCAGCAGGAGTTGTGGATGGAGCTGCGACTGGAGTCGCGGCAGGAGCCGCGTCTGCAATACCTTCCTCCAGGGAGGGCCTTGGTTGAGTCGCACCATTACTGTTTCCCACGTTTTCATCAGCAGCATCATCCTCGCTCATAGCTTGCTGAGAAGAAGTGGGATGGGAATTAGACTTGGTAGCCTCTTCAGACATAGCCCTGCAAAACATTGATGGGTTAATAAGCTGACCTAGCAGAGCCGCAACATTGAAAAGAAGGCGAACCATACCCAGAGGCGACACGGATACTCTTCATCAGGCAACCAGAGAAGGAGAAGATAAACCTTGCAAATCTGAACCTACAGAGTATGAAAAGAAGTAGTGATCAGCAATTCCTTGCCAGAAATACGTAAAACAAAAAGAAAAGGAGAAGAGTCGCAAACAATTACCCGAGCTTATTGAGAAGCAATCCTTTGCAACAGCCTCGGAAGAAAAAGTAGCCTTGTTGGGATCAGCGAGTTTTAAAGATTTGGCAGCTCTTGTTTCTGCTAGTAAGCCAAGGCTTTGCGACGTTTCTCAGGCTGCGCGGGGTCTTCTGAGCTCTGGCATAAAATACGTTTCGAGGACCTGCGAGGCACCTCAGGAAGTTCCAGGAAAGGTGTATTTGGAGTCGAGGACAAAAGAGCGTCGGCCATTTGTTGTTCCTCTTCAGAAGCACTACCCTCGTGCATAACTGTATCTTCGCCAAAGGCTGCGGCTTGCCTTGACGACTCAGCCGCGGTTCCTTGGTTCAAGTCGACGTCCTCTGAAGGAAGAACCCAGAAATAGGGATCGATCTGAAAAGGAGCTCAGGTCAGAAATAATCAATTTTGGAAAGGAATTTTCGAGGAAACAGTGACAAGTAAACATTACCACAAAAGGCTTGTGCTCAGCCCAGAAGGGAGCAAGTCCGACGTTGTCATACGAGTCAATATCCTCGTCCGTCACTCGGCGAATGAAATTTATCCACTCCCCTTTGTCCCAATCTTCAGGGCAAGTGCGATCGACGTCATTTGCATGACAAGTGAAATCCATCATAAGCCGCGAGCGGCGACTCACAGGCTGAACTCGCCATTTAGTCCAGCAAGATATGAGATCTAATCCAGTGAGACCATGGAGTGTCAGCGCTCTCACCTTGTCTAGAAGGGATTCGATAAAGGGCAACGAAGAAGGATCAGGTTTGGAAGACAGAGCATCGGTAGCCTCGAAGGGAAGAGGAGACCAAAGAGGAAGAGGAATTTCACCCTCAGGAGAAGTGTTTTTACAATAGAAGAATGTCCTTTGCCACTCCTTGATTTTCTTGGCAAGAGTTAGTTTTGGGAAGATACTACCCCTACGGCGTTGGAAGGAAATGGCGCCGCATTGGAGAAAAGGACCATCTGTGGTTTCCCTTTGACTATTGCAATTGAAAAGAGCAAGCCAGAAATCTATTGAAGGCGGGATACCCAGATAATCTTCGCAGAGGACGTGGAAGTTGCTCACTTGCAACATCGAATTAGGGCCAATATCATGGAAGCGGAGACCTAACCGCTGCATCAAGGAGCGGAAGAAGAGAGAGCCCGGGGGCTTGAACCCGCGCTCAACATGCTCCGCAAAAATCACTACTTCTCCTGGTTGAGGATTGGGGATTACCTCCTCACCGCCGCCCGCCATTCGCATTGATCTTTTGGCGGAAGAAGGCCCCGTGCAGATAGGGATTCCAGGAAATCTTCGTCGACCCACGAGCCTTCCCAGTTGCACTTGCGGCGAGACATTTTTCTCAGATCGATGGAGATATCCACCGAAGGATTGTGAGTACGAGAAGCGAGATTGGAGGCGGCGGAAAGGAGTAGCGGATGCGTAATGCAGGACTTGATGCAGAACGCTGGGAAAACGATGAGCCAAGATAAATAACCCAGACGCGGAAGACGTTTAGATCTGAAAATCAACCGTCAAGACAGGATAAGTCGCGTTCTTGAGCCGCCAAGAAGAGTTATAAGCCGCAGATTGGAAATAAGAAAATTGGAGTTCAGCTGGGATAATTCACTGCGCGGCTCAGGGGTTTGTTAAGACGAAGGAGCCTTCACTCGAAATCCAAGCTAAACTTGGGGGCTAATGTCGGGGGAATACTTTCTGGATTAACCCGCGGCCCAGTGCGACTTAACTTACTCGCACGGACGAAGGCCCACTTGGGAGCAAGCCCAATATTGAACCGCCATAAGGGAAAGATCTAGAAGACATATCCCGGAGGACGTGAAGACCAAGTAGTCTCCGAGTAGGCCTCTGTGGATGTATTCCTTATGGGGAAGTTTCCTTTTGTAACCTAGCGAGCCTCTGTGTATATAAAGAGGACTCGCAGGACTTAGAGCGGGTCAAGCTATCAAGCCCCAAACCCTAGCTCATACGGCGAGTACCAGATCGGATCGCCTCCATTGTAACACCTCGATTATCATATCAATACCAATCTAGGGTAGGCAGGAAGTAGGTCTTTTACCTCACATTGAGGGGGCCGAACCTGGGTAAATCTGTGTTGATCTTTGTTCCTGCGATCCCAAGCTCGGAGATGCTTGACTCGCATAATCCCACACCTACGAAGTCATCTATGACACCTGACGTGACAAACCCACGACATCCGCGAAAACTCGGTTCGGATGCGCGGATTCACGGGGCCCTGCAAAATCTTTTGCGGGTTGGGTAAATTTGCGGATTCTGTTCTCCGCCGTTTTGCGGTTTTCAATCCGCATCGGGCGGTTATTATGCGGGTTTGACTGTTTTGCGGGTTCTGCTAGAGATGCTCTTATATCCGCATTACTCAATGTATAGCGTTCAATAATTTATTTCTACAAAAATATAAATCTTTTATAGGTTGTGATAATGGCTAAATAACGAATTCCTATCCCACGACTTTAGGCACAGGCCGTCTTCATGAAGCATATTCAAGCCCCTATCGGTCTCAGGACTTAAATCCTCTCACTTTCAACCTCTTGTCGATAAGGTGGTGAGGAAACTTGTACCCTGGATTGGGAAACATGCCACTATGGTCGGACGATCGGCCCTTGTCAAGGCGGTGCTGACATGTGTGGTCATTTACTTCATGTATGTTCTTGATGTCCCGGTGGGGATGCTTAAAAAGTAGATGGGCTTCGGAGAGCATTCCTTTGGGCGACTTGTGATAACGTGACGAGAGGAAAATGCAAGATCAATTGAGACTTGGTTTGCAAACAGAAGGGGAGGGGCAGACTCGGAATCCTAAATCTCAACAAGTTCGCCACAACGCTACGACTTAGATGGCTTTTGCTAGAATGGATGGATGACAATAAACCTTGGATGGGCCTCGACAACCCTTGCAATGAGATGGACCGGGAATTCTTTGCAACAACCACATATGTCACCATTGTAAATGGCGAAAAAGCTCTATTTTGGAGTCCCCTTGGCTTGATGGGTGCCAGCCTAGGGGCATTGCACCCCTAATTTTCGCCATCTCAACAAACAAAAAGGCCACGGTCTCCAAAGCCCTCAACAACAATTTTTGGGTCTCCAAAATCAATATGGATCAAGGATTGAGCACCGAGCACATTTCACAATTTATCTCTCTTTGGACGATACTTGAAAATGTTCACCTTACAGACAAATGATGGACTCCATTACGTGGAAGTTCTCCAGCGATGGATAATACTCCGCCAAGTCGGCCTACAATACATGGCTCATTTCCTCCGTCTCACCCTCTCACCGATGCCAAGGCAAATTTGGAAACAATGGGCGCCTCCCAAATGCTAACTCTTTGCTAGGTTGGTCACACAAACTATAAAAAAGGTCTACTCTCGCGGCATCGAAAAACTCAAGGCCTTGGCTCCCGCTAGGAACCAAAGTTTAGATTCATCATTGATTTTCGCAAGTACCATGTCGGCGGTGGAGCTTTGGTTGCGGAAGACACGAGTGCTCCATCTTTACTAATCTCCTATGAAATGAGCATGGCCAAAGTAGCAATGGCTTTCCTGTGAGGCACTAGTACAGAACAACACATCGGAAACGGGCCAAAAACTCCATCGGCAACGGAAAAAGGGTCCGTGTCCCCGCCCCCGTGGCTGATGTGAAGGCCCTCATCAGTAACGGAGGCAAAACACCGTTTCCGATGAGGTCTCCATTTGGCAACGGTTGTGCGCAGACCTCCGTTTTTTTAGTTTTCCTTCATCAGATACGGAGTTTTCCATCTACCCGTTTGCACTGAGCTTTTCTCATATTTCGTTTATATGCCATAATACATGAAATGCTGATTGCACAATGCACTAAGACGTTATTCAATTCATAACATAGAATAAATGTCATCATTACATTGGTATACAATAATATCACCGTTTACAATTTGACTACAATCATATCTAGCACACATTGGCATAATGTAATATCACCTATTACACTTTGACTACAATCATGAACTCTAAACCTATAAGCAACTAACCTAACAAGATGGAAGGCTGGCTTAATTAAGCCAGGCTGGCTTAATTAAGCCAGCCTTCCATCTTTGACTTGGAGCTCACCTTCTATGAGCTCTCGGTCGTCGTTGTACCCACTCCAAGACCAGTATCCCCGAAATATCCTTGCCTTAAGGTTTCTGGTTCCCGGAATGGTGTTGGTACTTTTATGCAGTGTTGCCGAAATAAACTCCTGCGTGAAAAAAAAAAGATTAGCGAAATATACAAAATACATCTGGATATAAAAGAACATAGGTGGCTATTTTCTAGCAACTGCTCTGTTCGGTTGCCATTTTCATGCAACTGCTAATTAGATCGGCGGCAAATATCCAGGAACTGCTCTGTTCGGTTGCCATTGTGTCTACTTTGTGGCAGACAGTTCGCATTCCTTTTGTCTCTTCTTCCTCGTTCCACCCCAATCCCCCACCAGCCATGGACGACCGCAACAGAATAAAATAGACATCTACCGTCCAGGCCCGCGGCACCACCGTTCTGGAGGTGGTGTACACGAACGAGGAGCATACCGTGGAGCGGATCCTTGACAAGTACGAGGAATGGCTAGCAGAGGAGAAGCATCGGTTCGTCGGCCTTGACATCGAGTACACCCGTAATCGTCGGGACATGGCTGTCCTGCAACTCGCCTTGCGCCAGCATGTCCTCGTGTTCTACTGATGCAGGTCCAAGAAGCATTGTCCAGCGTTGGGCAAAATTTTTGAACGCAAGAATATCACCTTCGCAAGCGTGGACATAACCAACGACCGCAACATGCTTTCTCGTGCCGGCTTCCACATTCCAGCGGAGTACTACGTGGACATCCAACTAGTATACAAAATCAAGGGTGGAGACGAGATGGACGGAATGGGCAATCTAGCGGTGGTCCTCATCGACAGATCATACTTCAACATGAAGAAGGAGTTCCCATCAGAGCAGCACAAGTTTTGATAGTGCAAGCCTCTGTAGAAAGTAAACCTCGACTATGCAGCAATAGATGGGTACGTGACCTACGAGTTGTATCGCAAGATCCTAACCTTGAAGGAGAGGCTACTTCCAACATGGCAGGAAATGCTCTGCCCTAGGTGCAAGAATGCCCTAGGTGAATTGCAATAGGCCTTCGATGTCGGTGTTTAACTAGTTTGTATAGTTGGTGCTTTAACAATAAGTGTTTGTAATTATCAGAACATGTGTGTGTGAATTTGCACTATGCATTGGATGTCTATGTTTATGTACTTGTAATAATATGTACACATGTTTGTGAGTGAATTTGTTTATGTGATGAAATGCTCATACGTAGAACCTAGTTCATCGACATCACAGCCGGTCACAGAAAGATTTATACCTTTCACCCGGCGGGAGAGGAGGTGCAGGCCTCTGTCACATGCGTTGCGATGCTACCAGCACGCTGCGACGCAACCACCTCCTCCTCCTTCTCCATCGTCGACATCCACCTCCTCCTTCTTCTCTAGATCAGACACCACCTCCTCCAGATCGGCCACTTCCTCCTCCAGATGGGTTTCTGCTGGTAGATCCGCCGGAGGTGCTGCAACACCACCTCATGAATGACCTCCTCCACATCGGCCTGGCTCAGAAGACGTCGGACATCACCGGAGGAGGAGGGCGCCAGATGCTGGTGTTGCCGCATCACTAGCGGACGCATGGCTGCCTCCAGATCGACCTTCCCCTCACGAAGGGCTGCCGCTAGAACGGTGCTGCCGCGGCGGCGAGAGGCGCGGCCGCGATGGCCGGATCTAGAAGCGCTGATAGAGGAAGGGAGAGTGAGGAGAATTAAAAGCCACAGTGTTCGGCGGCTAGGGTTGGAAGAGAGACATCGAGAGAGTGATAATGAGACTGATGACTTGCTAGGGCCGGCGATACATTTATAAGCACCACATTGGCAACGGACATTTTATATAACTGTTTCCATTGCTTTTGTACGAGCGATAGAGTAGACTTACTAACAGGTACTCTAAATTACATATGAACGCAGAGACCACTTAGGAAACGGTAATGAACCACATAGGATACATATATTAATAATAAAGATGACTAAACTACATATGGACTTGATATTAGTAATGAAGTAAACGATTACATATATGCTACTACTAGCTGCTGCTGATGATGACTCGGGCTCGTCGTCGCTGTACACCAGGGCCTCCCTCCGGCATAAAGTATCGTCGAAGATCTTGATGAAGAACCCGTTGTCGACGTCGAACTCGAAGCACAAAAAGTGCCCCTGCTCAAGCTTGTACGCTTGGGCGGAAGACTTCCATCCCCGGTTGAGGTACAAATTCCCCCCGGCACTCACGGCCGTCTTCACGACCTAGCTGCCGTTCTCCCAGTCCTCCATCTTCAGATGCATGGTACTTGGCACCATGCCTTGGAGCTTCTCCGCGAACGCCCTAGGAGCCTCAGGCGCCCCTCGATGCCCTTGTACATGATAACCAGGAACTCGAAGCCGCGCAGTTCCGGGGCCATGTCTTCAGCGGACGGTGAGGGCGACACGGACGGTGAGGGCGACACCGACGACGTGGCATTGCCTCTGCGCCCCCTACCACGGCAGCGCCCTCGTCCACGGCCGCACCCTTGTCCACGGCCGCAATCGCTGCTCGTACCTCTCGCCATGGATTTGGACGGAGGGGACCTGGAGAAGATTGGAAAACGGGAGGCGATGGACTGGGGCTTCAAAGAGACCGGTGCTGGTACCTCTCGCCATTTATACTCACGGGTCTGCTCCGCCCACCTCTCCATCTGCCCCTTCGTTAGCCTCCACGTGTCAACATTTTCAACGGTTGGAAAAATCTACCCGCTACCATAGAGGAACTATTGGAAACGGGTCATTTAAAAGACCGTTGCCAATATAATGAGTGACGGAGAAACAAACAGGTCCGTTGCCAATGTTGGCGGGCCAGCCGCGGCCCAGGTCTGGCTTGTACGCACCGGCCACACAGAAAGCATGATTTTCCGTCGCCTATCTCCTGCCGTTACAATAGAGGGGTATCCGATGTGTCGTTCTGTACTAGTGCGGGCTTCTTCCATGGATAGCCATAGACCACCACTCCTTCACCGAGGGAAAGTTTTGCCAATCCGCGGGGAAGAGATCATGGATGCCAAACCAAACTTTTATCAAAGACCATATTCTCGTCGTCACTCTACACTTTAAGAGGAGGTCCGTCCCCGATTCTTGCACTTGATCACATAGCTTGCACCTACCAGAAGTTTGCCATCCACGCCTTTCCAATCTATCGGTCGTCTAATTCTAGTTTGTAAGACCTCTTAAACGTTCTCCTTAATCAATGAAAATGGCCAATCTTTTTCCTTGTTTAAAAAAATATTCAAGCCACATGTACCCTCGATTATTGCTTCAGCCTTATACGGGTGCCCCCAAAACACCCCAAAACACCACACCCCCGTTGGACCAATACAAGAGTCTGATTCAAAACGATACAAGATAAGGTGAACTCACTTTTTGCCTCATGTGAATTTGATGGTAATGACTAGCTACTTCAAAATAATATGCTATATATACTCTGGTACGAACCCGACATCGACCTATAAGAGGGGACGAAAGACGGAGCAGAATATATAGACAGAAGAAGAAGAACAAAGAAGAGGAAACTAGGAAAATCCCATACGCGGATTGTTCGATGCCAAACTGCTAAGACCATCTCCACCGGGGCTTCCAATTGACCCTCCAAAGGCCCATTGGGGGTCCGGATGCCAAAATCGGCCACCAGCGGCACCCTCCAAAGGGTCGGGCCGAGCAGAAACGTCTCCGGCACCCCCGAGAGGGCCTCCAAACTTGGAGGCCCTCTCTGGGGTGCCAGACATGGGGCGGACATGGCCTCCGACAGGGGTGGCCCGCCCGTCATACACACAGCGCCGACGCCCGTGCTAATTAGGGCTGTGCAGGAGGCCGTTCGGCCCGATTAATGGCGAGGCGACGAGACGGCGACACGTCAGTCAGCATGCGTCGCAATAATGTCGCGCCCGTTCCCCTGGCCGGCACATAGCAAAGCGACGTGTCGCAATAACTCCGCGCCCGTTCCCACAGCGTAGACGGAAGTGACGCCTCGAGCGCCGTCCACGTGTTGACGTCGTTGCGGCTTCCAGCGGCGGCGCCCTGCACACACGTCGACGGCATCAATGTGTGGCCAGGCGAACCGGTGAATAGGCGCTAATGCAGGCCACCCAACCCTGCTCCTCCGGCCGCCTTTAAAACGCGGCGCATCGCGACCCTCCTCTGCCCACACCACTTCTTCTCCCGTCCCCTCTCCCAACTCGCCACCAGCAGATCGGCCGACAAGAATGGCGGGCAGCCACGAGACGCCGGAGGAGCGCGAGCTTCGGCGTCATCGCGACTTCCTCTCGGCGGAACGTGCTCGCCGCTGCAACGAGCGCCGCGGCCAGCAACGCCGCGGGCAGATGGAGGAACGCCGCCGCCGCAACGAGGAGGCGGAGATGGCCAAGGCGTATCAACGCGAGCTGTGGCGCGTGGAGGCAGCCAACGCGCCTCCGTACGTGGTGTCGCTGGAGACCGCGCGGCTGTACAGCCGCCACAGCGTGCCAGTGGAGGACGATGCCACCCTACCCGATGGGTGGACGAGGAACGCTGTCAACGTGCCGGTGGCACCGCGGCTCAGTGGGTAGGAGCGCATTGACTTCATCAAGCGGAAGTGGCAGGAGATGTCGTACGAGCAGAAACTCGACCCCAAGTACTCCATCTGCGCGCCCTACTAGCATGCCATGGTGGAAGCGGAGTACGAGGCGCGTCGTGCCGGTGTCTTCCTCCCTACCGGCACGCGGGAGCCAATGCCGGAGTTGTCTGCATCGGACGACGACGCCGACCCCAAGCTGCCCGATCTCCCCTTACCAACGGCAGGCGCATCTTGGTCAGCAGCGTCGCCGTCACCGGAGAAGGGGGCGCCAGCTGAAGCCGGCGAGGCTTCCCATCAGGCGCGCCGCCGGTAGATCAAATCCCACCACGCGCCGGCCGCGAAATCAGAAGCCTCAGCCACGACCGAGGCTACGTTTCTAAAGGCCGTAGCCGACGACAATAGCGGATAAAACTTCCGACGCCGGATCATTGATTCCGGCGCTGGTTCGCATCTTCTTCGCCGGCGCTACGCTGTGGAAGCGGCATCTCCTCGATGCCGGCGCCTGTAGTGGTTGGGTAGACGCTATAGCGTGTAGCCGGTAACGGCGTAGTTTAGGTTTAGTTTGTTAAATCTCGTTTAGATTTCAAATTGTAAGTTTGTTAAATCTCGTTTAAATTCCGCCGGAATTCTTTAATGAATGAATGTTAAAAAACACAATTGAGTCCCAATTGGGGGGTACCGGACATGTGTCCGGCCAATTGGGGGGTGCAGCCCACAGCGGCGTACCCCAAACAAGCACGCCAATTTTTTTGGGGTGCCGGACACCGATTTGGAGACCCCCGGTGGAGATGCTCTAAACGAACATTTTCATAATTATTAAGCGGCTATTATAAAATTTATTACCCAAATCTTATCTTTGAAATTAATGTAAAATAAATAATAATAATGTATCTGTTAATGGGTCGGATTTTCGACCCAACACAAGTGTAGACGAGCCGGTGGTTGGACTCGATGTAAGCGACAACTAGGAGCTCCAAAGAATGCAGACACTATATCTCGCTCTTTGCGAGTGCCATCACCGGCTCGCCGTCGCCCCCGTATGGGCCGGCCCATTCCTTTTTATTCTGTTTATTTTTTCCGACTTCCTTTCTTTTTTGTTTTTCGTTTTCTTTCTTTTTTACTTTATTTTTCGTTTTTCCTTTATTTTATTTTTGAAATGTTCAGATTTTGAGAGTGTTCAGATATGAAATTTACTTATTTATGAAAATCTGAACTATTTTAAAAAATGTTTCAAATTTGAAAATATTCAGATTTAAAAAAGTTTGGACTACAAAAATCAGATTGTAAAAAAGAGTAAGGGCAAAAGGAAGAAAAAACACCTGTTTTAATGGGCTGCATCAATCCGAGCGGAGCATTGTTTTTCGGGCGGTCTATCACGGGCCTTCTGCTGGCAGCAGCTTTGACGTGAGCGAGGGGAGCCATAGGACTGGCTTTAATCGCTTGAAGCGATGAATAGGGGAGCCCAGTAAGAAGGCTGATACTCTTTCGTAATCGCAAGGAAAAAATACCATGTTTCGTGCTTCGTCTCTGCTGAACCACTGTAGACAAAAGCTCTCGATCTTCTCTCATGGCGCCGGCCGCCGCATGAATTGAGCTCTTCCGCGCTAGATATTCTATAGGCGCGGCGATGCCTGCACCACCGTGTCCCAAAACAATAGGGAGGAGATCAGATTGAAGTGTCCGATGACACCACATGGATTACGCGTGACAAATATATATGCGATGATGATGGCGATGCAGCTCCAGAAGCAAGCTAGCAGCGCTACTGATTCATCTTGTTTGCCACGATTTATCGGCTATTGCGACATATTCCAAAACGAAGAGTCAGATGAGATGGCATTTAGGTCCCTAGGTTGGTAAAAGGAGAGAAAATTGTGGATGCCGTGCAGATATGGTACAAGGAAATATCTGAGGGACGTGACTAATCAGCAGCAGCACCAAGTGTACGCCTTCTCACTCGCCCTTTCCGTCATTATTAATAGTCGGCGCATCCTTGATCTGAATAATATGTATGCGACAACTTCCCAGACCTTTTTACGCCCGCATTTCAACCTTTCCATCACTTTCACTGGTCGCCACCAAAGGAAAAAAATGACAAACTCTTTTGCTTTCCCCATGCCGGCCCTGCCTAGCCTTGGGTTGGTTTTCTTGATGAAATAATTTCCTTTTTTGCTTTCTAAAACGCTTGGAGAAATAATTTTCATGATAGATTTGATGCTGTCCTTTCTTGACACAATCTTGATCAATAAGGTGTAGCTAGCCACATACTACAGCACGCGCTTCCTAACCCACCGAATCTATCCTTCATCCAACTAGACACCGACTGCACTAAAGCGCTCGAGATGGTCAGAGTTGGACATGTCGAACTGTGCTTCCTTATCCGATTTTTTTAATATATATCAGGGTTATGCAACAGACGATATGATTTTCAAATTTAACTCTAGATCTTGGAATACACCTGGCAAGGTCTTAACTCATATACTTTTTCCATTTTCGGGGGAAGTAGAGATTTTATTCAATAGGTAAAATCAAGGGTACATAGACCTGTGGCTCAGAGAACCAAACATGGCGACCATAAGGTTGCGAAATAGATTTTGTATGTAAAAAAACAAGTAAAGAATAATTAAAGAAGTGGTAACACTCATAATCCATACATGAAAAAATAAATAAACAGGAATGGAATACACAATATATAAAACATGCATCTTCACTATCTAGACATCAAAATAGAGCAATACGATGTCACTACGCCACTTATTCCGCGAATAACATATTGTGGCAATCCATAAGCTAGCTCCGGCTCGGACATCTCTTACTTCGGTTGATATATACATGTAATCCATCAAATGGCAGTTGACGGTGGTTTGCCCTTTGGTGGTGGCTCCGGTTTAGGTTCAGGTTTGGGCTCTGGCTTAGGTTCTGGTTTAGGCAATGGTTCAGGTTTAGGTTCAGGTTTGGGCTCTGGCTTAGGTTCTGGTTTAGGCAATGGTTCAGGTTTAGGCTCCGGTTTGGGCTCTGGCTTAGGTTCTGGTTTAGGCAATGGTTCAGGTTTAGGCTCCGGTTTGGGTTCTGGCTTAGGTAATGGTTTAGGCAATGGTTCAGGTTTGGGCTCCGGCTTAGGCAATGGTTCTGGTTTGGGCTCCGGTTTGGGTTCCGGCTTTGGTTTAGGTTCAGGCTTGGGCTCTGGTTTTGGTTCTGGCTTAGGTTTAGGTTCAGGCTTAGGCTCGGGCTTAGGTTCTGGTTTTGGCGTAGGCTCCGGTTTTGGCTCTGGCTTTGGCAATGGTTCAGGTTTGGGTTCTGGCTTAGGCATAGGTTCAGGTTTAGGCATTGGTTCGGGTTTTGGCTCTGGCTTAGGTTCTCGTTTAGGCAATGGTTCCGGTTTTGGTTCAGGCTTAGGCTCTGGTTTAGGTTCCGGTAGAGGCTTAGGCTCCGGTTTTGGTTCTGGTTTAGGCATTGGTTCAGGTTTGGGCTCTGGCTTAGGCTTAGGTTCAGGCTTCGGTTCGGGTTTAGGCTCGGGTTCAGGCTCCGGTTTAGGCAATGGTTCCGGTTTGGGTTCAGGCTTGGGTTCCGGTTTAGGCTCTGGCTTAGGCAATGGCTCAGGCTTGGGCTCTGGCTTTGGTTTGGGTTTGGGCATTGGCTCAGGCTTTGGTTTCGGTTTTGGTTCTGGTTTGGGTAATGGTTTGGGCATTGGCTCTGGTTTGGGTTCAGTCTTTGGCTCTAGGTATGGCAGAGGCTTCGGCTCCGGCTCCGGGAGCTTCTCAACAGCAGCAAGGCCCCGGCCAGCGGCGGCCGCCTGGTGGAAAGCAGAGGCAGCCACTAGCCCGACGAGGAGCACGGCAAGGAGGCGATGCCTCGCCATTGCCGCCTGCTTCTTGTGCTCGCAGCTGGTGCTATACGCTAGCTTCTCTCCTCTGGACTAGATGGATGGATGGATGGATAATGGATGGGTGTTCTTGTGTGCGGTGGTGTTGGTGTTTATATAGGGCGGAGGAGCCAAGCAGATCCGGACGCGTGTGCCACACTCCTGACAAGTGGCCATCCGTCCCTACCATCATCCTCTCTTCTAGTAATGGCTGCAAGGTAATTAACGTGAGATTTGGAGAAGAGACTGCTAGCCGCGAGTCGTTTAATTATGCGTGTAGACGCCGGACGGCTAGCTGGTCGCCATCTCGGCTTGAAATCCTTGTCGGTCCATCTTTCTCTCACTAATGGCGTCGTGTACCATTGACGACACATGATGTAACTGGGTCAAGTTTCAGTAATTACTCGCTAGCTGTGCAGCTGGGCATTGAAGCTAAACATCAACTCGTATATATGTGCCGTACTACGCGCGTGGGTCGTACTGTGGCTAGGGTAGCATACACAAGAACGTATAGAACAGTAAACTCAATGTGTGGTCATAGGTTGCGTGCTTGCTTCTTCTTGTTTGACCATCCATGTCCGATCGATCTATCTGTGTGTACGGCAAGCTGCAGCTCTTGCCATCGACGACAATTGCACCATATCTATCGAACCATCGGCAACTTTGAAATTGTTCATCCATGGACGATCGACCGACCAACCTTTTTTTTTTCGAAACACAGTACAACGCAAGCGCTCATATACACGCGCACACACTCACCCCTATGAACGCACGCACGCACACCCTCTTGTTTGCTGTATTAATTGGATGGTTGCTTGGTCACACGCGGCCGGGTAGGCGGGCAGGCTACCTACATGATCTTGTGTTGAGATTCTTACCACATGAGTAAGCTCTACTTTTACACGTGTTTTTCTTGCTTCCATTAATTTAACACTGTACCTGATGCCACAGATATACTATTGCCGAAGATGGTGAAGGATTTATATCGATTGACAGACGAAGCAACCTATAGTAATTAAGGAGTTGTTGCCACAGAGTAGCAGTAGTATTTTAATTCGATTAGTTGTTTTGTCCCCTCCTTAGAGCATCTAGAACTCAAGTTCGACCGACCGACCCAGTACACGTCAGAGCAACACAAGTAAAAGGCGATGAGTGGCCGGTCAAAAGTGGAGCCACGCAAGGTAGAGAATCCTCTACCTTTTGTTGTTTCAAAAAGATAAGGTGACGCGTCCCAGTTCGTATCACCCAACTTCCGATGCTGAATTCAACGAACTGGAACAAAGAACGGATCGCGAAAATCCCGCTCCCACACTTTCGACATATTTCCCGATTCCGAATTCCGAAAATTCCGTTTCCGAACCCGAGAATCCCGATAGCATTTTCGAGAATGGGATCTGATTTCCTGAATTTATCTCGGGTAATTCGGGAATGTGATCTTATTTCCCGAATACCCCGAATATCCCGAAAGTGTGGGAGCCCAGCAGAAACGTGAGAGACCCAACCCACGTAACAGCCCACAGGCGCACGACGCCACGACCGCACGAGGCACAACCCTAGTCAGGGCAGGCGCTCGATCCACTCCAGTCTAGTGCACGCACGCTCGATCCGCAGCCGCCACGGGCACGCTCGACCCGCAGCCATGCTCGCACGATCCGCCGGTCGCCGACCGCCGCCCGCCCGCGTCGCCAAGCGCTCCCAGCCTACCACGCCGTCCGCCCGCGCCATCGATCCGCCCGCCGCCGTCCCCAACCACGCCTGGAATGTTGGGTATTCCGGGATTTCCCGATCCCGATCCCGAATTGTCGGGATCCCGAATTTTTGGGAATCAAATTTCCTGAGGGAAATTCGGGAGTCAAGTTGTAGATCCCGAATTATTAATTTCCCGAATTTCTCGTCCCGAATTTTCGGGAAATCCCGAACGCCCACCGTGACTTCACAGGCATCGGATCTATACTGAGCTAGCTACCTTTTGATTGTAGCGCGCGTTCGATCGATACTTTGGGCTCCACTGGAAAGGAAAGGTCGGCGGCAAGGAAAAGGCCCGATCTTAGCATCTCTACCGCCCGCTTGCAAATGTGTCTCGAAAAATGGATGGCCAAGGTTGATTTCAGGGTACAGTAAATCCAAATAATAGAAAGGAAATAAGATGTAAAGGGGAAAATTTAATTTAAATTTAGGGTATTTTACAAGAATTTGAAAAAATAGAAGCAAACTAAATCATAAGCTAGGCGGTATCTGCCAATGATGCCGCCATCGTAGGGCTCCGGGCTGCTCCTGCACCGCCAGCTACGATGGCCACACCTGGCTTTGGGACGATCTTAATTGCCTCCTACGACAGCCAAGCAGACCACTTCTCGTGCTTCACGACGTCGTCGCTCGGCTCCGGCTTCACCACGGTGGGCGTTGCAATTCCTCGCCGTGAGGGTGTTGCGGCTCCAGCGACGCACGTAGGGACATATAGTAGCCGAGGAAGTTCTTCATGTCTAGAGGGTGGCACGGCGGTGGTCGAGGCTCATTGGTGGAGAGCAGGAGCGCCATGGTGAAGCCCGACGTGGCTCTGTCGTCGAAGGGGTCCCGAAGAGGCGACAAAACACACCAATCCAGGGGTTGGGGGTCCTCCTGCTTTGGTTGCAGCGGTGTGCCTATGAGCGTGCCACGCCTGCGTCTCCCGGGCTCCTCCTCCTTTGGCGCATCATCTGTTTGAGTGGGGGTGAGTTTGGGGGCCGGATCTGGATCGGGGGGGGGGGGGGGGGGGGGGGGGGGGGGGGGGGGGTCCTCCTGCTCGGGTTGAGGTGCTGTGCCGATGACCGTGTCGCGCTTGCGTGTTCCGAGCACCTCCTTGACGTCACTGCTCGGAGGCGCACCACCCTCCTCCTCCTTTGGTGCACCTTCTGTTTGAGTGGGGGTGAGTAAACAGGGAGCCACGTAGGAACTCGTGATGACGCCATTAATCTACGATGACTGCCGTCTATCTCCCCGCGTGTTTATGACAGGCCCCCCCACCTGTCGCAGGACTTGTCTGACGTCCCTAATCGGATCTCCAAACTTCAGCTGTGTCTAGAGGTGCCGAATAAATTTTGGGTTGCTCCGTACCGATGGGGTGTCGTTGTGGCCGATTTTTATGTACTCCGTTAGTCCGTTGGACCTTTGAAGAGTCGTTTGGATGTTCTAAGATGTACAGAGATGCGACTTGTATTCTTGTGGCGTGCCGCGTGCAGTAGAGAAGTTAACGTACGTAGAGGGGGCCGGGCTATGTAGAGGAATCCTTGTCACGGGGACGGGGGTGCTCGCCTTTTTGTGATTTGTGAGGGAGACGCACATTCAATCCGTGGATCCGCCCAAAATCTTGCATGACTCGTTGCGCGGACACGAGAACGACCCCCCATCCGCTTCTCACTGCACCACGGCCTTTCTTCTACGCATGCTACTAAATCATTTTCGTTGTAGCCCCCGTAGGGCATGGGGCATCTCGCCCGCGATAGCTACAACTCCAACCCGGCGTATGTTCTTGTTAATTACTACCTACGGTCTGCTCCCTCTTCTTTCGCTTTTGTTTTGCCGAGGGCCAACCGTGCTTGTGTCAATCTGTCATGTCCCTTTTACTTTGGTTTCCATCTGCCCACCCAATGACATTTAGCAAACCCCCACCATCGGCCCAACTAACGGAGTAAAATCTAAGATATTTGTTGGAGGCAGAAATGAAAGCGCGTGGATGGATACACATGACAACGTCCCCACATTTCCATGTGTAACCAAACAAGATATCACATACTACTGCTGCTGCTGCTACTACTACAAGATCATCCATAATCTTGATTTTGTGATTTGGGCCTTCCAATGGTTTGAAATCCAACACATTAACCCAACTACCATAAAAAGATTGCTGTCTATAAAGGTTATTAATATCAAGCTTAATATTGTAAAAACACAACAACAATGCCTAGTCGAGACATTGAGAATGCACATGACCAAACTTTTAGCAAAAGAGTAACACCCAAATCATCCAAAAGCAATCAACAACGTGTATCAGCAAAACCTCAACATCAACCATCACTATTGTCAACACCCGATGAGAATGGTTCTACTGAATCAAAGCCTCCAAAAGCGATATGTTTTCATCACAGACAAACCCATATTAGAGCCAAATGAAAATTTGCAACGGTCATGGACGGTTTTCCTCAAAAATGTCTATAAACGGTCGTTGGCGACAGCATGCACAGTGCAGACTGGTCCTTTGTTCGCTTATTGGGTTTTTTACACTCATGCACCCATCAGAGCATCTCACCCCACCGGTCGCTCCCAATAGACGACTCCCAATAGAATTGCGACCAAATTTAAATAAAAAGGACGAGATGGTCAAGTTCGAATAGCGTCGGTCAAGTTCGCACACCCTTGGCGTCTTGTCAGCCTGGGCGCGGCATTGGCTCCGGGTCGGAGGGTGTCGTGTTGGTGGTTGCCTGCACCGTCGTATCCATCGACGTCGGCTCCGGCGGCAGAAGACCCATCTCACGCAAGATGCGCTGCTGACATAGCACAAACCAAGCCCTCACCGGCGGTGTGTAGGCAGAGAGGTTGGCGGTCAAGATCTTGGACTCCTCCTTCATCTTCAGAGTGACGGATTACGACGCCTCCGACATAGTCTGGATTCTTCTCGTGTCGGCTTGCATGCTAGCTGCCTACGCCTTCTCCCTCACGACTGCAAGCCTCTCCTTCTCGACGGCGACCTTCTCCTTCTCCACAGCGACCTTCTCGTCATGCTTGATCATCAAAGACAACCAATTGTCTATGAAGGTGCTTGTGTTTTGCTTCGACGTGGTTTTGACCTCGGCGAGGCACTTGTCAATGGACGCTTGCACGGACGCCGCGGATGATGCGCCTTTCCTGTCAGACTTGGCCTTCTTGTTGCCAACATGGCGTCCTCCGACGTGGGGAGCGCCGGGTCGTTCGGCCCACGGGTGGACGCCATTGAGATCGATCTAGGTTTTCTCCCACTTTTTGTTGTTTACAAGCTTCACAAAGCAATGCATGAACTTGAAATCCTTGTGCTTGTTGTTCTCTCGAAAGAACGTGAGAGCGTCTTGCAACTCGTTCTTCACGTTCTTGCCACTCGCCTTCCTTCTTTGCATTTGCTCAAGGTCGCCGTGAAACTTGTTGCATTCGGCTTGGATGGTCCATCACCTATGCAACATGGCGTTCCAATTGCGATCCATTTCCACCTTGGCATACTCACCATAGATCAACAATACCGGCCGTAGGTTTGGTTGGAGCCGACGATGGAGTCGTTGGTCACAAGCTTCCATGTGGTGCATAGGCACTCGTCCTACTTGGTCTTCCACCTCTTGCCCTTAGTGCCTTTCTTCCTCGTCTTGCGGACCGTCCCAGTCTCGACATCGTCGACGTCGTGCATGTCGGCATCCGCGTCTACCTCGCCGTCGCCCTCCTCCTCCTCAGCGTCGCCCTCCTCTTCCTCTTCGTCCCCTTCCTCTTCTTTCACTTCTTGCTCTTCCAAAGCGTCGGTCCTGCCCTCATGGATCATGCCACACAACACTTCCGAACAGTCGAGCTATTGCAAAAACAACGCGCACGTCGGTTTCATGTCATGAACACAAAATGCATGAGGCAAAGGACGTAGATTTCATACCATTTCATGGTCTGAGCCGGTTGGCATTTCGTCTAACATGTAGGCACCATTCCCATCGCTGTTACCGGAACCATCATGGGCGCTCCAAAAGAGGCATTGACGGCCACTAGCATCGACGCTTGGGCGTGACCTCCCCCTCTACGGAACCGGGGAGTCGATGAACGTCTGGTTGAGGTCAACGCGGAGGCCGACGTTCGTCGACTCGGAGCGGTTGCTCACACTGAACACTGGTGAGATCCATGGCCCTGAACGTGGAGTGGCGCCACCGCCATCGTAGTACGCTGGATTCGACGGCGATGCGTCCCCCGGCGCATTGGTGCTCCCTTGACTTGCGTCGCTGAAAGTGCATGGTGTCCCCATGTGTGGTTTTGTTAATTAATGACAATCCTTATGGACTAATGTTTGCATTGAGATATCCTTGTAGATCGTGTCCATAGGAAAAGATTGAAGTTCATATGTTGGACTCTAGAAGATTAGATGATGATCAATGCTCTATTTAAGGGTTTATATGAAGAATGGTCATGTATAGAGTTGAGCATAATGCAAGTGTGGCTTGGAAAAGAAGAATGAGTGAACATTCTTGTTTATCTCCAAGCCATCATATATATTAAGAAAAGATTATGAAGTGCAAGTTCAAGAGAAGCATCTCGAAAAAATCCTATGCTTGAAGTTTGCCACCCATTTGGAGATATTGGTCAAGTGAAAATGTGCCTATTAGAGGCTCTCCCACATTGGAGTATGGGGGAGCAACATGTGAATCTTCATCAAGCGAAGCGTAATCAAGAAAGGTGGTCCACTTGAAGAGATCAAGATCGTCATCATCTTGCTCAAGTGGAATGCGCAAGGCAAAAGTATGATCTTGATAGGTTTTCCTTTCTACCGGTATCATACTTGGGAGACCGGGTTATAGGATAGACGGCGTACTATCAAGAGGGGCTCTCAAGTGAGTAACTTGATCTCATCTTTGTGGAGGGCTCAAACCTTTGCATACTTACATATCATCTTTCTTGGTTCTTATTTGGTTTTCTCCTTGTTGGGTTTTGGTGCTTGTTGTGATCTTCGTGACAAGCCCAAGTTCACCGAAAACGGATTTCGTATGGAAAACTTGTTGCGTTTTCGGTTTTGGAGGTTTTGCCGGTTATTCTTTTAGAGAGAGGTTTAAACTTTTCCCTATTTGGTTTTATCCTCCCTTGTTGAACTATGATGTTTCTTTGCATGATCTTGTAGGGCTCATTGCGGGGATTCCAACGAGCCCAAGAACATCGAAAACGAAATTTGTTTGCTCAAGATATGTTTGTTTTCGTGTTGATGTTTCTGCAGCTTTTGTGTAGGCCAGAGTCTCCGGTGTAAACACACCGGAGTCTCCAGTCCGGACCAGATTTCACGAATTGGTTCACCTCCTGGTCCCAGGCCGGAGTTAGGCCGGAAACTCCGGTCTAATGGGTTTCTGAGCCTAACGTGCAAATTTTTGGGGACCTATTTAAGGGGGTCTTCTTCCCCAATATCCCCAACCTCTCAAGCACGAAATTGCCCCCCATTGTTGACCTTCTTGAGCTTGGCTTTCTCTCTATTCTTCCATGATTCTTGCCTCCAATTAGAGTGAAAAAAGAGAGGAGATCTAGATCTACACCTCTAATTGAGGGGAAACTTTTGTATCTAGATCTTGGAAGGATTTGATATTCTTCTTTGTTCTTCCTCTCTTCTCCCCCCATAAGCATTAGTTGCTTTTGGTGGGATTTGGAGTGAAGGATTTGAGCACTTCTTGTGCTCTTGCCATTGCGTTGTTGCATCGGTTTGTGCTCTCCACGAGGATTCATGGAAGTGAAACTTTGTGAGCTTGTTACTCTTGGGTCTTTGGACCCTAGACGCCTTTGTGGTGGTTGAGACTTTTTGTGGTCACTTGTAGCCACCCGGGAGCCCCCAATCCAGTTGTGGGTTGTGCCCTGTGTTGTTGTTGTAAAGGCTTCGGATTCCGCCTCGAAGGATTCCGATAGTTGAAGGTGAACCAATCCTTTGTGATGCGGTTCATCGGAGAAGAAGATGAGCCTGTTGTGGCGTTGAGACCAACCTGTTGTGGTGGTCTCACACCTCTCCAACGAGACGTACTCCCCTAAAAGGGAGGAACTCGGGAATACATCCTCGTCTGCGCGTGCCTCGGTTATTTCTATACCCGAGCTCTTTACTTATGCACTTTACATTGTGATAGCCTTCATGCTTGAAGTATTCTATATTGCTATCACCTTGTTACTTGTCTTGCTTTGCATAAGTTGTTGGTGCACATAGGTGAGCCTAATATTTAGGTTGTTGGCTTGTTAATATAAGCACTTAGTTTTATTCCGCTATTATCAAGCCTAAACCGAAAGTTTTAAATCGCCTATTCACCCCCCCCCCTCTAGGCGACATCCTTGTCCTTTCAATTGGTATCAGAGCCTCGGCTCTCTTTTTGGGCTTTACCGCCTTGAGAGTAAAGATGTCGTTTAGAGAATTAGTGCACGATCCCACTTTTATATTCGATGGCACAAATTATGATGTTTGAAAAATTCGCATGCTTAATCTTTTTAGGGACATGGTTCCAAATTATATTAAGAGGATTGTAGATGTGGGTTTTTCTCCTCCAATGGATTCCCAAGAATATCTTTAGAGGATGAGGAAAACTCTCATCTCGATACTCAAGTATCTAATGGTCTTATATGTGTTTTGAGCGATGTAGTTCTTGCTTCAATCATGCCTTTTCGGAACGCACATGAGTGTCCAACATTATTGAGGATGATTGTTCTCCCTCCATGATGGGGGGATAATAACCCGGTAGGCTCATGAAGAGGGAAGCGTGACCCGCCAGGCAGGAGGCCTGGCCAGGCCAGCTAACCATCAGCATGGGCCGGGTTATGTCGCTGGGCCAGTTGGTTTAGCGGTAACCCGGTACAGGAAGGAAAGGTTCTAGAAGACCAGGGTGGTTCAGGACTTGGAGGACACGAAGGCCAGAAGAGCCAGAGTAGGACTCCGAGTCTGGGTAGAACCCGGATTCGTCTTGTAAAGCGCCAGGAGACTCGGTCGTCTATATAAACCGGTTCCTGAGCCCTAGTTAGAGAGGACGGATGATCCAAGCTTAGGCGAGAGAATCATCAAGATAAACCTACGCTACCAAGCGAACCTTGTAACCTAGATCGAGATCCGGCTCTGTTGTCGTAGCCGGGTTATCGAGATCGAGATCAGTAATAAGATAGCAGGAAGTAGGTCTTTATCTCCAATGGAGAGGCCGAACCTGGGTAAACCCTTTGTCCCTGCAGTGCTAAACAAACTCCCAGACACAAGAGTCGCCTTGCCCATCAACTCAAGCTACCCAAAAGTAGCATCTGCAGTGTTATCTGCCCCACGACAGTTGGCGCCGTCTGTGGGAAACGCGTCCAAAAGTGTCACCATCATGGGAGAAGCAATGCAAGGAGTGGAGAATTTTTTTTCGGCGAGATCACCCTCAACTCGCAAGGAGAGCCCATCGTTGATGATTCTGGCTGGGGGCCGGAATCAGATCTACTTGAATCAGGTGATGTTATTCCAATTGGCAAGTTTAATGTTTTCGTTGGTATGATTGCAACTAGATCTGCTAGTGATGGAGAATATGAATCTGTGTCAGGAGCCGCCACAATTGTTCAATCTGATGGAGAGGAATCAGTTGGTACGGCTGAAGATGAACTGCCCCTGGACGCGCACGAGGAACGATCGGGAAACCCGGCTCAAATCCCGGGTGATGTGGTAGACCATGCAAATTCGGAATCGATCTTGCCCCTGTTTGAAGGCCGGTTTGGATATGGAACAGAAGAAGAGGATGAAGAGGAGCAAGAGTCCAGCCCAAGCCCGGTTAGGAGGGTGGCGGTTTACACCGCCCCTTCGACCAACGCGGGAGCATCACCATCAATGGTCGTGCCACCTGCTTTTACTCCGGGTCAACAGCAGCAACAATTGCCACCGTACTGGAGCTGGCGGGTCAAAGAGTTGATGGAGACCCGGCTTCGGTGTCAGAGGAAAGTGAAGACACGCGCGTTACAGGAACAACTTCGGTTTTCTCAATAACCGGGCTCAGGGCGAGGAAAGAAACAACACGACTGGTGCCCAGGCCTTGTTTAACAATGGCCTGGTCCTAGATCCATCAGCACTCACAAGGTTGGTTACCCCAGAAAACGCGGCAGCTAGAGCTATAGAATTGGATACAGCACGCCGGGCTTGGAGCAGATGCGCAGAGACACAATGGCAGAGAGGCAAGATATGGAGGTTAGGCGAAAGCAAATAGAGGATGAGGAAAATCGTCTCAATGAGATGACCAGGGCACACCGGAGGAGGCATCAGAGCCGGCTGGCCCAAGGAGAGAATGTCATAAATCCAGCGGTATTGTTTAGAACCCAGAAAATCAACCAATCGATATAACTCAGGTGGCTCCAGTTGTTAGAACAAATGCAGAACCAGAAAGAGAAACAGGAAGAGCTGGAGTTACAGCTGCAGCGACGCCGGGTTTTCTCGCTGGGGGAGCCAGGGGAAATCCGGGTCTGCCGCCCAGGACACCAAGGTTCCACACGCCGGCGGGCCATTTTTCCAATCCAGCAGATAACGTGTATGCCGCAACTTTAGCACTTGACCGTATTCCATTGGGAGACTCGCCAGCAGAGATTGAAGCCCGGCGGGCCATTGACATGTTGCGTACCGCAGTTGTTCAGCAAGTTCAGTATTCAAAGGAAAAAGTGCACTTCATCTACAACTTATCGTAGTAAGAGTCGCCACGGTGGGAACCCGCCATTGGCCGGGCTCGCCGCGGCACAGCAGCAAAACCCGCCCCAGCAGAACCAGAACAATCAGCAGCACCAACCCGCCCCTGCAATTTCTGTGGCTCAGCAGATAGTCAATAGATCGCGAGCGGGAAGAAGTGCAGCCAATGCAAACCCGGCAGTACCTGCCGCTGGAGTACCACAAGGAGGACCGGGTCCCGCGCCAGCAGCGTCTGCAAGCTCGCCGGGTAACAATAATTTTTTGCAAGTTCTTCTACCTTAGCGGGCCAAAGTGTCTTTCAGATGCCATTAGAGCGGAGCCTTTCCCTGAGAAGTTCAAGGAGCCAAGCAAGATTTCCAATTACGAGCCGAGCATGGACCCGGCAAGTTGGTTGAGCAGCTATGAGATGGCAATGTGTATACGCAATGCCACAGAGAATGTTTGTGCAAAGTACATGTACTTGATGATGAGCGATGGTGCAGCGAAGTTGTGGTTCAAGAATCTGCCAGAGAGATCTATCAATTCCTGGGATGAGTTGAAGGCAGTTTTTATCAAGCATTTCAGGGTACGTGCAAGCGTTTGTTTTCCATTGAAGATCTGATCGTTGTGTACAGAAGAAGGCGAGTCAGCACGTCACTGGATGGGCCGGGTCACGGAGATCCTTCACTCCTCATCTGGTATTGAGCCCAAGGACGCAATTTCATCGATGGAAAAAACTTGCAAGTACGCTCCCTTGGTCCAGAAGCTGGGTCGCATGAAGGAGGGACACCGGGTTAAGCCTGTTACTATGGCAGAGTTGATGGATGCGTGCAACAGACACGCAGCCACGGACAAGACCCAAGATGATAGTGAGGAAGAAAAAGGGAAAGGTACTGCGAATAATGGAGGAAGGAACAACAATGGCCCGGGAAACAATAACAACAATCAGAATCAGCACAAGCGTGGGCATCAGGAGGGAAACTCAGAGCTAGTGGCAAACGCAAATGCCGGGTTTCAGAGGCAAAGGATGGACGGAAATTATCAGGAAAACAGAGGTTATCAGGAAAACAGAGGTTATCAGGGAAACAATGGGAATTACAGTGGTGGAAATAGTTATCAAGGATCACGTCCAATGAGCACTGAAGAGGCCTTCAGGATGCCGTGTCCTCGTCATAGTAAGAACGGCAGACCCGCCAATCATTCATTGGCCCAGTGTGTAGATCTGAACAGGTGGAAAAACAATGAAATTCAGAGAGCTTTGCAAGGAGCAAACAGAGGTGGAGGACCCGGCCCGAGTGCTAACCCGGCTGCGGGCCTTTAACTGGAGCAAATGCGGTACCTACTGGCAACGCAGGACCCGGCCAAAATACAGGTAACCAGGGTGGATTCTCAAACCAGCCAAGGCAACTTGGCCAATATCATATATATACTAGTGGCACGACCAAGAGAGAGAGAAAGATAGTCAAAAGGGCAGTTAACTCAGTGGCTGCAGGGGTACCAAGGTATTTAAGATGGTCAGAGCATACTATTACGTGGAGTAGAGCAGATCACCCGGGTGTGGTGGAACATCCGGGTCTGCTTGCTTTAGTTGTGGCTCCTCAGGTTCATGGCTTTGAGCTAAAGAAGGTTTTGATGGATGGTGGTAGTAGCATTAATATCTTGTATTGGGAGACATTTGTATGCATGGGTCTGAAGGAATCACAGTTACAGAAAACGTCAACGGTGTTTCATGGTATAGTTCCTGGGAAGTCAGCTACACCAGAGGGAAAAATTTCATTAGAGGTTGCTTTTGGCGAGTCTATCCATAACTTTAGGTCAGAGTGGCTCACTTTTGAGGTGGTGAAATTTCCAAGTCCTTATCACGCGTTGTTCGGAAGGCCGGCTTATGCCAAGTTCATGGCAAGGCCGTGTTATGTGTACTTACAGTTGAAGATACCGGGTCCCAAGGGGATCATCACAGTTCATGGTAACAGAGAAATTGCAGCAGAATGTGACGAGGGAGATGCAGCCCTGGCAGAGCAAACTTGTGCTAGAGAGGAGTTGAAAGCTTACAGGTCTAATCTTGACCCGCAGGACAACAAGGCACTCAAAAAACCAACAACAGAAGATGACAGGGCAAAGTTTAAAGCAGCAAAAGATACCAAGATGGTGGATTTTGTGCCTGGGGATTCCTCCAAGCAGTTCGCCATAGGGACCAGCCTAACTGATAAATAGGAAAGCGCGCTCATCGAGTTCATCCGTGAGAATCGGGATGTTTTTGCATGGACACCTAGTGACATGCCAGGCATTCCGACTGAACTCGCTGAGCACCGTTTACATGTTGATCCAAAGGCAAGGCCGGTAAAACAAGGTTTGAGAAAAATGAATGCAGAGAGAAGAAAAGCTATAGGAGAGGAGATAGCCCGGTTATTGGAAGCCGGCTTTATCATGGAGGTTTTTCACCCAGAGTGGTTGGCTAACCCGGTTTTGGTTCTGAAGAAAAATAATGAGTGGAGGATGTGCATCGATTTTACAAGTCTCAATAAGCATTGTCCCAAGGACCCGTTTGCACTGCCGCGCATCGATCAAATCGTTGACGCAGTTGCAGGCAGCGAGCTCTTGTGTTTTCTGGACGCATATTCAGGTTATCATCAGATCAAGCTTAATAGGCAGGATTGGGAAAAGACATCGTTCATCACCCCTTTGGTGCTTTTTGTTACAAGACCATGACTTTTGGGTTGAAGAACGCAGGAGCAACTTATCAGAGGTGTATCCAAAACTGTTTTCACGATCAGATTGGACGCAATGTGCATGCTTATGTGGATGATGTGGTGATCAAGTCAGAAAAAGCCGGGTCATTTATTAGTGACCTTACAGAAACATTCAAAAATTTGAGGAAGTACAAGATGAAGCTCAATCCTACAAAGTGCGTGTTTGGAGTTCCAGCGGGAAAGTTGCTTGGTTTCATTGTGTCAGAGCGCGGAATTGAGGCAAACCCGGAAAAAATCAGAGCCATCCAAAGTTTGAAAAAACCAGAGGAATTGGCAGATGTTCAGAAGTTGACGGGCTGTGTGGCTGCGCTAAGCCGGTTTATATCCCGGCTCGGAGAAAAAGCAATCCCTTTGTATAAGTTACTGAAGAAAACAGACAACTTTGTGTGGAATCAGGAAGCAGACGAGGCATTTGAAGCTCTGAAGAAACAGTTATCAGAAGCGCCAGTTCTGGCGGCCCCGGGTCCCAAGGAACCCATGTTGTTATACGTCGCTGCCGGGCCTCAGGCTGTGAGTGCTGTGGTGGTGGTCGAGCGTAAGGAGGAAGGCAAGGAAAACCCGGTTCAGAGGCCGGTCTATTATGTTAGTGAGGTGTTATCAGAAGCCAAGCAGCGCTATCCACACTGGCAGAAACTAGTGTTTGGTGTTTTCATGGCAAGTAGAAAGTTGAAACCATATTTTCAGGAGCATCCAATCACAGTGGTCAGTTCAATACCCTTAGCAGATATCATCAGAAATTCAGAAGCTACAGGAAGAATTGCCAAGTGGGCAATAGAGATGGGGCCGTACCACATTGACTATGTGCCTCGCACAGCTATCAAGTCTCAAGCATTGGCTGATTTTCTTAATGATTGGACACAGTTGAGTGCACCACCCCTTACCCCGAGTCTCAAGCCTTGGGTCATGCACTTTGACGGGTCTAAACAAGCACAAGGTTCAGGAGCTGGAGTTGTGTTAACTTCTCCCAAGGGTGATAAGTTGAGCTATGTTTTGCAGATTCACTTTGATTGTTCTAACAATGTGGCAGAATATGAGGCCTTGTTGCATGGTTTGCGTATGGCAAAGGAGATGAGCATCAAGCATATCAATTGCTATGGGGATTCAGATCTTGTGGCACAGCAAGTTTCAGGAACATGGGATAGAAAAGATGCAACAATGGCGGCTTACAGAAGAGAGGTGGACAGGGTAGCCGGGTTTTTCTCAGGCTATCAGGTGGATCATATTGATCGCAGAAAAATGATGCTGCAGATGCTTTGTCAAGACTCGGCTCACGCAGAGAGCCGGTTCCACCTAATGTTTTCTTGGACGAGCTATGGACTCCATCAGTCAAGCTTCAGGACGTGGAAGAACTTGCGGGTCAGGAGGACCCGGATTCGCAGTTAGTAGCAGCAACTCATGAAATTCCAGAGTGGACAGAACCTTACTTGGCATATCTTTTGCGTGGAGAGCTGCCAGAGCAGGAAGTTATATCCCGGCAAATTGTGCGCCGGGCTAAGGCTTACGTGGTTATTGATGGCGAGTTATATAAGAGAAGTGTTTCCGGAGTGTTTCAGAGATGTGTGTCTGGAAAGGAAGGCCGGCAAATTCTGAAGAGATTCATGAGGGAGATTGTGGTCATCATGCTTCAACAAGGTCTTTAGTAGCAAAAGCTTTCAGACACGGTTTCTTTTGGCTCACAGCCCAGGCGATGCAGAGCGCCTGGTAAGCAGGTGTGATGGTTGCCAGAGATACGCAAGGCAAATTCATGTGCCGGCTCAGGAGTTGCGAACAATACCTTTGACTTGGCCTTTTGCAGTTTGGGGGCTTGATATGGTGGGTCCTTTTAGCATGTCTCCTTGCAAGAAAACCCACCTCTTGGTTGCCATTGACAAGTTTACAAAGTGGGTTGAGGTGATGCCTGTTACAAATTGTGAAGCAGCTACAGCAGTCAAGTTTTTGAAGCAGATCATACACAGGTTTGGATATCCTCATAGTATCATCACAGACAATGGCACTAACATGTCTCTTGGAGAGATGGCAAAGTTTTGTGGAAACAACGGTATACGTTTGGATGTTGCTTCAGTTGCTCATCCGCAGGCCAATGGACAAGTAGAACGAGCAAATCAGGAGTTGCTTCGAGGTTTGAAACCACGTCTCCGGGTCCCGTGCATCAGAGCCGCCGGAGCGTGGGTTGAGGAGTTGCCATCAGTAGTTTGGGGAATCAACACAACACCAAACAGATCCACCAAGATGACGCCCTTCTTTATGGTGTATGGGGCAGAGGCAGTTTTGCCAAGTGATATAATTCATGACTCGCCTCGCGTGGCGGCTTACGTTGAAACAGAAAATGAGCAGACCCGGCAGGATTCTGTGGACCTGCTAGAGGAGAACAGAGAACAAGCATTGGAGAGATCAGCAATATATCAGCAAGATTTGAGGCGGTATCACAGTCGCCGGGTTAAAACTCGCACTTTCCAGGAGGGAGATTTAGTGCTGCGATGGACGCAATCCAAGGAAGGGATGCACAAGTTATCTCCTCCTTGGGAAGGGCCCTTCATCATAAGCAAGAAATTGAACAATGGTTCATATTATTTGGTGGATGCTAGAGAAAAGTCCGAGTCTGTAAATGACACAGCGCACTCTACCTTTCATTAGAAGAGCGTGAGAGGCCATGGAACATTGCCCAGCTGCGCCCATATTACACTTAGCATGAGAAAGAGATATGAGATGTAACACACGATGTAACAGGCAGCAGGTTTCAGACGCGCTCTTTTCCTTACCAGGGTACCTAAGGGGGCTGGAAGGTTTTTAATGAGGCGGCTTGCTGACCTAACCTTTTCTATCAATAAAGTAAAGGTTGAACAGAAATTTGTCTTGTTTCAGTCTCAGTTTATATTGGCAAGCCGTTATTTCTTTGTTTACATGTATGCCGTAGCAGTTTTTTGTTCAGCTTGGTCTTGGGGGCTGGTCATTGAGGTGGCAAAGTTTTTCCCCAAGACCCGGCTCATACGATTATCCGGGTCTCGAAATTTTTGTGACCCGGTAAGAGCAGTTTTTAGCTTTAGTATTTTGGATTCAGTAGCATGCGTGTTAAGTTTAAGTATTAGTTGTTTATGTTTTCTGTCATAGAACAAGTGTTATAGTTGTTTTTTATCTTTGAGGACGCCCAGAGAGCGTGTCCCACCAGTATGTGGATCAATGGGGTAATGTTGCATAGTTAAGCCATTACTTTATAAACATTGATCCAGGTCTTGGGGGCTCTTACTTGAATAGTTTGCAGCTGCAATCCCAAGACCCGGCTTTTATGCCACTAGTTTATTCTTGGTTATCTTGCTGTTGAGCTGATGTGACTCGCAATTATATGGCCTGATTGCTCACCTGGAAATTCAATCAACCATGAGGCCCATTGGGACTTGGTTCGACCCTGTTTTTCTCAGCGAAGTTGCGACAGGGTATCCATGCGAAAGCCGGCTCACAGTTAAAGAAATCAAAAGGGTCATCAAAACCATAGACAGACAAGTATTTGGACACAAAAGCTTTCACATGGTTCAGTAAAGGTCTTAGCAGTGCATACGCACATCATCACAGGCATAGTATCAAAAGAGCTAAGTTATTACATCAACTGCCTCAAGGGCCGAATAAAGATTGTTTTTTCGCAGCGACGCAGCGTCTGCATAAGTTTTTCAAGCACCGGCCTCAGGTGCCGGGTCTGTGGACGTAGTCTTGGCTGGGGGGTCATCCTTGGCGCTCGCCGGGTTATCTTCTGTTGCTTCTGCTTCCGTAGCCCGGGTCTTGGGGGCTTCATCTCCGCGCCAGGTTACAAGGTGAAGAGGTTGGAAATAACCTTCATCTTCATCTTCCACTGCAGCTCGCGAGGGTGGAGGCACGGTTGGAGTAGATGAGCTTGGGGCAGTAGATGCAGTGGGAGCAGATTTATCCGCAGCATGGAGTCCTTGTAGCTTTGCAGAAGGTCAATACGTTGCGGTTCATCGTCAATGACCTCTTCATTGGCTTTGTTGTAGCCATACTGCAGCGTGTTGAGCGTCAAGCTGTTGGCAATTTTGTGGCTACGTACCGGGTCTGCTTCGCAACCCGGCTGAAGGATTTTTTATCAAACTTGCTGCCATCAGCATTGTACTGGGGGAAGCCTGAAGCAAGTGGTGCCGGGTCTAGGTTGGGGTGGTAGGCCTTTGCCAAAGCAAGACCGCGCATCACCCCGGCTCTGCAAGCGGATCTCTTCAACAAGTGGATCCAGCCCGGCATAGTTGATAAGTGTCCAAGCACTTCAGTATATGTGCTTGGCGGGTTCTCCCAGTTCCTGGCTGCTTTGATTACTTCACAGCTTCCAAAGTATAGTTGGCGCACCATGTGTACATACATTTGATCTTCTCAGTAGCAGTCTTGCGCATGTTGCCATCGCGTGGACCTGAGTGGAAAAACAGTAAAGAAGTGAGGATTCACAAACCGGGTTTGAAGTGTGCTAGTTATACCGGTTAGAGAGTTTTAAACTTACCAACTAGTGAGGAGACCATGTAGGAGATCATTTGCTTGAGCCGGGTCAGCTCACTGGTGGTGTCATTCAGCTGCTTCTGCAGTGTGTTCAGTTGCTCCTGGAAGTTTTCCTCGTGCTCCTGCTTATCCCTCTCCAAGTCAGAATTTTCTTGTGTCAGAGCAGTGATTTTTTCTTCTAAGGCCTGAAGTTGGGTTGCATGATCAGCCCGGGTTTCAGTTTCAGCCTTCAACATTCCTTGGAGCCGGGCAATTTCTTCACTGCTTTTGCTCACGTGTTCCTGTTCAACAGCAGAGAGTAGTATGTGATTAAGACCCAAGTTGTTGAAGGAAAGTTAACCCGGAACTTGGGGGCTATACATTTTAAGTTTCTCAGTGTGTAAGGTGTAGTTCCAGGTCGCCGCAGGCGTGCAACCCGGCACTTGGGGGCTACATGCGCAAAAAGTTTAAAATTTTCTAAGTGTTAGTCCCAGGTAGCTGTGGACAGCTAACCCGGCACTTGGGGGCTACAGTGTCAAATTTTGTTCTGAAAGATGAGCAGTTTTAAGTCCCAGCTTGTTGTAAACAGACAACCCGGGCCTTGGGGGCTACAGGGCTGAAATTTTTATCTACGGCATTTGTCTTTCAAGCACCAAGTTCATCAATAGGTGATAATCTTGGAGCTTGGGGGCTAGGCAGAGTATAGTTATGCAAGAGGTAGCAAGAAAAAATGAGTACCTGGTATCGTTTCTGGATCAGGGAAACAAGTTCAGTCTCCAGATTCTTGTGGTGAGCAAGGCGAGTGAAATATTCTTCGCAAAGAGACGGTGTGGACATGGAGTCCAGAGCTGCCAAGTCCAAAGAAGGAACTGGGTCTTTGCCTTTGGCAGAGGGGTCCAGTTTAATTTCAGGCACAGTGACCTTGGCAATGACCTTGGAGACGCCAGGTGCCGGGCCTTGTTTAGACCCGGTAATCAGCACTTCCTGGTCATCCTCTTTGGTGCCAGACCCTAACCCGGGTGACTGTGCAGTGGGGGATGGCTGTGGAGCAGCTGGAGGAGGGCTTCGTGGAGATGCAACCACGTTTTCAGCAGCAGATTCTTCCTTTTGAGCCGGCTCCTCGACGTGTACCTCCGTTGGAGAAGGTTCTGCCGTAGCATGGGGAGGAGAAGCGGCTGGAGGAGAGTCCGAGTCTTCCTCCATGATGGCCTGGCACTGAAATGAAAAGAAAAGTGGTTAGTCAAAAAAGACAGCAAAAGTACTGAATAATGGAATAATGGGAGAGTATTTCTAACCCGGCATTGATCTGGAAGTCCTCGGGTGTGCTAACACCATCCGAGGAGGAATCTGATAAACGAG
Organism: Poa pratensis; assembly: GCA_947311845.1. Lineage (NCBI taxonomy): Eukaryota > Viridiplantae > Streptophyta > Magnoliopsida > Poales > Poaceae > Poa > Poa pratensis. Next base: position 93,283,938 of record CAMZMU010000063.1, on the reverse strand, counting down.
ATGGTTTAGCAACCCGGATCTTGCCAGCTAAAGGGTACTTTTTGCTGGGCGTCTTCTGGATGGATTTGGCCCAGCTTGATAAAGAGCGTTGAGGGATACCTGGGCTCAGGGTAACGTGGCTCGCAGAAGATCGGGTTCGGCGCCTCTTGTTCGCCTCAGCCTCCTTCTCAGCTTCTGTTTCCTGTGTTTTTGCTTGGGTTTGAGATGAGTTCATCATATAAATTGAGAAACGAGAGTACGGCACCTTAGCAATGGCGGCCCGGGTCCTCTTTTGAGTAGGGGGTCCAGCAGTTTGGGGACCCGGCAGTACGTCAGAAGCCGGGTCAGTAGGGCCTGGAATAAGATTTGCCGGGTTATCAGTAGAAGAGTCCCCTTGAGATATTTCGTTGTTAATTAGGTCGAGGAAGAGCCGGCCTAGGGAGTCAGGCTCACCTTCTTCTTCTTCTTCTTCTTCTTCGCTGGATTCAGTGTCCTCTCCATCAGGAGAGGATGTGGGAGTAAAATCCACGCTCCACCACTTGGAGTCCTGGGAAAAAGAAGTTAAACCAGTAAGATGTTATGGAAGAAATTACCGGGTTACGATTAGCAGAAATGAGTGAGGATTAGTTTCTACCGTGGAGGGTTTGTTCTTAGCACTAAATGGGGCAAGCCCGTTCAGTGCAATGGCAGCTTTGTTTTCGCCAAGGAGTTTCTTGGCATTCTTCACAACTTGGTCGTCAGTTAGCGTCATCTCAGATAACGCATGTTATCAGTGGTTTCACCAGTGTATTGGCAAAACAGCCGGGTCCTGATGCTGAGAGGTTGAATGAACCAACCAATCCAGCACTTGACAAGGTCTGTTCCTTTGAGGCCGTGGGCGAGTAAGCTCTGGCCCGGCGAAGTGTGGGCTCGAGCTTGACTCGGTCAGCATCATCATCATAACTGTTCATCTTAGCCTCATACGTCAGGCCCGAGTTCCGGAAAGCCGGGTAACGAGCGTCGTCTGACTCGGGTGAGGTGTCTTTGCAATAAAAGTAGGTGTTTTGCCACCCCTTAGGGTGACTGGCTAAAGCGAGAGCCGGGAAATCGCATTCCCTGCGGCGCTGGATCGCAACTCCACCGTACGGGATCACTTGGTCCTTGCGAGATGGATTGCAATAGAAAAACTCGAGGAAAAGATCAAGGCTAGGAGCCATTTGCAAGTAATCCTCACAGAAGACAACAAAGTTACTTGTTGAGTATGGAGTTGGGGCCTATGTCCTGGGGCCTAAGGCCGTAGTATTTGAGAACCCGGCGGAAAAATAGGGAACCCGGGGGGCGGAGACCACGCTGAACATGATCAAGGAAAACGACGACCTCACCGTCTTTGGGGTTAGGGCAGATCTCTTCTCCAGCAGCACGCCAGTGGATCTCATCTTTGGGGGAAGCTCGCCGCAGTTCACATATTCTTGCAGCATGAGGTTAGTCACCGTGGATCTGGTCCAGTTGACCTGAGCAGCAGCGGGGGCGGCGGAGCCAGATGCACCAGCGTGGGAGCTGGGAGGTTTCTTCGCGAGCTTCTTCGCGGCACGGGGACCCCCAGCCTTCACCTTCTCCTTCACCATGATTGGAGCTTCGAGGTTCCTGGCTGCAACAATGGCGATGAGGAACCCTAGCTGTAGATGCGGATGTGCGGAGAGGAAAGTGCGAAGTAAATTTGAGCGCGATTTGGAGCGGAATCGAATGCGAAGTGCGGATGCGAGAAAGAATCGTACCTGCGGATCTTTACGCGGAGATTTGGAGGTTCGATCTGAGAAGGGATCTGCAGTTGCTACAGTGCGGGCGCGAGGAGGATGACGAAGATGAACGGAATGGGGAAAAATAATGCGCGTCCCGTGGTCTTCTATTTATAACCGTGGTGAAAACCCTAGGGGTATTGAGGTAAAAAGTGAGAGGATAAGATAAGTATCTTCTCCTGGGAGTTAATATCGAGCCGAGGAGGCAAAAGGAATATTCTTTGGCCACATTTATAATTGGAAACAGGCCCGCAACAGAGTTTTGATTTTCGCTAAGTGTCGAAAGTGAAACCCGGTGGCATATGAACCCGGTGTATTTGAACCGGGTTACGTCCTAGGTCGCCAAGAAGGGCTGGCCAAGCTCAGGAGAAAAGTGATGTAACCTGGTATTTAATTTGTTGTATATTATTTTGTGTTTCAGGTGGTTAACCCGGCTGACCAAGATAACAGTTCAGCTTAAAGAAGCAACAGTCAAGAATAGAAGCAGAACATGTCAACCTGGCAACCAGGTTAACCTGGGGGCTACTGATGGGGGGATAATAACCCGGTAGGCTCATGAAGAGGGAAGCGTGACCCGCCAGGCAGGAGGCCTGGCCAGGCCAGCTAACCATCAGCATGGGCCGGGTTATGTCGCTGGGCCAGTTGGTTTGGCGGTAACCCAGTACAGGAAGGAAAGGTTCTAGAAGACCAGGGTGGTTCAGGACTTGGAGGACACGAAGGCCAGAAGAGCCAGAGTAGGACTCCGAGTCTGGGTAGAACCCGGATTCGTCTTGTAAAGCGTCAGGAGACCCGGTCGTCTATATAAACCGGTTCCTGAGCCCTAGTTAGAGAGGACGGACGATCCAAGCTTAGCCGAGAGAATCATCAAGAGAAACCTACGCTACCAAGCGAACCTTGTAACCTAGATCGAGATCTGGCTCTGTTGTCATAGCAGGGTTATCGAGATCGAGATCAGTAATAAGATAGCAGGAAGTAGATCTTTATCTCCAATGGAGAGGCCGAACCTGGGTAAACCCTTTGTCCCTGCAGTGCTAAACAAACTCCCAGACACAAGAGTCGCCTTGCCCATCAACTCAAGCTACCCAAAAGTAGCATCTGCCGTGTTATCTGCCCCACGACACTCCACCTCCGGTCGTGATGAGTTCACAACTTTTTCCACTTCACCAACATTTGATTTTTCACAAGAGGAAGCCCAACATTTGTTGGAACAAGACATGAACCTCAATGGTGCTTCAAGTAATTCTTCATCATCTTTGTCCACTACTCACTTTTGCCTTATGGCTAAGGATTCAAAGGTATCTCCTACTTCGAATCCCAATATATCTCATAATGATGATGAAGAAAATGATAGCGATGCTTCCATTCATGAGATGGGTAAAATAGTTCTTTGTGCTCTTTCAAAGAATAAACTTGCTAGTGATAACCTCTTAAAAATCATGAGTACTTTTATTCACCGCAAGCTTAGAACTGAGGTTTTGAAAACTCAATTTGATGAGAAATGTGAAATTGAGAGAGAAGACTCTATTACAATAGCAACCTTGAAGGCTACCCTCGATGAAGAGGAAGAGCTTAGGGCTTCCCTTGAAGAGAGGCTTGAGTCTCTTGATGAGTCAAATGATCTTATTATTGCTAAAATCAATAAGGAAAAGTGATCATGCTATTGCTAAATATAAAGTGATTAAAAAGGAAAAAAGTTGAATTTGGTGTTGGCAAGTTAGACAGACTTGACAAAGCTCACAAGGCTTTAGAAAGTGAACACTCTCTCCTTATCAAGTCTCGTGATCAACTCCAAACTCAACTATCTAAGAATGATGAGCTTGCCAAGTTGTCTTCTTCCATTCCTAATGTTAATGATGCTTGTGCTACTAACTCCACTTCTCGTGAAGCATCTATTTTGAAGGAGAATGTTGAGCTAAGAGCTCAACTTGAGTTGCTAACTAGTAAGTATGGAAAATTGGAAGAAAGACATGAAAAGCTCTCTAGCTCTAATGAGGATCTTCTAGCATCCCATGCTAAGCTAAAGCTAACTCATGAGGCTATTATGTCAAAGGTAACATGTTGTGAGCCTAATGTATGGATGGGATTTGGTTCCCACCAAACCATTGGTTAGGTTAACCTAACCTAAAAAAGAACCCAATGGGCCAAATGGATAACCCACAATTCAATTAGGTTTTTTAGGTTCGATCCAGAATAACCAAACGTTATCCGGAATGCCTCCCGAGCGTGTCGTACCGCACGCCTCATTGACCGGCTGACCGTCCTCCCGACCGGCGGCTGACAAGCGCCAGGCGAGCCGCTGCCGCCGCCGCCCCCTCCCCGCCCTACTCCCCGCGCCGCTCCGCCGTTCCCTTAATCCCCGTTCAGCGCACCACGGCGAAGCGCCTCCCCGACCGCCTACGCCGGCCACGGCCACGGCCAGAAGGTATGGCCTTCGTCCCCTGCTCTCCCTCCTTTCCCACTCCCGCTCCCGCTCAGTTCAGTTCTTGTGGATTTTCAGAGTTCATCTTTCCTGTCCCCTAAATAATTTGCCTGCAGTCTACATCGTGTGGTTAAACTCTTGGATGAAATACAATATTAAACTTGATTGCTGTGATCCATCTTGTTCTCTGCTGACTGCTGTGAAATTGGTTGGTCTCATGTATGTTAATCGTCAGTTCACCTCCTGCTGTTCTTCTCTGTAATTAATCTCAGATGTGAACTTGTGAAGAAGAAATTAATCTTGGTTGCCATGCGTCTGCTCACTTCCTCACTGTGATTGTGTCGGTACTGTTGTATATGAAATTTATCTTGGTTGCCATGCGTCTGCTCACTTCCTGATCACTTCATCCGTACTTATTATGAGCTGATATATTCTAGTTCACTGATTGTGCACCATTGGACACATTGAATCTGTGAGCCACTATATATTTCAGTTCATGAGATTATTTAATATTTCAGTTTATGCACTACACTTGGTTGTTGAAAAGTGTGTTATCTACAGTTATATGTTGTGCAGGTTTGAAATGGAAGAAGGTGCAGAATTAGTTTCGCATGTATGTTGTTCTTTGATACGTCTCCAACGTATCCATAATTTCTGATGTTCCATGCCTATATTATACCAATTGCTACATGTTTTATATACACATCATATCACTTTTATGCATTTTCTGGGACTAACCTATTAACAAGATGCCGAAGTGCCAGTTCCCTGTTTTCTGCTGTTTTTGGTTTCAGAAAAGTACTTCTGCGAATATTCTCGGAATTGCACGAAACAAAAGTCCACGTCCTGATACGTCTCCAACGTATCCATAATTTCTGCTGTTCCATGCTTATATTATACCATTTGCTACATGTTTTATATACATTTCGTATCACTTTTATGCATTTTCTGGGACTAACCTATTAACAAGATGCCACAGTGCCAGTTCCCTGTTTTCTGCTGTTTTTGGTTTCAGAAAGTTACTTCTGGAAATATTCTCGGAATTGCACGAAACAAAAGGCCAAGTCCCTATTTTTCCAACACGTACATGGAGTCCGAAGGAGAGCCACGAGGTGGCCAAACCACAGGCCGGCGCGGCAGTGGGCCCAGCCGCGCCACCTGGTGGTTTGGGCCCCTCGGGGGTCCGCCGACATCGCCCCTTCGCCTATTTATTCCCCGAGACGTGAAAACCCTAAAACACCGAGCCTTTCATCCAGAACATATTCGCTGCCGCCGCCGTCGTCAACCCTAACTCGGGGGGTTCTGAAGCTCTTCCCGGCACCCTGCCGGAGAGGGGAATCATCACCGGAGGGCTCTACATCGCCATGCCCGCCTCCGGAGTGATGCGTGAGTAGTTCATCTTTGGACTATGGGTCCATAGCAGTAGCTAGATGGTTGTCTTCTCCACTTGTGCCATCATGTTTAGATCTTGTGAGCTGCCTATCATGATCAAGATCATCTTATTGTAATGCTACATGTTGTGTTTGCTGGGATCTGACTTATATTGATGCCTATGTGGAGCTGAATATTATATTATCATGTCTATGTCATTTGTGATCTTGCATGCTCTCCGTTACTTGTTGAAGCCTTGGCCAAGTGAATACTTGTGACTCCAAGAGGGGGTATTTATGCATGATAGTTGGGTTCAACCTCTATTTAACCTGGGATAGTGACAGCAAGTTCTAAGGTTGTAGATGTGTTGTTGCCACTAGGGGTAAAACAGCAATGCTTTATTCAAGGATGAATGTATTGTTTACATTACGCACATTACTTAATGCAATTGTCTGTTGCTTGCAACTTAATACTGGAAGGGGTACGGATGTTAACCGGAAAGTGGACTATTTAGGCATAGATGCATGCTGGATAGCGGTCTATGTACTTTGTCGTAATGCCCAAATGAATCTCATAGTAGACACCACAACTCACACATGCATGTTATATGCACTTATCAATTGTCAATTGCCCAGCTGTAATTTGTTTACCCAGCATGTTAGTTATCTTATTGGAGAGACACCACTAGTGAACTGTGGACCCCGGTCCATTCTTTTACATCTGAAATACAATCTACTGCAATCATTGTTCTCTACTGTTTTATGCAAACAAACATCCTTTTCCATACGGTACGTTTAACCCTTTGTTTTCAGCAAGCCGGTGAGATTGACAACCTCACTGTTAAGTTGGGGCAAAGTAATTTGATTGTGTTGTGCAGGTTCCACGTTGGCACCGGAATCCCTGGTGTTGCGCCGCACTACACTCCTTCACCAACACCTTCGAAGCAAACCTCGTTTTCCTACTGGTTCGATTAAACCTTGGTTTCATACTGAGGGAAAACTTGCTGCTGCACTCATCATACCTTCCTCTTGGGGTTCCCAACTGACGTGTGACGTACAAGCATTGTTTCCGGTGCTGTTGCCGGGGAGATATTCCCTCGTCAACTTAGCGCCAGCACGTCCCTATTTTTCCAACACGTACACGAAGTCCGAAGGAGAGACGAAGAGGAGCCAGGAGGCGGCCAAACCACCTGGCGGCGCGGGCCCACCTCCTGCCGCGCCGCCATATGGTGTGGCCCCCTCCAGACTCCACCGACGCCGCCCCTTCGCCTATATATTGCCTCAGACGCGAAAACCCTAGAATAACAAGCCATATTCCACGAATAGTTCCGCAGCGCCGCCGCCATCGACATCAAGTTTCGGGGGACAGAATCTCTGTTCCGGCACGCCGCTGGGACGGGGAATTGCCCCCGGAGTCATCTCCATCGACTCCACCGCCATCTTCATCGCCGCTGCTGACTCCCATGATGAGGAGGGAGTAGTTCTCCCCCGAGGCTGAGGGCTCTACCGGTAGCTATGTGGTTCATCTCTCTCTCCCATGGTGTGATCTTTATGTAATCATGTGTATTGCTAGTATCGCTGAATGCATTAATAATGTTTATGCTATTCAAGTGATTTTGTCTAGTTTCTGGAGTCATTGTGACAACACGGTATCAAGGTGACAGTGTGGGTACTTGTGTGACTCTATGAATAATTTAGACATTTATCATGGCTTATTCTTGGGAATTGTGGTGTTTGTTTACTCAGACTTTGAGGTGTGCTTTTGTGGCCCTATGCATAGTACTCTTGCTTCATCAAGAAGGAGAATAATCCCGAGTAGTATTTACTTGTGTTCAGTTGTGCTAATCTAGTTGAATATGTAGATGTTACTCTTTATCTATTATGCACTCCAGAGGTTACTTTAATATGAACTCCGGTACTCTCCACGGTGTAAAGGTGACAGTGTTGTGGCGCTTGTTTACTCCGGCTTGAGGTGTGCTTTTGTAGCCCTACACAATGAATGGTGTTTGTTATCCAATAAGAGAGTGTTTAAGAGTAGCTTTTACTTATTCAGTTTTGAGATCATTGTTGAGAGTGTCCACTAGTGAAAGTATGATCCCTAGGCCTTGTTTCTAAGCATTGAAACACCGTTTACAACCAGTTCTGCTACATGTTTGCTTGCTGCCATTTTTATTCCAGATTGCAATTACCACTTATAATCATCCATATTACTTGTATTTCACTATCTCTTCGCCGAACTAGTGCACCTATACATCTGACAAGTGTATTGGGTGTGTTGGGGACACAAGAGACTTCTTGTATATTAATTGCAGGGTTGCTTGAGAGGGATATCTTTGACCTCTACCTCCCTGAGTTCGATAAACCTTGGGTGATTCACTTAAGGGAAACTTGCTGCTGTTCTACAAACCTCTGCTCTTGGAGGCCCAACACTGTCTACAAGAATAGAAGCGTGCGTAGACATCATTCTGCCATTCTCTTTGTATGTAGGTATGACTGATCTTAGTACGGCATCCGTGTACGACACGACAGACTAGGTGAGGAAGGTCTCTCTATTCAGTGAGGAAATCATTCAGCATTAGTTTCGCTGTAGAATACCTGTGATCTTTATTATTTACCTTAGTAGCCTGAGCATGTTGAGATTTCAAACTGATGTGTATCTATACTATTTCCGTCCGGTAGCAAATGGTTCTTTTGTCAGAATGTGAGAATTTTGGTATTGTTGTTTTGCGTTTTACATTGCATAAAGGTTCAAACCTTACTAACCATTGGTTAACCTTCTCTAACCCAATTAACCAAATGGTTAACCTAAATAACCATTTAGACAAAATGGTTATTTAGGTTCGTAACCGAAAAGTAAATGGTTAACCAAATCCCATCATGAGCCTAATGTGGACACTAGCACAATCTCTACTAAAAATTCTATATTGCCATGTGCTAGTCCTAGTAATTCTTTATCTCATACTTTTGCCAAATCTTGTGACGAATTACTTTCCATGCCTTGTTGCTCTAACAATGAAGCTTCTACTTCCTCTAGTGTTTTTGTTGATACTAACCATGTAGAGGAGTTAAAAGAGATCAAGGCCCAAGTCACTTCTTTGAAGAAATACTTGGAAAAGTGTCATGTTGGGAGGTCCACACTTGACAATGTGTTGAGTGTTCAAAGACGCCCCAATGACAAGAGTGGACTTGGATTCAACTCCAATAATAAGAACAAGTCCAAGTCGATCAAGAAGAACAAGGGCCAATAACAAGTTAAGGATTTGGCCAAGATCGTTTGCTTCAAGTGCAAAGTTGAAGGGCACCATGTTAGATCTTGCCCTTTGAAGAAGAAGTCTCTTGGTGAGAAGAAACAAGGGAAGAGGCCTCAAGCTCAAACTCAAGTTTCTCAAGTTGAAGAACGGCCACTTCTCAAGAAGAATCAAGCTATTCCTCCTCAAGTTGAGACTTCAACTAAGAAGAAGGGAAAAAGCCAATGTTGCTACTTATGCCGTGAGAAGGGTCACTTTGCTTCTTCATGCACTAGTGGTACCTTATCCAACCCTATCATAATTGATAATGTTTATTCTCTTAGGAAGGATAATGGTGGCAATGTGTTTGCCAAATATGTTGGTACTCAAAGTAGTGTCAAGAAAAGAACCATTTGGGTTGCCAAGCCTATTGTGACTAACCTCTTAGGACCCAACTTGGTTGGGGACTAACAAGCTAAAACTTGATTAATAGGTGTTGTTGGAGGGCATTGGAGACTTGGCTACATCATGAAGAATTAAGGGATCTTCATCAATTATATTCTCTCAAGCCAAGTCATTTAGATTATATTGTTCTATCTCATATCCAATGTTCCTCCTTGCGGTAACTTTTATTTAAATCATATATACATTGAAAGTTGCTTGCACCCTTGCATGTGTTAGATTTTGTACCTTGCTAGTGTTGGTATGTGTTGTGCTCTCTAATTACTAATCTTGAGTAATCAAGTATGTGTATGTTGGTTTGCACACCATGTACTTGTTTTGAGCTTTATTGCTTTTATTTGATATCCTATCTTGTTGGCTCTCTTTGAGAGATTAATGGACTATCCCATTTTGGGAGAGTGATATGCTTCGTGCACTTCACAATCCCAAAAATGTGTGTACATGAGGAATACCACTTATTGATGATATATCAATATTATCTATTCTCTATGTGGTATGTCATGCTCATGAGAAATTCAAATTCTATAATGTCCATTAATTATCTCTAGTTGGTTTGTTTGCCTCTTGTTTAAAAGAAATGGATTATCACATTATGCGGGAGTAATAAGCTATGTGCATATTACAAGCCTAGAAAATGTGAACATGTGAGGTTTTGCCACCTAGAATTGATATTGTTAATTATCTTGTTCCTATGTGGCATGTTGCTCAAACAAGTTCCATATTTGCTTAAATGATTTTTGTCTCACTCTTTTGGATCTTGTTTGTGATGGACTTTCTTGGTATAGTTTCCCCCAAATATGTTCGCATATATCTTTCTGGGAAACCGATTGCTTCAAGCTACTCTTTGTAGTTGCTTTGCATGATCGCTTGAATATTTGAAGCTATCAAAAATATCTATCTTTCTAAGCATGGCTTTTAATTCCAATCCTTTGCCGTATGCTTATTTGTTGTGGAGTTGGTCCTGATTATCATTCTGATACCACCAAGAAATATTTACATATACTCCTTGTCCACGACAAGTGATACTCATAATTGTGGTGGAATTTGTAGACCATCTTCATTTTGGCTCTTGCTTTGAATTGCCTTATTTTATTGCCAAGGATTTGTTTCTATCGAACTCTCGTTTGTCTTCCTTGCATCTTTTGGATCCTTTGTTGCTCTACTCGAAATTTGTTTTGTGCTTTCTTGAGTGGGAAAAGCAATGATCCAATTCTTGTGCATTGACATTCAAAAGTCATACTTCTTGATAATGCACTATTCTTGGGGAAGCTATCCTACTTTGAGTAGAACACCGTTCTTTAAATTGGTATTGAATCTTATTGCCTTTCTTGAACATGACTAGTGTTTGAATAATATATATATATATATATATGGAGAGTGATGATCTCATTTGTGTGCATTTTGTATTCAAATACAAGATCATAAATAATGCACACATCTTGGGGGAGCTATCCTATATGCTTTTGAACATTAGTTTGCTTCAATGTGCCATCATGAAAAGTGTAGAGGGTTTGGTTTATTCCTTGCTCTTATTTTAATTTGGTATCTTTTCAATTTGGTATCTTTAATCATGTGTTGATTTGAGTCTTTGATATAATTTGGACAATTCTTTTTCTTGTCACACTTATGTGTATTTTATTGGTTTAATTGGTATTTTGTCCAAATTGTATCTTGTTTGGTTCTTGCAAATCTTGTGCATGCATATTTACTTTATGTATATATTATGACATGCTTATTTTTTTTGATCCAATATATGGGATAAACTCCATCAAATCCTAAATGGCTAAGATGTGCATGAAATTCAATTTCACATCAATATGCACATATTTATGTGGAGTGTGTCCTATGTATTGTAGTTGCTCTAACTACTTTGGACCCAATGAGTTTGGGTACCATGTTACACTTGAATGTGTTTTAGGTACACTCGAGATGCATTGGAAGCTTGTCTCATTTATAAGGAAGGTGTTATCACCATGTGCTTATTGGAGCCAAGCTCGGATGATCGTGAACTCTTATCTTCTACATCACCCAATGCTATCTCGATAACAAGTATCTACCTCATGCATACTTTTCTAGCTTTCAACCTTGTGTAGGTTGTTTCTTGGCATGAATCTCTTTTGTTGCAATTGATGTGGTTCTTGCAAAGTTCTTATCAAAACATCATTATTGCAAATGTGGTTAAGCCGGGATGATTACATATCAAGGGGAGTATATATAGAACCTTTATCATGATACACCATTCCCGTATATGTTATTCTAGCAAATTTTTCTCAAAGTTTTCCATGTGCAATATTGATGATTTCTCAAAATCATTTGCCTTTTGTGATACTTGTTATTTTCTCGGAGCATCCCATTTTTCACCTTATCCCTTGTGGATATTTTTGATGCTATGATGAGTATGTGTTGGAAGTTCATCTATATCCCCTTAAGATAAAATTGAGTGATATGGTTTTAAATAAAGATCTTATTGGTGTATTTATGACTTCCTCTTGGATATCATGTTCTCTAACTTTGTACCTATTTTGTGTGTGCATGTTTCTTTGTGGACTTATATCTTCATGATTGATGTCTACTTAGAAACTTATACACATGAGAGTAGTTACATCTTTAATTGATTTTCCAAGTCCTTAGTGACCACCTTTTATTGCTTTTGATTCTTTGGTGGTTTCTAAAAGTCACAAGCTTTGTTTTTCATTCGGTATATTTTTTCATCTTAATAAGCTTATGGACCTATTTGCTACATCTTCTTTGGTTTGTGTGTATGTGAAAGACATGGTATGCACTATGTGCCCCAGATATTGAAAGACTATGATGATGCATACGCTCATCCTTGTATTAGTCTCCTAAAATGTCTTTTCTATCTCACACCCATATCTTTTCGGTTGAGTAAGTCTTTATTTGTCGCTCCTTGATCTTGTTGCTCAACATTTGTTTATTACTGCGAGTTTTATTGACTCTTTTCCCATTTTGCTCTCTTGCACTTGTTTGTGTTCAAAATTATCTAGGAGGGAGTGAGGATTCCATGTTGTGCACACTATATTGAAATACAAATCCTTATTGTGCACGTACCTTGGGGAGTTCCCTCTTGATTATTAGAACACTTGGTTGATCTTATCATAATATCTTCTTTTGTTCAATTGGTTTTTTGGATCCTTTGATTGGTTACTTCTTTTATCGAAGTATCTTTCAATTTGATTTCCTTTTGCAATCTTTGGATCCTCAATATAGTTTGATCTCCCCCCCACCCCCAACTTTTCATCATTGGATATGTACATTCTATTTCACTCATTTTATGAGAAATGCACAAACTATGGGGGAGCTCTTTCTATATTGGCCTTCTACATTTTCCTCCCATTTTGGCAATCGATGCCAATGGGGGAGAAGTTTAGAAGATTTAAGGGAATTTGGTTTTATGCTAATTTTTTCTTAAGCATTTGCCTTTCTTGCTCATGCATCCATGCTCTTTGTGTTGCATGGTTGCTTCCTTGCTCTTTGTGTTGCATGGTTGCTTATTATTCATTATATAAACCCTCGTAAAAGGAATTGTTATCAATTACCAAAATGGGGGAGATTGAAAGTGCATGGTGTCCCCATGTGTGGTTTTGGTAATTAATGACAATCCTTATGGACTAATGTTTGCATTGAGATATCCTTGTAGATCCTGTCCATAGAAAAATATTGAAGTTCATGTGTTGGACTCTAGAAGATTACATGATGATCAATGCTCTATTCAAAGGTTTATATGAAGAACGGTCATGTATAGAATTGAGCATAATGCAAGTGTGGCTTGGAAAAGAAGAATGAGTGAACATTCATGTTTATCTCCAAGCCATCATATATATTAAAAAAAGATTATGAAGTGCAAGTTCAAGAGAAGCATCTCAAAGAAATCCTATGCTTGAAGCTTGCCACCCATTTGGAGATATTGGTCAAGTGAAGATGTGCCTATGAGAGGCTCTCCCACATTGGAGTATGGGGGAGCAACATGTGAATCTTCATCAAGTGAAGCGCAATCAAGAAAGGTGGTCCACTTGAAGAGATCAAGATCATCATCATCTAGCTCAAGTGGAATGCGCAAGGCAAAGGTATGATCTTGATAGGTTTTCCTTTCTACCGGTCTCATACTTGGGAGACCGGGTTATAGGATAGACGGCACACTATCAAAAGGGGCTCTCAAGTGAGTAACTTGATCTCATCTTTGTGGAGGGCTCAAACCTTTGATACTTCCATATCATCTTTCTTGGTTCTTATTTGGTTTTCTCCTTGTTGGGTTTTGGTGCTTGTTGTGATCTTCATGACAAGCCCAAGTCACCGAAAACGGATTTCGTATGGAAAACTTGTTACGTTTTCGGTTTTGGAGGTTTTGCCGGTTATTCTTTTAGAGAGAGGTTTAACCTTTCCCAATTTGGTATTATCCTCCCTTATTGAACTATGATGTTTCTCTGCATGATCTTGTAGTGCTCGTTGCGGTGATTCCAACGAGCCCAAGAACATCGAAAACGGAGTTCGTTGGTCAAGATATGTTCGTTTTCGTGTTGATGTTTCTGCTGCTTTTGTGTAGGCCGGAGTCTCCGGTCCGGACCAGATTTCACGAATTGGTTCACCTCCTGGTCCCAGGCCAGAGTTAGGCCGGAAACTCTGGTCTAATGGGTTTCTGAGCCTAACGGGCAGATTTTTGGGGACCTATTTAAGGGGGTCTTCTTCCCCAATGTCCCTAACCTCTCAAGCACGAAAATGCCCCCCATTGTTGACCTTCTTGGGCTTGGCTTTCTCTCTATTCCTTCATGATTCTTGACTCCAATTAGAGGGAAAAGAGACAGGAGGTCTAGATCTATATTTCCACCAATCCATATCTCCTCTAAGTGAGGGGAAGCTTTTGTATCTAGATCTTGGAAGGATTTGGTATTCTTCTTTGTTCTTCCTCTCTTCTCCCCCATAAGCATTAGTTGCTTTTGGTGGGTTTGGGAGTGAAGGATTTGAGCACTTCTTGTGTTCTTGCCATTGCATTGTTGCATCGGTTTGTGCTCTCCACGAGGATTCGTGGATGTGAAAGTTTGTGAGCTTGTTACTCTTGGGTCTTTGGACCCTAGACGCCTTTGTGGTGGTTGAGACCTTTTGGGGTCACTTGTAGCCATCCGGGAGCCCCCAATCCAATTGTGGGTTGTGCCCCGGGTTGTTGTTGTGAAGGTTCCGGATTCCGCCTCGAAGGATTCCGATAGTTTAAGGTGAACCAATCATTTGCGGCGCGGTTCATCGGAGAAGAAGATGAGCCTGTTGTGGCATTGAGACCAACCTGTTGTGGTGGTCTCACACCTCTCCAACGAGACGTACTCCCCTAAAAGGGAGGATCTCGGGAATACATCCTTGTCTCCGCTTGTCTCGGTTATTTCTATACCCGAGCTCTTTACTTATGCACTTTATATTGTGATAGCCTTCGTGCTTGAAGTATTCTATATTGCTATCACCTTGTTACTTGTCCTGCTTAGCATAAGTTGTTCGTGCACATAGGTGAGCCTAATATTTAGGTTGTTCCCTTGTTAATTTAAACACCTAGTTTTATTCCACAATTATCAAGCGTAAATCGAAAAAGTTTTAAATCGCCTATTCACCCCCCCTCTAGGCGACATCCTTGTCCTTTCAACCGCCACCGGTGAATGATAGCGACATAGCCACGAGATCGAGCTGCCTCTGCTTGACCGCCGCACTCATGTGTCGTCCCCTCCTATCGATGGTGGCCGCCGATCGACGTTGCGGCTCCTCTGCCCAATCTACATCTAACATATCCTCCGGCCGCGCGAGGGTTTTACGAGGGATGACATAACGGCCGGTGCCACCACGAGCAGCGCCCTGTCGTCTTGCGCCGCCTCAAGCACCGCCACGGCAGGGAGGCAACTGGCGGGAGACTGAAAATTGGTGGGAGGGAGGGAAAAGTGATATAGTCGTCGCGTGTCGCTGACGCGTCGGTCCCACCAGTCAGAATCCGGCGTGGCGGAGTTGCCACAGTTTGCCGACACGTCGGCTTGCCTCTCTAGAAACAGGACGTGAAGCGGGGTTGCCAGACGCTCTATTGGGGGGCGCCGGCAACTTTCGGCCTGTTGGACTCGCTGCTGGGAGCCGTTTTGTTGCCGGCACGCCCAATAGGCTTATTGGAAGCGCTATTGCGCGCCAGTGGAAATGATCTAAGTGTCAATGCCCTTTACGTCGATCTGACGGAGAAGATGCCCGTACGGTCAAAATGCCAAGCCCAGAATCCTCTTGGTTTCGCGAACACAGCGGAATATTTCTGATGATCTCCAAGTCCATTGGCGAAAACGGGGATTTTATTTTTTGCCCCGCATTACCTGGTACATATCCGTTTTGCCCTCCATTACTTTTTTTTGCTAGTTTCTTTTTAGGACTTTTGTATTTTTTTTTTTGGCCTTTTGAGGAAACTAGGCAAAATGGCGCGTCGACACGCCGCGCCCGTGTGTAAAAATTCATATTTGGAAATGTCCACATTAAAAAAATTGTTCAGATTTTAAAACTATTGGAATTAAAAAAAATTACATTTATTAATTGTTCAGTTTTCAAAAAATTGGTAAAATTAGGAAGTTAGTTATGTTTGAATTCTTTTCACTTTTGCAAAATGCTTAGATTTGGAAAGTATTTGTAAATTTGAAATATACATTATTTAGTAGTCTTTGGAAAATTGTTTAAATACCCTAAAACAATATCTATAAAGTGTTTAAATTATTTTTTTCGGGTTTATCATATTGAGTGATATTACTCATATTGTTTTCCTGGATTTTTATTTGAGTTCGAAAGGAAATTATAAAATCCATATTTTATCAAATGGGCCTTTATGTACTATTTAAAATTATTAAGATTTGGAATAATGTTGAAAAGGTCCCAAAGTATTTAAAATGTCTATTCTGATTTTTATAGTTTGTAAAAGAAAAGCAACAATTTGTCATTTCGAGTATCTTTAGATATTTAGCAAGTTGGAATGTTCAGATATGTTTGTATTTTTTTTCCCGTAAATATTTATTTTAATTTCATAATTAGGAAGAATGCAATATGTGAGCATTTATCGAATGTAATTCAATGTAATTAGGGGAAATACATTTAGATTGTCTTGATATATTTTACAGTATTTTCATTTTTTTTAACAAATTGAAATTTGAGTATGTTGATATTTTTAAGATCTTTTACAAAAAAAAAATCCCTTTAGCATTTTGAAATGTTCAAATAAGTTGCATTTTTTTGCGAGCATTTTGACATATTTTAGCGTAGTTCCAAATTTTTATCAAATTGAATTTTCTTTCTTTAGTAGTTTGAAAATTTCAAATTTGTTGCCTTTTTTTTCTCGAGCATTTTGATATATTTTACCGTATTTCAAAATATTTAGCAAATTGAAAATATTCAAATAAGTTTGTATTTGTAGTTATTGATTTTAAACCATTTATTATTTTTTCAACTGGTCCCACATGTCAGTAGTTTAGCATTTTTTTTATAAAAAAACTAGTCTTTGGAAAATTGTTTAAATACCCTAAAACAATATCTATAAAGTGTTTAAATTATTTTGTTGGTTTATCATATTGAGTGATATTACTGATATTATTTTCCTGGATTTTTATTCGAGTTTGAAAGGAAATTATAAAATCCAAATTTTATCAAATGGGCCTTTATGTACTATTCAAAATTATTAAGATTTGAAATAATGTTGAAAAGGTCCCAAAGTATTTAAAATGTCTATTCTGATTTTTACAATTTGTAAAAGAAAAGCAACAATTTGACATTTCGAGTATCTTTAGATATTTAGCAAGTTGGAATGTTCAGATATGTTCGTATTTTTTTCCCGTTAATATTTATTTTAATTTCATAATTAGGGACAATGCAATATTTGAGCATTTATCAAATTTGATTCAACGTAATTAGGGGAAATACATTTAGATTGTTTTGATATATTTTAGAGTATTTCCATTTTTTAGCAAATTGAAAATTTAGTATGATGATATTTTTAAAATCTTTACAAAAAAAAGTCCTTTAGCAATTTGAAATGTTCAAATAAGTTGCATTTTTTTTGCGAGCATTTTGACATACTTTACCGTAGTTCCAAATTTTTATCAAATTGAATTGTTTTTTTTTCTTTAGTAGTTTGAAAATTTCAAATTTGTTGCCTTTTTTCTCGAGCATTTTGATATATTTTAACGTATTTCAAAATATTTAGCAAATTGACAATATTCAAATAAGTTTGTATTTGTAGTTATTGATTTTAAAACATTTATCATTTTTTCAGCTGGTCCCACTTGTCAGTAGTTTAGCATTTTTTTATAAAAAAAATCTAAAAAAGGGAAAAAAAACTGACAGGGTGGGCCCATTGCGACGTCGTAGTGTCGTCAGCAATGGCCTCCACCACCGCGGCCACGTCGACGTCGCCGGCGTCGTATCCGCGCGATTTGGAGCGCGCGGCTGGGCGTGTGGATGCGCGCGGCCGCGCTGAGCCGGATGGTGGCGGCGCTGGGTCCAAACGGTGGCCGGAGACGTCGGGATCGACGGCGGCAACCGGCGGCCAGAGGCGACGAAGGGGAGCACGTCGACGGCGAATCCGAGCATCCTGGCAAGCGATCTTCGGCGAGGAGGTGAAGGGGACGACGGCGGAGACCGTGGTGGGCGTCGATCTGTCGGGGGAGGCGCGGTGGGAAGGCGGTGCGCGTCGGCGGCGCCGGCGAGCTCGGACTCGCGCGGGGAGAGGGGAAGAGGGAGGGTGAGGTATGCGGATGTTTTTGCACGGAGGTCCTCGACGTTTGCTGAATTTGCGTGTCAGTCCTTTGCGGGGGGGGGTTTCCGTAAAATGTTGCACCAAAAATCGTGCGAGAGGGGGTGACCGGCTGGTCACCGCTTCCACCGGCGATGACCGGATGACGTGGAGTCATCTGGTTGGTCTAAACGCGCGGGTACTGTTGCCAGGAACAGTGTCGCGCGTGGGGGTCGCCGTGGATCGATCCTGGCAGTCCGTTTAACCAATCCGACGGTTAGAAGAATGGGGGTGACGTGGAAGGTGGGAGAGGGAGTTGAGATGTTCGTCCTTTATATACAAAGGTATAGACAACATGTGTGAGACAAGTATACCCCTGTACGCCCTCTGACGAGGGGTAGACTCATCAAGACCCATGGTTAAGGTCCCTAGGTTATGAATATGGGGGAGAGAACGTGGTAGAGCTGGAAGTATCGTCGGCTGACAAGCAGGGCAAAGATTTTACCCAGGTTCAGGGCCCTCGTGTGGAGGTAACACCCCTACGTCCTGCCTGTCTGTTATTGCTTTGTGAATATGATGGTTACAAGGATCCCGGCGAGATGTCGATCTCGCTAGGGTTTGTGGCTCTGGTGGTTCGTTGTCTGGTTCGATGGCCCTCCCAGTCCTTAAATAATAGGCTGGGTCTCGGGTGTTCGTAACCGACTCGATTTACAAGTAAGGAAACTCTAAACCGACTATTGCTTCGCCAAACTTGGAGGATACTCCATCTTCGTGGGCCTCCCTTCATGGGCTTCATGTAGGCTCTGATAGTTGGGCCTAGTCGATACGTGCACCAGGTACCCTCATGGTAGGGTACCCGATAGGCATACCCATGTCAGTAGCCCCCGAGTACTTGTCTGATTCGAAGAGTCGGGCATGGACTCATACATCATGCACGTTATATTTTTTACATCTGTATTTAGAATTCTTATGAAATAGCACATGTTGGCTATGTCGAGTGTTTCATCGACTATGAGTTTTTGCTTATGATAGTCAAGGGATATTAGCTTAGCAGGCCCGGCACACACGACGGATCGGGGCCAGTTAACTACCATTTGTGGCAAAACCATACTAGCTTTCAATCAAACTCGAGTCCCCGGACTCGAATCTGGAACAAACTGGACAGACTCGAAACAGCCGTTGAGGTCTTACGGAATCGAACTGCAGTATAATTTTGAATCAACCCAACGCGTCCGTCGGGGATAATTCATCATGTCTGCTGACACGGAAATTTAAGGATAACGCTGCTGGAGCGGTCCTTAGCCCAGCTCGACTGATCGGCGGGTCTTACCTTTGCACTATGCATGCAGCATCCAAGGATCGTCGGATCAACTCGGGAATATTTTGAGTGTGATTTTGCTTATGAACTTAGTCGAATGTTTCGTCGACTGACACTTTTGCCATTATTCTATCGGGTGCGCGACAGCGCTCCCGATGGGAGTAGCCCCCGAGATTGTGCTTTATTGCTTGCAATGGAGGATAATCTCAAAATCTTTTACCCTGCACATTTTAGTCAAAGAAATTTTTTGATACGCTCCCGATGGGAGTACGATGCTGCAGTCGAAAGAATTTCGACTGGCCTCTATGACTTTGCTAAAAACCAACCGAGACTTATGCGAGAGACCACCCGAAGATATCATCGAGTGACTTTTATGCCAGTTGTGAAAGAGAGAACAACGTCAGCAATGACGCATTTTGCGACTGCTATCTCTGACAAGCGGTGGCGTGCTTGGAGAGGCTTTGATAAGACGTGACCCTGTTTTGTGGGCCCGTTTTTGCAGAGCTGACCAGGGATGACGCCGCGTGGACTTGATTTGACCGTTCTGGCGCGATTTTCACGGGGCGTGATGATGGCTTCCTGGATTCTCGTGCGTAGTGGGCGGAGTGGCCGGCGACGGTTGCTCTCCGTGGCCGCCACGTGTATGGCCAGATTTCGCGCGGAGCGTATGGATTTGTTTTAACGGCTACGATCGTTTTTGCGCTCTGTGGTAAATAGGGGGGACGGCGCTGGCAGAGTTTTTTACTTGCCATTTGCCCCTGCGCCGCCCCTCGTCTCCTTCCTCGCGCTGCCCCTCCATTGTTCTGCCCAAGTTCTTGCCCCACACTCCTCCACCGTAGCGATGGCGAAAGGTGGAGGTGCGAAGCGTGGTGCTGCCGCCGCCGCCGCTACCGATGCGACCAAGGGCAAGAAGGCCGTGGCGGGTACATCTGCATCCGCCGCGCTGAAGAAGGGCAGCGGGGACTGGGCGAAGTCCACCATCAAGGACGCCCATTTGGTCAAGTTCCGCGAGCAGGGGTATCTGCCACCCGCGGAGCAGCTCGCCGTCCGCGCGCCGTCGCCCAAGGAGGTACTCCCCGAACCACGCGCCAACGAGCGTGTTTGTTTTGCGGAGTTTTTGCCTAGGGGCTTTTCGC
Source organism: Poa pratensis (assembly GCA_947311845.1). Classification (NCBI taxonomy): domain Eukaryota; kingdom Viridiplantae; phylum Streptophyta; class Magnoliopsida; order Poales; family Poaceae; genus Poa; species Poa pratensis. Next base: position 93,263,515 of record CAMZMU010000063.1, on the reverse strand, counting down.
TTCCCCTCCACGATTTCGTTCGTGGTCTTCTTTTTGCCTACGGGGTGCAGATCCATGATCTCACCCCAAATGGCATTATGCATATCGCGTGTTTCATCACGCTGTGCGAGTGTCGGCTCCCAGCTGGGCGCTGTGGAAAGCCATCTTCATGGTGCGGCCGAACAGAGGAGGTGGTCGCACCTACCCCGTCGGCGGCTGTGGAATCCAGGTGCGCAGCGACACCCGCTACTTCCGCCTGAAGACCGTCGACTCCGCTCAAGGCTGGAGGAAGGGGTGGTTTTATGCGACTGTCGAGCAGGATGCAGCCGCCCCTTTCTCGACTGCTGCTTTCACCAGGACCAAGGCGTGGGATCACCAACTCTCAGCCGAAGAAATGGAGGAGGCAAGCCCTTTGCTGGCTCGGATCGGAGGCATGCTGGACAAGGTCACAGGCATCCATTTGATCGCCACCTTTGTGAAGAGGCGGGTGTGGCCCATCCGTGCCCGAGCGCACCCCATGTGGGAGTATGAAGGCGCGGGTGACATCACCCGAATGAACCCAGAGGAGCTTTCAAGGAGTGAGCTGCTGACGCATGTGCGGCACATCACCAACTTGACGACAGGCGACACTTGCAACGTCGACTGCCCTGTTGCACCATATGGGTTGGAGAACCCTTTGCTTGAGGTATGTATGTGTTATAGCCTGCTTGCAATGAAGAGTTTGCCACTCGCATGTTCTGCGATATGCGATTTTTGATTCTGACTTTGCAATTTGTGATGTATGCTATGCAGGGTCACTCGACTGCTGCCTCCCTTCCTCCTCTGCCTGAAAATGGCGAGACTGAAGAAACACAGGCACAGGTGGTGGACCCGAAAGGGGATCAGTCGCCCATCCCTTCTGCCACCACTTCACATGTGGAGGATGTCGAGGAAGAAGCAGCAGAAGAAGTCCAATCTGAAGACAAGGCCCCTCTGACCAAGAAGTCGATACCGCGCAACCGAAGCGGCGTCGACTGGCCAAGAAGGCGCCTTCTGCTGCAAGTTCACCCGCGAAGGAGCAGGGCTTGGAGGATGACGAGGAATCAGGTTCACCACCTGTTTTCCAAGCCGCTCCTTTGCGTGCGTGCTCAACAAGCTCGACTCTTCCGCTTCAGTCGAGTGGTACCCCAGCCTTTGGGGGACCAATTTTTGGCGACTCCGAAGATGAGAAGATGAGGAGCACAGGTATGTGTTTTTTGAGTATGATATGAAATTTTGTGCTGTCACATTTTGTGCTGACCATCCTTTTGTTTTGTTGTGTTGCCACAGTGCTGAAAACAATCAGCCTGGGACTCCTCCAGTCGAGAATGTTCCAACCCTGGAGCACTCGAAGTCTGCACCGACTGGAAACGAGGCTGCCCAGCCAATGGCCACTGACGCTGTCGTTGAGACAGCCAAGGCGGCAACTCCAGATGTCGGGACATCAGTCGCGGCTCCTGAGCCGTGGATGAACCACGTGAGTAGTTTTTGCTTGACCCGTTTAGTTGTAGGTCTGTGAGAGTTTTGGATTTTTGCTGAATTCGTGTGCTCGCAGCCCTTCTACCACACCTTGGCAGATTCTGCCAAGGCTTATGTCCAGGTGGAGCAGGAGAGGGACACCATGCGCGCCGAGCTGAGCGGCTCAGTCGTGAGTTTCCTTTTTGCTTTTGTTTTGCCGAACTTCTTTTTGCAATGCTTGATTTTGTCGAGTATTGAATGCACGTGATTTTGCTGGGCCAGGCGAGAAGAAGGAGCTGGAAGACGCACTCGCCGCGCAGCGCGAAGAGTCGAAGAAAGAGCTGGCTGCCGCCACCAACTCAGCCGCTGCACGCGAGCGAGAATATGCTGACCAGCTCGCGGCACTCGCGCAGGTCATGGGAGGTGAGTAATCTTTTCTCCTTTTGATATGACGATATAACTTGTCGAGTGTCGTAAAATGACTTATGCCTGTTTTGAATTGTGCAGAAGCTGTTGGCGCACCGGCCTCTGCGGACGTGGCGAGTGACGATCTTTCGCTGGAACAGGCTGTGGGCGGCTTAGGCGCTCTATGCAACCAGGCGAAAGAAGCACTCGCCAAATCGACGAGCACACTTGGCGCTGTATACCAAGTGGTGTTCCCGACTGGCGTGGTGCCGTCGACGGTGGATGACTTCGCCAACGTGTTTGGCCCCGGGACGTCCACCATGGCGGGTTTCGCTCGCGCCAACACGGTACGCGGATCCGAGTCCACCATCAAGCTTCTTATGGGACATGGGATAGATTGCGACTATGAGGCAGCACTGTCTGCGTTCCCTCAGAAGCCAGATGGGAAGCCCATTTCCCTGAAGGGGGTGAGCGGAGCCGCCGCGCGACTGGCCGAAGTTTTTATGAACACCATGGAGCGCCGGGCACTCGAGACTGCCAATCGTCTGCTTAGGAAATCGAAATCTTAGGTTTAGGGTAGCTGTACCCTTTTGCTTTTTTATGCCTTGTAATGATACCTTCTGAACTGCGCGAGTCTGCGCTTTGTTTGTGCTACCTTGTTTATGCAAACTGTCTTTTGCTAATGTCTTTCATTTGAAGAGTTGTATGCTTACGACATGAGTTTAGCTTCTGACACAAACTTTGTGTTTGTGATTATGCTCTTTGAACAGTCACGAGAACCTGCTACTGCGACTAGTTCCTCGCAGGCTCCAATCACCACCCGATCCCAGGGTCAGGTGGCAAATGATGCCAAGGTGATGGAGTATATGAAGGCTAAATTTGTGAGAATGGAGCAAGATCTGAAGGACGCCCAGGCTGAGCTGAGTCGATTGAGGGCCAGACCCGCGTTGGCCACCCAACGCGAGGATTATGTGCTCGGGGAGATGGAGCTTGTGAACAGGCAACTCGAGTGTAAGTTCGAGTCTTGCTCTGTTTACAAGCTTTTTGCGTAGCTTTTGTCCTTTTGATCTGACTGGTGCGCCCGTGTTTGTAGGCTTTGTCGACAACTTCCAGGCTGAAAAGATTCGCGTGGAAGGGCGTCTGGATAGCGTGGTTGACGACCCTACGACTGGGCGTCAACACTTTTGGCTTGATAGGTACCATGCCCGCATACTCGCCACCCTGAAGGATCGCGTCTGGCGAAGTGCTGAACTGCTGGAGTTATGCCGGGCAGCGTTTATTCGCCTGAACGAGACTCTTTTTCCTTCGGGGCCACAACCACAAGGGATTCGTGCTGTGTTGAACATCTTCCGCCAAACAAATCCCATTCGAGAGTTGCTGTCTCAGACTTGTGATTGGAGCCAACGCTGCAATGGCGTATATGCGTAGTCGAAAACCAAGGTTGGTGTTGCGGACACCTGCAGCCGGAGAGGTTCTCGAACAAAAAGACCTGGATGACACGATCCAAGCTGCGGAGACACTAATCGAGTGCACTCGCGAACAGCTTTGCGGTCCCGAGCTGCCCGTAAAGGACGAGCCTGAGGATTAGAATAGTTTGCGAGTGCAATTTTTGTATAGGGGCAGCCCCCGAGTGTAATTTTTGACTCTTTGTATATTGTATAGTTTGTATACTTTGATTTTTTGTCGAGCCCCCGAGTCAGTCGAGCGGGGTTTGTGAAATATGTGTTGGTTGTGAACCAATGACTGTGCAGCCCCCGAGTATTCGAGTGCGGCTGCAGAGTTTTTGTGTTCTTTGTTTGGATCCTTGTTACGCAGCCCCCGAGCATTCGGGTGCGGCTAAGGCATTGTGTTTCTGCAAGAGCGAGAGCTCATTTGATCGATAACACAGCCCCCGAGGGTTTCGGGTGCGGTTAAGGTATGAATTATGCGGGTAGTAGCCAAAGAAGTCGAAGGAACATTGATTTTATTCCTCTTTTGAATGTTAGGCTGCAGGCCGCCTCATTAAAAACCTTCCAGTCCCCTTAGGTACCCTGGTAAGGAAAAGAGCGCGTCTGAAACCTGCAGCCATCCGACATATAGCCTATTACATTGTATGACTGTGAGCACTTTATGCGTAGAAACGGCGCAGATGCGCAACGTTCCAAGGATTATGAGAGAGTTCGCCTGTCTTCGCGTGCTTCAGTCGATATGCGCCTCCACCAAGGACCTCCGTGATGATGAAGGGACCCTCCCATGGGGAAGCGAGCTTGTGCACCTTCTTTTGCTTCAGTCGAAGAACCAGGTCACCAACGACGAAGGACCTGGTTCGCAGTCGACGGCTATGGTAGTTGCGGAGATCTGCTGGTAAACAGCTGTGCGGGCCAAGGCCGTGTCTCGCGCTCATCGAGTAGTCGACTGCGTCTTCGAGTGCTTCTGCGTCGTCTTCATTGTATGCTTCAACTCGTGGCGCATTGAACCTTACATCTGATGGCAGAATTGCCTCTGCACCATAGACCATGAAGAATGGGTGAACTGCGTAGAAGTGTTGGGAGTTGTGCGTAGGCTCCATAGCACAGATGGTAGTTCTTCGACCCAAGCACCCGCAGCTCTTTTGAGTGGCACCAGGAGGCGCTTCTTGATCCCACTCGTCACAAGTCCATTGGCCTTTTCGACTTGGCCATTGGATTGTGGATGTGCCACGGATGCGTAGTTGAGCGTAATGTCCTGCTCTTTGCAGAAGGTTTTGAACTCCTCAGCCGTGAAGTTTGTGCCGTTATCAGTGATGATACTGTTTGGGACACCGAAGCGGTAGATGATGCTCTTTATGAAGTTGACTGCCGTAGTAGCAGTCGAATTTGTGATGGGGACCGCCTCGATCCACTTTGTGAACTTGTCGACTGCCACCAGTAGGTGAGTATGCCCGCCATGCGATGATTTTTTGAGTGGCCCAACCATATCGAGCCCCCATTGGGCGAAAGGCCAGGCCAGCGGTATAGTCTTCAACGCCGATGCGGGTGCGTGCGGCCTTGTTGCGAATTTCTGGCAGCCGACGCACCTTTTGACTATGTCCTCCGCGTCTTTGAGTGCTGTAGGCCAGTAAAACCCTGCGCGAAAGGCTTTGGCTACGAGTGATCGACTGCTGGCGTGATGCCCACAGGTACCTGCATGAATGTCTCGAAGTATGGCTTGGCCATCTTCGAATGCGATGCATCTTTGGAACATACCTGATATGCTGCGCTTGTATAACTCGCCGTTGATAACGGTGTATGCTTTTGATCTTCGAGTCACGCGTCGGGACTCGGTTATGTCATCTGGTAGCTCGCCACGGAGTATGTAAGCCAGAAAAGGTTGAGTCCAGTTGGCTCAATGAGAAATACCTCGACAGGGGGGTCCTCTGTGCTAGGCATTTGCTTTTGGGTGGCGTAGTCGACGGAGGAGGCTCTCGTTTCTCCTTGATAGATCTGTGTTCGATGCGCTCGAGGAAGACACCAGGTGGAATTTGTGCGCCAGTTGAGCCAAGATTGGCTAGCATGTCTGCTTCTTCGTTACTTTCCCTTCCTATGTGCCTCAACTCGCAGCCCTCGAAGCTGCCCTCCAGTGTGTTGTACAGGTCGCGATAAGCGATCATGTTGTCCGCGATTGCGTCGCAGGCCTTCATTGTTTGCTGCACCACGAGATTGGAGTCGCCGTAGATCATCAATCGAGTGCACCCAAGTGCTTTTGCCATCCGCATGCCATGGATCAGGCCTCGTATTCAGCCTCGTTATTGGAGGGTAGTTTGAATCCCATCTGCAAAACATAACGTAGCTTGTCCCCTTTTGGTGATATGAGGATGACGCCTGCGCCTGCGCCTTCGTGTTTCTTGGACCCATCGAAGTACATGGTCCAGGAATTGGACACGTCTGGTGCTCCAGGTAATTGGGCCTCTATCCACTCGGTTGTGAAGTCGGGTAGGACTTGTGCTTTGATAGCCTTCGGGTGCTCGTACTTGATGTCTCTTGGAGCCAGCTCGATGAGCCATTTTGCGACTCGACCCGTTGCATTGGGGTTTGTGAGGATATCACCGATTGCTGAGTTACTTACCACGGTGATCGGGTGCTCGGTGAAGTAGTGTGTCAACTTCCTTGAGGACATGAATACAGCGTATGCCAGCTTTTGATAGTGCGGGTACCGCTGTTTTGATATGGAGAGAACCTCGCTCAGGTAGTAGACTGGACGTTGTATGCTTTGGATGTGCCCCTCCTCCATGCGTTCGACTACCAGTACGGTGCTCACCACCCTGTTTGTAGCCGAGACATACAGGTAGAGTGGTTCCCGTTCCTTAGGTGCGACGAGGATCGGAGGGCTTGTGAGGATCCGCTTGAGATCTGTGAAGGCTGCTTCAGCTTCTGGCGTCCACTCGAACTTGTCCGCCTTCTTCATCAGTCGATAGAATGGTAAGCCTTTTCACCCAGTTTGCTGATGAATCGACTGAGCGCTGCTACTCGTCCTGCTAGTTTCTGCACATCATGAAGCTTTGAAGGCCTTTGCATGTGAGGATGGCCTGTATTTTCTCCGGGTCTGCTTCGATTCCACGGCAGAGACTAGGTACCCTAGAGCTGCCCGGCTGGAACGCCGAACGTACACTTCTTAGGATTGAGCTTGATATGGAAGCGTTTGAGGTTTGCGAACGTCTCCCTCAAATCGTCGAGTAGTGTGTTCTTCCCTTGTGGTAATGACAATGTCATCACGTAGACCTGGACGTTGCGTCCAATTTGCTTTTTGAGGCAGTCCTGCATCATGCGCTGGTATGTTGCACCCGCGTTTTTGAGCCCAAAGGGCATAGTTGTGTAGCAGTAGACCCCGAGTGGGGTTATGAACGCCGTTTTTTCTTCGTCTTCTTGCTTCATCCTTATCTGGTGATAACCTGAGTAAGCATCCAGAAAGGAGAGTCGTGCGCATCCGGCGGTGGAGTCGACGATCTGGTCGATCGGGTAGCGGGAAGTGATCCTTTGGACAGCACTTGTTCAGCGCTGTGAAATCCACGCACATCCGAAGGATGTCTGTATGCTTCTTTCTACGAGTACGGGGTTGGCCACCCATTGTGATTTCTTGATTTCCCTAATGAATCCTGCTGCGAGTAACCGGTCGACTTCAGATTCGACTGCGGTTCGCTTTGGGCCGGAGATTCGACGCATCGTTTGCTTGACTGGCTTTGCATCTGGAAACAATTGGAGAGAGTGCTCGGCGAATTCCCTGGGAATACCTGGCATGTCGGCTGGACACCACGCAAATATTTCCCAGTTCTCACGGAGGAATTCGACGAGCGCGCCTTCCTATGCGATAGGCAGGCTCGAAGATATGTTGACTGTCTTGGACGGATCGGTCGGGTGCACCTGATGCGACCTTGTGTCATTTGTAGCATTGAAGGATCTGTCGACTGCCAACTTCTTATGCTCTGGAAGGAGTGTGCGGTCGTTGGTAATCGCCAAGTCGGCGAGTGATTCTCCACCCCGAACATCTCGGAGATTTTGCTGAACTCGCGGTCGCAAGCATCGGACCTTTGAAAGTTTCCACGGACAGTGATGACTCCCTTTGGTCCTGGCATCTTCAGCGTGAGGTACGCATAGTGTGGCACCGCCATGAATCGAGCAAACGTCGGGCGACCAAGAATAGCATGGTATTGTGATTTCCAGTCGACGACCTCGAACTCAATCGACTCTGTCCTGAAGTGGCTTTGTCCCCGAACGTAACGTCGAGTTGTATGGTGCCTTCTGGGCTAATTGCTTTGCCAGGAACGATACCGTGGAAGGTATTTGAAGATTTTGGGAGGTTTTCGACTGACCTGTTCATTTTGCGGAGCGTGTCCGCGAAGATGATGTTTATGCCGCTGCCTCCATCCATGAAGACCTTGGTCATGGCGTAGCCTCCTATTTGCGCGTCGAGTACCAGAGCCGCGTGCCCTGGTCGAACTACAGCTGGGGGATGATCCTCTCGACTGAAGCTTATGATGGTTTCCGATCCCTTCAGAAATTCGGCACGGCAGGAGGTGCCATGACAGCCATGTTCACTGTCGAGTGATTAGCTTTTGCTGCCTGTTGGAGGGGCGACCCTTTTGTATCATGTACATCTGCCCGTGGGGCTGTGGATATTGATCATCTTCCGCCCGTAGTACGGGTTGTATGGCACCTGCGAGGTTTGCGCCTGGAGCAGGCTGTGGTGGTGGTTGCGGTGGCGGCTGTGGCGCCATGAGAGCGGGCACAGCGTTCGGCTGTGGTGCGGGTGCAGGCGTGGGCTGAGCAGGTGCTGGGCCGTACCTTTTGAGTCGTATCATGTAGTCAGTCGCCATTTGGTCGAATTCCCTGCAGTTCCTTAGGGTGTGATTGGAGCGTAGTTTTCCGTCGTCCCCCTTGAAGAGGTGGAATCTGCACCAGTCGTCCATCTTTTCCTCGAATGACCGCTCGGGTTTTGCGTCGCTACGTTTGCGCCATTCTTGCCTTTTGTAGCTGTCGCTCCGCTGCTCGCGATCTCGACTGTCCCGTCGATCATCCGAGCGTCGATTGCTTCTATCTTGGTCCTCCCTTGTGTGTATCCAGCCGCCATGAACTCGGGTCTGTTATCGTCGTAAGGACGTTGGAACGTTTGCGCCTGCGATCTTCTCTGTATGAATCTCTGCGGCTCGACTGCCGCTTTCGTAGTTGTCGCGTGTTGGGGAAGCACGGGATCTGCGTACAGAATCCTCTCCATCTGCCCACTCAGTCGCAACTTTGATGAGGTCAGCCAGGGAGGTTGGCTTTTCACGACCAAGTGCCTCTTTGAAGTCCTTCCTGGCGAGACCTTGTATGAAGGCATCCATGGCCCTGTCTTCTGACACTTTGCCAACCGAATTGCGTATTTCGGTCCACCGCCGTATGTATGATCTCAACGACTCGTCTGATCGTTGAGTGCATGTCCTTAATTCTCGAATGTCTTCGGGCGCTCACACAGAGGCTCGAAGTTTTTGATGAAGTCTCTGCGGAAATCGTCCCACGAGTCGTATGATGATGGAGGGAGCGATTTGAGCCAGTCGCGGGCAGTTCCTTCGAGCATAAGTCGTATGTACTGCATCGCCGTGGTGTTCGTGCCACGCTGGCATGCCACGGCGAGTCTGTAATCTTCTAACCACCCAGAAGGTTCTTGGCGACCGTTGTACTTGGGTTGTTCGCCTGTCAACTTGAACCGTTTGGGCATCCGCGTCTCACGGATGCGTCGAGTGAAGCACAATGCTCCGCATGGCTCTGGTTCGCGATCAGAGTATGAATCGCTGCTATAGGATCTTCGAGATCTGCTTCTGCTGGACCTGTGCCGGCGCGTGCTTCTCCTTCCTTCATCCGAGTGGTGGCTGCGACCACTGCGATGATGTGCTGCGTGTCGTGAGTCGACTATGTCGCGATCGCGATTCCTTGCTGGAGTTTTGTCTTCTGGCTGTATAGCCTGTGCCGCTAGAGCTAGCGATTTGAGTTGTTGGCGATGCAGGGCTGCGTTAGGGTCATTCGCCGGAGGTTGCATTGCCTTGAGGTAAGCACCTACGGAGAATAATGCACCCGCAGCAGTTTTGGGCACTGGGATTCCGTTAGCGTCCTCTGTCATGAACGACAGGTTACGGGTGATTGCTACCCTTTCATGTTCTGGAAGGCTTGCCAACCGCGACCTAGGTCGTGGGGTTGGTTGCATTGTGGACCCGAGGGATTGCTCCCTTCTTCGGGCACTCGAGAGGCTGGCTTGCCTTTTGCGCTCCTCGAGCGTCGCTCGGTAGTTTTGCAGTCGAATTGACTCCTGCCAGTTGAAGTACTGGAAGGTCAACATCTCCTCTGGGGTGGAATTTGGTGGCATCATTGTGCACTCCTTTATGACTTTATCTGCTTTTGCTGCCATCTCCTCCGTGATTGTCAAGGTTGTGACCCCATCCGGCATGGTTACCGTGCATGGGAATTGTGCAGGCCTGCGAGCGGCTGCGTCTGCGGATGATTCTGCGGTGAAGGCCACGTAGACCTGATGGGGCGTGACCCGAGGACAGGTGTATGTGCTGTCGATTCCAGTCATGGACTCGACGTCGCCGTCGAGGCTCATGTCAGAGCCAGTGTGTTCATCGAGTAGATCTTCGAGGCGAATCTCGTTGTCGTGCTCATCGCCTATGCTCATCTCGGTGTTGGCGAAGCCATTATGGATTTCTGAGTCGAGGTTGGTGTTGGTGAAGATCTCCGAGTCGACGTTGCTGTCGTTATGAATCGCGGGCTCGTAGAAGTCATCGAGGGAGATCCCGCAGTCGAAACTTCGTCGAGTGGTAGGTTGAAGTCGACGTTGCTTGTGCGGTATGCTGATTCTGCCTCCTCGCCTTGGAGTTCCGTCATCATGAACCTGTCGATCTCGCCGGTCGACATGGTTGTTGCGGGCGAGCAGGCTTCAGGAATCGACGACGGGGCGAGCGCAGTCGACGGAGCCTCGAGTGCGCCCAGCACCGTTGTTGCGGATCTGTCGAGTCCTGCGTGCCAAGATTGTTTACGAAAAAATTGAATGCTCCAACAGTTAAGCTCAAACCTGATTCAAGGCCAGAAAACGCCTCCTGAAGCTCTGGCGAGTGCGGATTGAAATTCATTGGAAGAGCAGATGCGCTTTTTGCGGTGAAGCGGGCAGGCCGCCGCTTTTCGAGTGGATCGGCGAGTCGCCGTGTGTCGCCTGGATCGGCGAGTTGCTGTTTGCTGACATGGCCGGCGAGTTGCCGTTTGCAGATGAGATCGGCGAGTTGCCGTTTGCTGGTGTGATCGGCGATTTGCCGTTTGCTGTTGGGACCGGCGAAACTTCGAGTCCAGCGCTATTCTTTCCCACAGACGGCGCCACTTGACGAGGGGTAGACTCATCAAGACCCATGGTTAAGGTCCCTAGGTTATGAATATGGGGGAGAGAACGTGGTAGAGCTGGAAGTATCGTCGGCTGACAAGCAGGGCAAAGATTTTACCCAGGTTCAGGGCCCTCGTGTGGAGGTAACACCCCTACGTCCTGCCTGTCTGTTATTGCTTTGTGAATATGATGGTTACAAGGATCCCGGCGAGATGTCGATCTCGCTAGGGTTTGTGGCTCTGGTGGTTCGTTGTCTGGTTCGATGGCCCTCCCAGTCCTTAAATAATAGGCTGGGTCTCGGGTGTTCGTAACCGACTCGATTTACAAGTAAGGAAACTCTAAACCGACTATTGCTTCGCCAAACTTGGAGGATACTCCATCTTCGTGGGCCTCCCTTCATGGGCTTCATGTAGGCTCTGATAGTTGGGCCTAGTCGATACGTGCACCAGGTACCCTCATGGTAGGGTACCCGATAGGCATACCCATGTCACCCTCTGTACGTGAGTAGATTTGATGCTTCAATCTGTTTCTTCCCTGTTCGTCCCAAGCTGATGAATCCTAGCTAGAACAGCTCCGGCCCGCGCTGCCGCTCTCGCATTGCAGCCACCAGCGCCGCTGCTGCCCCCGCGCCGCCTACCCTCCTAGACATGCAGCGAGCAGCAGTCAGTCCATGGGCACGGCAATTTTGCTGGACCCTTTGAACCGAATGAGCCGAACCAGAGGAACTGAATCGCTCGTCGAATGCCGAGCTTCGAGTTCGCACCGATTTTCCACCCCATCCACGGCCACCAGTCCCGAGCGCCGCCTGAGCCTCCTCCTATGGTGCCATGCCCGGAGCTTGTGCCACCGGGCGACGACGACAATGTCTCGCGTCCTTCCCCCATGAACTCTCCCCTGCTCCTCCCGCGGAAGGATCTCCGCAGAGCCGGCGGCGTCTAGTGTAGCAGCAGCCATACGCGTCCTCCTTCGCCGCGCTGCAGGCTCTGCATGTGGGGGACTCCGCCGTCGGGCGTCGTGTCCCAGGCCAGCGGCGTGAACTGCGAACGGAATCTCGCCGGGGAGATGTAGCCATGCACCTCCGCGGGGGTGATTTCACCGTGCTCCCTGGAATCCCGTCGGCTACCGCCTTCTGTAGCTCCGGCCGTCGGGAGGGTCGCCGCCTGGTTCGTCTGTCGATGCGACAAAGAGCTGACAGAGATCGACCTAGGCGATGGGTATTTTTGTCATTGGGTGTGGGCCCTATATGTCAGGGGGCAAATAATCAACAACCAAAGGAAAGAGTGTCAAATAAGAAGAGATGTCCAAGTAAACAGGGGCAAATTGGATAGGTACCAAGTAAAATGGGGCAAAAAAATAAATTACCCGGCGAAAACGGCAAATACTAGCTGACGACCAAGTCGTCAAGTAATGTGCTCCGCACACTCCCTTGGCCTTATGGGCCAGCCCAGTAGACGCACCTGCTTCTTTTTTTTTCATTTTTTCCCCAGTTTCTTTTTCTTTTCGTTTTTCTTTTTGGTTGTTTCTTTTTTCTTTCTTCTTTTCAGTTTTCTAATCAGATTTTATTTTTTGAAAAATGTTCAAATTTTAAACATGTTTAGATTTGAAAATTGTTCATATATAAAAATCGTTTAAAAATAATTTCCGTTCATATAAATTTTTCATTTCACTTTTTCAAAAATCGTTCGAACATAATTTTGGTTTGTAGACTTTTTATGTTCACTTTTTGAAATTATTCAAAAAAGATTTCGTTCGACGATCTTTTCTGTTCACTTTTAAAGATCGTTCAAAAACAGTTTCGTTCACCGCTATTTTCTGGTCATTTTCTAAAATCGTTCTAAAATAGTTTTTGTTCACCGACCTTTTCTTTCTTACTTTTAAAATCGAAATCGTTCAAAAGTAATTTCCGTTCATAGACTTTTTTCTGTTCACTTTTTAAAAAATCGTTCAAAATAATTTCCATCCATTGATTTTTTCTGTTAACTTTTTAAAATTGTTCAAAAACTAGTTCGTTCACCGGCCTTTTATGTTCACTTTTAAAATCGTCCAAAAACAGTTTCCGTTCACCGCTATTTTCTGGTCATTTTTAAAATCTGTCAAAAATAGTTTTCGTTCACCGGCCTTTTCTGTTCACTTTTAAAATCGTTCAAAAATAACTTTCGTTCAATGCTATTCACTTTTAAAATCGTTCAAAATAGTTTCTGTTAATAGACTTTTTTCTGTTCACATTTTAAAAAATCGTTCAAAAATAATTTCCTTCCATAGATTTTTTCTGTTCACTTTTTAATATCGTTCAAAAAATATTTCGTTCATCGGCCTTTTCTGTTCACTTTTAAAATCGTTCAAAAACAGTTTCCGTTCACCGCTATTTTCTGGTCATTTTTTAAAATCGTTCAAAAATAATTTTCGTTCACATGCCTTTTGTGTTCACTTTTAAAATCATTCAAAAATAGTTTTCGTTCACCGCCATTTTCTGTTCTCTTTCAAAACCGTTCAAAAATAATTTTCCTTCACAGACTTTTTTCTGTTCACTTTCAGAAAAATCATTAAAAAATAATTTCCGTCCTTAGACTTTTTTTCTGTTCACTTCTTTAAAATCGTTCAAAAAATATTTCGTTCACCGGTCTTTTCTGTTCGATTTTTAAATTGTTCGAAAACAGTTTCTGTTCACCGCAATTTTCTGGTCATTTTTAAAAATCATTGAAAAATAGTTTCGTTCACCGACTTTTCTGTTCACTTTAAAAATCATTCAAAAATAGTTCTCGTTCACCGCCATTTTCTGTTCACTTTTAAAATCATCCAGAAATAGTTTTCGTTCATAGACTTTTTTCTGTTCACTTTTTAAAAAATCGTTCAAAAATACTTTCCGTCCTTAGATTTTTTTCTATTAACTTTTTAAAATTGTTCAAATCGTTCACCGACCTTTTCTGTTCACTTTTAAAATCGTTCAAAAACAGTTTCCGTTCACCGCTATTTTCTGGTCATTTTTTAAAATCGTTCAAAAATAGTTTTCGTTCACCGGCCTTTTCTGTTCACTTTTAAAATCGTTCAAAAATAGTTTTCGTTCACCGTCATATTCTGTACACTTTTTAAAACCATCCAAACGAGGTAAATATTCTAATTTTGAAAAGTTCAATAAAAATATATGTTCTTATTTTTGAAAAACCGTTCGAGTAACATAAATGTCCATATTTTTTCAAATAGCTCAAATAATATAAATGTTCATATTTCAAAATTTATTCGAATTAAATAAATGTTTACAGTGAAAAATCGTTCAAATAACATAAATAATATAACGTGTACTACAAATATAACATGTACTTTTCCAAATGACAAGGAAGTTTTCGCTGTATATAAATCTTGTAAAGTTTTGAAGGAAATATCCATTTTTACGAAAAACTTTGGTACTTAAATGGTTTTCAACAAATTTTCATCATGCACTCTATGCAAAGTCCATACACGTTTGTCATTTTTGAAAATCACCCGAATCAGAAATGCGAACAATGAAAAGCTATCCCAGCAGAAGCAAGGAAGAGAATCAGCCAGCCAGAAAAGCGAACAGCAGAGACAGCAGACCAATGTGGGCCGGCCCAAATTCGCGCAGGAGGGTGTGCGGAGGGATATTTCCTCCGCACAGGTCGCTGGCTAGGCGCTCCCGGCGAAAACTTCTCGAGCTTTCCAAAATTCCATGAGGCCGTAGTGTGTTCAATAGAGCCTCTTTGCTGAACACAAATATTAAGAGACACAAAGATGGGCTAAAGGCTAGGAAAAGAGTACGTAAGGTTTGGGCCAGAAATCGGCCGAGTTGGAAACTTGGAATTGATTTTCTATCATTTTCTTGTCTTGCTGGTGGCGGGGATGTCGTTGGACATGGCGCGCTGCTCCCTCACAAAGCCGCTCGGTGGCACCACCGCCGCGGCTCCGCTCCTCTCTCGCCGGCGTGGTCTGCTACCCACTAGCGCCGCCGCCTCTCCGACCATGACAACAAAAACGCAGCGCTTGTCAGCCCTATCGAAACCGCCTAAACCACCGCCGCCGCCTCTCTTCCCACGCCCAAAGCTCCCCATCCCCACCATCTCCAACGACACCCCCGCCAAGGGCAACCAAGACAACAACAACAACGAGTCATCGACAGGCCAAATGTCCTCTCGGTCGTCCTCCGGCGCCAGCGCCGGCGCCGTGCTCTGCCTCATGGACGCGCTATGCGTCGCGCCCGACGAGGACGTCTACATCTCCCTCCTCAGGGATTCCGTCGACGCCGCGGAGGTGGCCGCGGTGCACGCCCACATCACCGTCAAATGCGCTGCGTTGGGCCTCCCCCTGCCGCTAGCTAACCGGCTGATGCTTGCCTATGCGAGCTGTGGCGACACAGTATCCGCCCGCAATGTGTTCGACGAAATGCCCGTCAAAAACGGCATCACGTGGGCAACCATGGTGTCGGCCTACTCTGATGGATGTTTCCATAACGAAGCAATAAGCCTCTTCACCTGCATGTGTCACGAAGAACAGAAGCTCGCTGGTGATTTGCACGACCATGCCATTGTAGCTGTGCTGCGGTCATGTGCTCGGCTGAGCAAACTAAGCTTTGGGGAACAGGTACATGCGCTTGTCGTCAAAACGAACAAAGTCTATGGTGATACCGGTAGTTCTTTGCTGCAGTTGTACTGTGAGAGTAATCGCCATGACAGTGCACGGCAAGTGCTTGAGACAATGAGGTGTTCTTCCCAGGAGCCGGTACCTGAGGCAGCCTGGACTAGCTTCATGACAGCTTGCCACCGACATGGCCTACTGGATGAGGCCATCCACGTCTTCAGGGACATGGTGTCCTCCGGTGTTGCCGGGAGCAGTTTCTCCCTGTCAAGCATTCTTGCAGTGTGCGCGGAGTCAGAGAAGCACAGGTGCTTCGGACAGCAAGTGCACGCCGACGCCATCAAGCACGGCGAGGAAAAGAACCAGTTCGTTGTATCTGGGTTGGTCCACATGTATGCGAACCAAGGGAGGCTTGCCGATGCTGCAAGGGCATTCAAGGCAGTGGGCAGCAAGCCGGACGCGGTGTGCTGGAACGCCATGGCCACGGGGTATGCTCGCGGTGGATGGTACAGAGAGGCAGCCAGAATGATGTACCAAATGAAAGCTGCTGGAATTGATCCTCCTGGACTTGATGTTGTTAGAATGGCCTGCTCCAGATGAGTTACCGAATGAGATCCTTGACTGCACATCTACGGTGTGATCTGTGTGATAAAAAAAAGGAGCGACTAGAGAAGACTTACTACCGACATTTCATCTCTTTCTAACAAGATATATGTATAAAGTTATAAACTAGTAGTGTTGACATAATCTCCACAACTCACCGATTAGGATTTACTTAGCTCGACGGGTTATTTTTTATATGTAATGTTTTCGAAATAGGAGTGGGTATATAATTTATATTGCAGAAAATTATGTTCTGACATTTCATCATGCAATCATTGAAATGATGATCAGTTGCTCTATATATAATCGATAGGTTGAACGTGAAAACAATGGACAACTCTTTCTTTTTGTTTCCGGTTCCCGTGGGTCCTCAGTATGATCGTCTCAGACATAATTTAGGGGAATAAGTACACGAATCGCATTCAGCAAGCACATGCCTCATATCTTGGTGTGGTGTTTCCACCTGTCTATACGTAATACGTTAAACATTTAGCTGACACCTTCAGTCGACCTGTCAGGTGAGCCCACATTTCGACGAAAAAATGAACATGCCCTGTTGAATGGTGAAATTTGAAACAGAACCAAGTAATGCATGATACATTTCTACTTTTCGATTTAGGATAAACCCAATAGCACTACCCATTTACATCCTGACAAATATACATCACAACACAAGACTTGATCATTGTTTTCTTAGATCGCGAATTGCAGTAACCTCAGAAGGGTAATCAGACAAGCCAACATTGAGCAGGTTTGATAGGTCGTGCTCCATGACTTGAGAGGGCATGACTTCTGCCAAAGTTGCGTCACGGGATATTGAACTTGATGAACCTGGAACTTTCGCATCCACAACAGATATTTCTATCAGCTGTATGTCTTGTCCAGATGGTACGATGCTGCCAGGGCTATATTTTGTCGGTTCGTCCTCTCCCTCGTTGCTGTAGAGCACATATTCATGATATGTTGGTGCAAACTGCAAAGAAAAAGGAATCAATTAAGACTAAGCAATGAGGCGACACTACACTCTGCAATTGAGATTTATAGTGGCATGGGCAGGGGGCTAAGCAGGGCAGGGTGGGGTTCTGATATCTTATATACCTGGTGAACAGTATCATGGTAGAAGTCACTGAATTTCAGAGCATGAAGAAGGCTTCCTCTGAAACCGCCGAAAGGACGGGAATTGGACCCAGCATACTCCTTGTAGGAGAAGGAATATTGGTGCCCAACGGCTGCTATAAGCATCTCAACACAGAGCACAAAATTTTGGAGATAAGCAGCTTTTTCAGCATCTTTTATGAATCCAGATTTCGCAGCAAGGAAAACCATGACACCCTGAGACAAAAGATTCAAATGAGACAAAAACAGCTTCCATTGCTTGAACAAAACTGGTGGCTCGAAAATAGATCCATAGAAGAGAATAACTGATCCTTACAGTGCACTATACCTGCCAATATGTGAGAAAAACAACTGATTTGATCATGATGAATTTTGGGACAGGGTTGTATGGTTGAAGTAGATCTCTGCATGCCGCATAGAACAGTGCAAGAGCAAACAGTGCCATCGAGTATGAGATTGTATAGATGATAGTTATGTATAGATAGGACTGGTTGACGCTGAAGTTTCCATCTTCATATTTTCCTTTGGCATAAAGCATGAAGGTAATAACAACCAATATTGGCTTGAGGATCACAAACTGCAGACAGCCTTGTTTGCATCTCCGTATAAAACGGCTGTCAAGGCACACAAAATTATCAGTTATTTAGTGTATTATTTCATGACATGATTTTCAAAGAAATGTTGAAGTAAATATTTCTGTACTACTAGTGATATCAGTCCAGAGAATATTACACACCCATCTAGAGGAATTGCTGGGAAACAGCACGTCATCAGGAACCATGACGGCTTCAGAGATCGGCCACTCAAACTTACCACCACCGCACCAGGACCACCGACCCATGCCAAGCAGAGTGAAAAGAAATTGTATATGACCCAAGCATCGTAGCTGAAACACAATCCAGAAAGTACAAGTTTAGCACAATCTAGCTTTGCACTGTATTAATTCGCTCAAAGTTCTATGAGCGCTAGTAAAATGCCCAAACTAAAAAATACTTGAATTATCACATGTAAACACTGACATGAGAAAGTGTACAAAGGTAGCCAATTCGATCAACTCATAAGCAAGCAAAAAAATATGATGCCAGCAATGTGAAGCATTACGTCTGTCAATTGCTGGTAATTACAGGAATATAAACATTTGACCAGAACTCGGAAAATGCAACAGAGGTCATGGAAATTATTTTCAAGCCTCCTTTTTCCTCAGTATTTTGATAAGGAAGATCAGATAGTCTGTCAGCAAACAGTACTTATAATATGTTATGGATGTGAGAAGCAGCAGCCACAATGGTTTAGGACCGGTGGGAACAGCAAGCAGATGTAGCTTCTGTGATAGAGACATTCAAGCTGTTTTGAATACGACCCTAATGTTATTTATTTCAATCTTCTATCATTCAGTTCATTATTTGGTTCCGAGTGTCACAGTTGGCTCAGTTAAGCAAATACACCAACAAAGAATGTTTCTAGTATCTATCCCCTTCTTCTGCAATAAGGCCTCAAATCAAAATCAAAGCCTGTAAGGGCAGCATGGCTGGCTGACCAAGGTAAGTGTTCCATTCATCCAACACCCTCAGTCCTCAGATTGTTACTCAGCCGTGCGTATGGCAGATATTGGTATCAGGGTCCGACCATCATGAGACCATAACACTTACAGCACCTACCCTCTCTATTCATTCGCGAAACTGGGAAACCTCGCCATATTCTTCATTGTATTTGCGAATCAGAACCATCTTGGATAAACAATATCTATTTTCAGCTGGACATAGTAACTTTCCCCATACACGGCAGGGATTAATAAATCAGTTGCTTACTAAAAAATCAATAAGTTGACACTACAATTTTATCATACACTGGCTACATATTTCCCACACACTATATTAAAATGGACTAAAATGTTAATGATTTTATGCTGGTGGGAAAAAGATAGACAAAAACATGCGAAATAATGTAAAGTCATCATTTAGTTCTTGAATTGCGTGATCCACCTGTAGTTAACATTTGTAGAATCAATGTGTTGAATACTTGTGATAAAACAAACCTAATGTACTACTGTGTCATTGATGTGATGGATTAACCAGTTTACATGGTATATACTCGAAGAAAAGCAGATCTCCCAAAAATATCAAAGCTCTAATGGGAACAGTAACCCAGCAAATCTTTAGGACGGCTTGACTACACACTATTATGGGAAGCATTTTCTCAATACGGAGCATAAATACCACCTCAAAAATAGTTCCTGCAGATCTTCTTACGGTGGGATCATCGCTATCCATGAAAATACATGTAAATACTTTGATTTATATACAGAAGCGAAAATTATACAGCTAAATTGAGTAAGTGTCGCTGAATAAATGATCCAAGTATTAGAGTTAGTGGCAATCTACTCACATTTCACGGATAGAGTTGAAATAGATCGCGCTATCAGGTAGTGCAAGGGAAAGGAATGACATCACTGCATATACCTGCAAAATAATGTACCTATCAATAATAAGGTCGAATACTGAACCATATGACGTCCAACAGTAAAACAATGTTAGCTAACCTAAACAACATTCCATGAAACTTGACAGTTCCTTGAAGGTACTCTCTCCGTTCCAATTTAATTGACTTGCTATCCACCATGGATGTATATATACATGCAACATGTCTAAATACATCCACATTTGGCTAACAACAGAACAGGAGTAATATTCGTACAACCATGGCTTGCATTTGATTCATATGGCACAATCAAGTGATTAACCATATATCTTTCTCATGTAACTATATTCCAATAGCCCCGTGAATTGTTTTAAGCCAGAATGACAAGAGATAACTCTACGAGTCCACCAGCAATCTAAGCAGATATAGCCACAATGAAACAAAGATATTCAAACTTATCCAGTTTACCAGCATATGAACTACGGAACTAGCATGCAAAATCCAGATTAAACAGCATCAATATGAACAAAGAAATATATACAAGCAATTTGCACACTAATCAGAACAATGTAGTCAGCACTCAGCAGCAAAGAATGCACCTATATTTAATAGCATTCCATTCGCATATCAAATTCACAAAGATTTTTACAGACACAACACCATGGAATACATCCAAAATCACTCGGAAGTAGAATCCAATCACCACCTCGAAATCTAAACAAAGCCCGTCCCTTATTAATGAAAGGCCCTTGCTGGCTTGCTCCATTCACACCAAACCCCTCCTCCCAACGCCATAGGCACATGAAATTACTTAGGGACGGGAACCACCACCCTGACCGCATTGGTACCTCAAACCCACCACAAGTAACTAGAGAATCCTAATTTTGCGAGGAGGCAGCTGCACCTGGAGCACCCACGCCAGCAACAAATCGCTCACGAGTTCACAGTAACACGCACTCAGAAATCAAAACCAGAGGAACTCCGTACCTAGCAACCTAGAGCTAGGAGGTAGCCAAAGGGTGGGGATGGGAGCAGTACCGGCACCATGAAGATGACTCGGACGATGAATCGCTGGTGGGTGGGCTCGGCGTAGTGGAGGAGGTGGTGGTAGATGAGCCGTACCACCACCACCGTCGCCGCCGCAGCGCACGCAAGCGCTGCGGCCGTGTACGCCGCCGCCACCGCCCACCCCTCCATACCCTGGCGGGCGCGGACCCCAGGCTCGTCGCCAGACGGGAGGAACAATGGGGAGCAGCCGGGGGGAACGAATTTGTTGAGAGATCGCGAGCGAGTTCGGGCGCGCGGCAGATGGGGACGGAGTTTTCCGCGTAATAATGGAGGCGTGTTGAATATAACTAGGGGATTAAGCGCGGCCTTCGCCGCACCTGTGGGCAAAATTATTAAATTTTTTCAATCGTAAAAGTGTTGAAATTCATTTAGAAACGATATGGAAATTTGGAATTTAAATTAGAAACGATATGGAAATTTGAAATTTAAATTTTGGTTGTGCATATGTAATTTTATGTGATCCCGTTGATATATTTGTCATTTTTTTTATGAACATGTTTAAAATTGATGGTTTGCATTATTTAGAATTACTTGAAAATCATATGGATAGGTTGGATTATTTTCTAAAAAAAAGGGAGTATTTTTTTAAATTATTAGTTTGCATTGTTTTGAATTATTGCAAAATCATATTTAGAACTACTTACAATTTAAAAAAAAATGTCCACATTTTTGTTGGATTGTTTTCTATTTTTTTAGTTTGGAATATTTTTTTTTGGATTATTTTTCAAAAATTAAAAAAAAATTGGGGCATTTTCAAATTGTTAGTCTGCATTATTTAGAATCGTTGCAAAATTATATTTAGAATTGTTTACAATTATTTCCGAAAAAACGTCAACATTTTTGTTGCAATGTTTTTTTATTTTCTTAGTTTTCGCGGCTTTGCCGCGCCCGTGGGCTAAATTTTCGAATTGGTCGATCGTAAAATTGTTGAAATTCAAAAATTGCCTAGGTTGTGAACTTGTTTAAATTTTTGAAATGTCCATATTCAAAAGTTATTCAGATCTGAAACCGTTGATTTTTTTAAAAAAATACATGTGTAAATTGTCTAGTTTTTGGAATTTGTTAAAATTGGTAACTTATTTGTATGTGAATTCATTTTTTTAGTTTGTTAAATATTTGAATTTTGTAGGAACACACGATTTTAGTATATGCAAAATTCAATTTTGATTGTACCGTGGGCTAATTTTTAATTATTCAAACGTGGAATTTGATAATATGTTGTAGGTAGGTGTTTTTTTTTGTGTGTGTCCATGTTGACATATGTGTCATAGTTTGTCCACCAATTAAATTATTCTTGAAAGTGTCCGTATTTTAAAATTCGCAGGTTCAGGAATTAATGAAATGAAAATGAGATTTCGGTTTTAAGATTGTACGCATTTCAGAAAATCTTTCAAATTTGGAAGTCATTCATTTTGTTATTCATTTTTTGAATAGTTTTAATGTATTTGAATTCCTTTTGCCGTCTTCGAAAATACACAAATTTGGAAGGCGCGTGAAAATTTGAAACTTGAATCACATTCAAATTTGAGTTTAATAGAAGGGATGCATTTATGAATTATTTGATTTCTAAAAGTCGGGGAGATAGTCATATTTGAAAGAGAGCTGAAATTTAAAAATATGCAAATTCGGACAACGTTTTTCGGTGGTGAAATCGGAATTTGATGACGCCTAGATTCTGAAATTGTGTAGCTTTACAAATTGTTGGAGTTGTTTGGAAACATATAAAAGTTATTAGGAAAAGGAAAGTAGAATAAAAAGAAACATATAAAAACTATTAGAGGAAGGAAATTGGAATAAAAAGAAAAAGGCAAGGAAAAAAAGAGGAAAAAAAGAGTCAGCCGCCGGCCCAGCCCACAGAGCGGCCCACGGGCCAGCTGACGGCCGGCGTGACATCACCGGCGGGCCGATCCGCCGCGGCAGCGACTACGGCGACGCCGGCGCGCCACCGCGTCCGGGACGCGCGACCTACCGCGTGGGCGCGCGTCGTCGCGCGTTGTCTCTAGGTGGCGGCGCCGCCCGTAAATTGTCGCCGGAGCGGCTGCCGGCGGCGCGCGAACGCGGCCGACGCCCGCGGGTGCGGTGGCGGTGATTGCGCCGTCCTCGCTGCGCCCCGTCATGTGGTGGTCGGCAAGGAAGGAGAGGCGGCCGCGGCGGAGCTGGCCATCGCCTTCGATTTGTCCGGGAAGGTGTATAACGACGGCGGTGCGTGCCGGCGCCGGCGGCGGAGCCGCGCCCGTGCGCGAGAGAAAGGAGAAGAAGGGGGTTGACGCGGCTTATTTTCACTAAAGTCCCTGTACTTTTCATAATTTACAATCTAGTCCTTTGCGGGCGGTTTTTCGCAAAAATGCCGCGCCAAAGTTCGTGCGCACGGGTGACCGGGTGTGACCGGGGGCGACCGGGGCCACGTGGCGCAATACGATTGGAAGAAATTCGTGATGAACAGTGTCTTCCGCCGGTGGGACGACGTGGCTCCATCTGGCCCGTCGATTTCGGGGATCTGACGGCCCTGGTTTGCCTGCGACGTGGACGAATGAGAGGCAGCGGATTCTTCCGCCTGTTGTATATAGTAGAATCTGGACAGGATTTGAGTTTTGACTCCACGGCCAAGGGCCAGGGCAAAACTCTACTCCATCTTTGATTCAAAGAAAAACAATCTATTTAATCAGTGTCTCTTTGATTCAAAGAAAATACTCCCGAATTTTTCAAACATGAGATGCTTTGGTAAATTTTCTACTCCCGAATAATATCGGTGGTTCGACTCTGAAGCACAATCTCCATGTGCCGATCAACCCGTTATGCGGTTGCACATGGTACGCAACTCTAGCGAGCAGCTACCGGATTTTTTTAATAAAGGGTATATATTAATATCATGAAATATCAATTACATCCGGACTCTGCAAAGTTACCGGATAATTGTTATCATGTTCTCTGGATAATCGTTTTCCGGTACGAGTCGTCTTCGTCAGAACAAATAAACTAAAATCGACCCAAATATTTGAACATAGACCGATATACCAGTTCGCGCGTTAACTTTTACAGATGAACAAGACTAGATATTGCAGTAGACTAGAAATTAAACTACACCAGATACGAAACTAAACTGGACTAGACTACAAATTAAACTACAAACCCTAGATCTGCGGGTTGGCGACAGCGATGGTGGTGCGACGGCTGGTCTTCTCTCCGGCGGCGGCGCCGATCTAAGGGTCGACGTAGAGCTCCTCCTACTCGACGATGCAGAGGACGGCCACGGCGACCTCCTGCGCATCCACCGTCTCACGAAATCGGTCCTCGAGACCCTCCTCGCTGGCCTTGAACGCCTCCTACGTGACGGCCAGCTCGGCGTCGGCATCCTCCACCCGCTTCCATGTCGGCACCATGTCGTCGACGAGGACGTCGAGGATGCAGGTGTCGGTGTGGCCGCCGCGCGTGATGCGGCACCCGCTCGCTGGACTAGGCGGCAAATCGTTAGGAAGGACAAACTCATCCTCCTCCGGCTGCGGCATCTTCCTCCAGCCGCTCGAGCTCACCGCCTCCACGTGGTGCCTTCGTGGGGTCCACGGCATCATCAGGCCGCCCACCGGCGGTCCGTGTATGAGCCTCGCAGGCGGGCGCCATTTGAGTGGTTCACGGCGGCTCGCCCCGCCTTCTCCGCCTCCCTCCTTGCCGCCTCGTCTTCCGGCGGCTCACGGCCTCCTCCGCCTTCGCCTCGGTCGGAGGATGTGTGGTGCACCGTGGATTGCTCGCTGGAGGTTGGGGAAAGGCGCGGCGACGCTATGCTAGTTGCGGCGGAGGGGTGAGGTTTTGGTACCGCATCGACCCCTCCGTCCCGCTTAACTAGTGGCCGGCCCACCGCTTATCTGTTCATCGGAAAAAAAATCTGGGTCGTGCCGTTATCCTATAAACTTCATTGGAAAATAATATTGATGTCTAATCTCATGGAAGAATTCCTTCACCACAATCAAAGGAACTTCCTCTTCCCAAAAGATTTATTTAGACATGTCATCTCAATCCTATCAGGTTTCTATTCATACACTTCTCCTATCCTACAATCCGAGCCCTTATATGGTTAACTTAACATTATAAAATTTCGAAATTTTTAGGATGTTATATCATCCTAGAGTGCGGACAAATTATCAAAGGGCGCGTATGTGGAGACGGTTTAAAAGGCCAACACGTGAGTGCCCAAGGACCGCTCATGTCAACATACATGCAACAACTTAAGAGAACATGTTTCATTTCGTCTTCGGTCAAATCCAACAAAAATTACCATATCAAATGTCACTTGCGTCATATCCTTGAGCATCCGCTAACAATCAGAATTCTTCACGAGAGAGAGAGAGAGAGGGAGATAGTGAGAGGGTGTTGGAGAGAGACCATCGGGATGGCGATGTTATGGAACCTATTATACATGAGAATTTGTATTATGTAGCAACACACATGAGAACACGATGAGAGAGTGGACGCCGTCGCCGAGGTGGAGGTGTCAAAACATCTACTCCTTCATGTATTTATTTTGTATGTCAACATTGTCTACACACATGATAACACCGGTTGTTGCAGAACGAAATGCTGGCAGAGAGAAAAAAAGACACGAGGAGAGACAAATACAGTTGGGAAAAAAAGTGATTGCAGGGGAGGAGAAAGAAATTGTGTTTGTCAGTAGCAATGCAATGGCAAATTTCTGTACTCTTATGTTTTACATGCATTATTTTGTTTTTTGTATGAACTGGAGGAAAAAAAAACTCTCCGGAGCCCCAACGAGCGGTGGAAACTCTGAGCAGCCCGGTCAGCGTGAACCTGTCCTCGTGACTCGCGTCGCTAGCTGGATCCGCTAAATCCCGTGCCCCTTCCCACGCGACTCGAAAAAAACCCGCGACTCGAAAGCCAGACCACTCCACTGCACACTCCCCCGACCCCGTCTCGCCGTTCGCCAGCTCGCCTCCGCCCTCTCCGCCCTTGCCAACCTCCAGGATCTTCCTGCTGCCAATGGCGACCTCTACGGGACCCGCGGCGCCTCGGACGTCCTGCCCCTTCCGCTCGGTGGCGCTCCGTCCCACGCCGCGGCGGGCGCGCCTCGCCGTGCCGCGCCGTGCGGCTGCCGCCACCAGCTGCGTCCTCGCCGATGTCCCACAGGAGATCAAGGTCTGTCGCGCATGACCGCCCTGTTATTCCGCCTCCTCGTGTAGTATCTTCGGTTGGATCCGCGTGCCGTACCGCCGGTACCGGTGATCCGTGTGTCGCGTCGTACGTTCTGGCCTTCTGGGTAATGATGTGTTATGGTCGTGTCCAGGTGGAGCCCGTGGTGGCTGGTGCCCCGGCGTCGTCGACCGCTGCAGCGGTGCGGAGGGACGTGAGCCCCGATAAGGTGGCGTCCATCATCCTCGGTGGCGGCGCTGGCACGCGCCTCTTCCCGCTCACACAGACCAGGGCCAAGCCCGCGGTAATCATCTCTATCTCCCTCTCAATTGCTCATAAGTCAGATTTCATTATGCATTGCATGAATGGAAAATAACATTTCTGGATAATTGTTCCAGTCCAAGCCGTCGACTGAATCTTGTCTTCTGTTGGTATCAGGTGCCAGTAGGGGGTTGCTACAGGCTCATCGATATCCCGATGAGCAACTGCATAAACAGCAAGATCAACAAGATATACGTCCTCACCCAGTTTAATTCCCAGTCTCTTAACCGACACATTGCACGGACCTATAACTTTGGCGAGGGAGTTGGTTTTGGTAATGGGTTTGTGGAGGTAATACTTTGTTCCTAAGTTGTAGTATCACTTAATTATGAGGTGTAATCGAGCAGACGTGCAGATGTGACGAGTCACTGCTCATTTTTCCTCCTGGATTCTTTTGATAGGTACTGGCTGCTACCCAGACAGCAGGGGAATCCGGAAAGCGATGGTTTCAGGGAACAGCCGATGCTGTCAGACAGTTCTTGTGGCTGTTTGAGGTTTTTGCAGTGCCATCTCAATACATTTTATAACTTTGATACTAGGTCTTTCCCAGTTTTATTTATGCCCTGCCTTTTTCGAAGGACGCAAGGCTCAAACGTATAGAGAACATACTGATTCTATCTGGCGATCATCTCTATAGAATGGATTATATGGACTTTGTGCAGGTGTACTTCTTGTTCATATTTTACGATGAAGCCTTTTTCTTGTTTGGTTGACAAGATATCTAACTGATCATATATGTTTGCAGAAGCATGTTGACTCTAATGCCGATATTTCAGTTGCTTGTGTTCCGATGGATGAGAGGTCATTTATCTTTGTCTTTTTTCATTCATCTAATTTCTAGTTTATCATCTGTTTTATACTTGGAATGACATTCTTTTGTTACAACCAACATATATAGAACTACTTTGTTTTTTGTGACAACCAACTGAGAGACATTTCTCTCTTGTAATCTATTTTGTTTGTTTTATGCGCCTGCAGTCGAGCTTCTGATTTTGGGTTGATGAAGACAGATATGAATGGTCGCATCACCGATTTTCTTGAAAAGCCCAAGGGTGAAAGTTTGAAATCAATGGTATGTTAACTTCACACAGAATCTAAAGAAAATAATTTTGATTCATAGTTTGTCTAGAGAAGTATAAAATGAATCATATTTTGTTGCATCAGAAATGTTTACATCTAATTTTTTCATTGTTGTCGATGTTTTTTAAATCGCTTGTAATTGTTATCTAAAATGCTGCTCCTTGTTAGTGCAGCAAGTAGACATGGAAATATTCGGTTTGACCCCTGAAGTTGCGAATACATACAAATACATGGCTTCGATGGGAATATATGTATTCAAGACTGATGTGCTATTAAGACTTCTGAGGTAAAAAAAAGCAATAGTATGTAGTGGCCACATTTTTTACTTACACTCCTCTTACATAGAAATTTATTTAAAAAGATATCAGAGTAAAGATCATTGTCGATTTCAAAAGTAGTGTTTGGTTAGGGATATGGGTAGTCCTAGTTGTGCTAGTCGTATACGGGGGCATGGGACGACACAAGCATTTTTGGGTTAGTTATATGGGATCGTAAAATGGGTATATCAGATTGAAAAATTTGGAGATGTCGTTCTAGAAAATTTGGAAACTTAATATAAGTTAAATTATAACGAATCAACAAAATATACACCGTTAAATTCGATAGTTATATTTAATCTTATACTAATCAGAAAACTAGTAAAAGTTATATAATTACCAACATTGTTGCTTTGCGTTTGAGGCCTGAGCCTGTATGAAAACCACACGTGAAGTTCTTCCATTGGCTCGCGAATCTTGGACGCTGCTGGACGGCTGATCGACTTGCTCGCCGTGGACTGCCACACCCACCCTGATGCCCGCTATGCGACCAGGCACCGGAATCGATCCAGCACCTGCTCTTGGGATGCTCCTTCTCTTGGACGCTGCTGGACGGCTGATCGACTTGCTCGCCGTGGACTGCCACACCCACCCTGATGCCCGCTATGCGACCAGGCACCGGAATCGATCCAGCACCTGCTCTTGGGATGCTCCTTCTCCAAGCAGGTGTGGCTTGAGATCCTATCGTGGCTGCGTCTCACCTGCCGTGTGCCTGATGGCGAGGAAACTTTGAAGCAATGGTGGTGCAAGGCACGTCAGAGCACGGCAAAACCGATGCACAAAGGACTTGCATCCGCGGCGCTGCTGATCCCTTGGATGACATGGAAACATCGAAATGACTGTGTGTTCAATGCTGCAACCCCATCAACTAATGCCTTGGTGAGCAAGATCAAGGATGAAGCTGCAATTTGGGCAAGAGCCGGTGCATTGGGTCTGCGCGCCATTCTCCCAAACACTTGGGATGTACACTGATTTTATTAGCTATTCGTGGAACTGAACCTCCATGGAGGATGTAACAACTCTATCTTTCCAATGTAAAGAAACGCAAAAGTCTTTTGCGTTTCCTCTAAAAACCTCGCACCTTGTGACCCAAAGAAAGAGGACACCTTTCTAGGCCAGAAGAGAAATAAAATTCTTCCTTTTCCATTTTTTTGCTAAATTTATGATTCTAGGAGTTCCCCTTCACATCGAAATTGTTGCTTAAGCAGCTTGAGAGGATGGTGATACTATTTTTTGTTTTTCTTCTTTGTGATCTGTTAGAGCAAATTATCCAACAGCTAATGATTTTGGCTCAGAAGTTATTCCGATGGCAGCAAAAGACTACAATGTGCAGGTATTTACTTTTTCATAAACCTTTAAATTCATCACGTATAAGAGTTATGGGTGTCATAATTCCTTTGATAACCACATGTTCTGCATTTTGCAATACATGATGCAGCTTTGCTTGTCATAACTCGTAAAAACCTTTGAGTATGATGCAACGATTTTTTCTTTGATAACAGGCTTATCTATTTGATGGTTATTGGGAAGATATTGGGACCATAAATTCCTTCTTTGAGGCAAATCTTGCTCTCACCGATCAGGTTTACTTTTTAGCTAACATGACCACATACACCTGCCAGAATACGTTTCTAATGAACTCTTTGTTATTTTTGCAGGCTCCCAACTTCCATTTTTATGAACCTGTGAAGCCCATTTTCACATCTCCTAGATTTTTACCTCCAACCAAGGTTGAAGATTGCAAGGTCAGATTCTCTTATCAGATTTTTTGTTGAAATAAGTCCATTTTGCTCCATTGATGTTGCAAAAGGTCGACTAAAACTACCTGAATTCAAAACAAAAAAAATCACCCCATAACGCAACCGAGGTCAATTTTGCACAAGGCAGTTTTGGAACACCTTGTTTGTAGATCGGCAGATAAAGTGAACTTTATGCAAAGTGTTAGTTATCAAGTGGCAGCTTTTCTTGATGCATCTGTTTTTGTGCAGGTTCTGAACTCAATAGTTTCACATGGGTGTTTTCTAACAGAGTGCAGTGTTGAACACTCTGTTATTGGTATTCGCTCAAGATTACAACCAGGAGTGGAACTGAAGGTAATTCCAAGAATATATTATTATTTATTTGTGCTGGAAGAGGAAATGGGGCCATTACTTATAGGTATGGGCAGTGATGAGGAAAAGGGAATTCCTCTAGGGTGGCCCGATCTTCACGGATTGACGCGGGATGTGGACAAACGCACGCAAGAACACGAAGAACACACGAAGAACGCCCCGAACACAAGAACACACACAAGATACAAGAATCGTTTCCCTTACCGGTCGGTCCAACCGGCCCAATAGAATCCACACGAAGGTGGAGAGATCGGCAAGTAGTCAAACTACAAGTAGAGGTCTTGAATCCACAAGGGGATCTTCTCCACTAGGGGAGGAACCATCCTCACAAGGGGAGGAAGGAGACCTTTGAGAAGAAGGAGTCTAGCTCTACTCTAATCTCAAAACATAGTCTAACACTAACCCTAGGCAGAGAAGTCCTATTTATAGTCTAGTGGACGAAAGGGTAGGTGAGGGAGGTTACATGGGCCTTCAGCCCGAATTCCTGGTGTCACAGCGGTAGTACCGCTGGTGGTGGCGGTAGTACCGCTCCTGGCGGAGGCGGTAGTACCGCTGGCCGCTGGCGGTAGTACCGCTGGAACTTGCATTTTATTTCCTCTCAACGCTGGCGGTAGTACGTGGTCGACACCCGGCAAGTACCGTTGGAGACAGTAGCTTTTGGAGACGCGCCGGTAGCGTGGGCGGTACCTCCAGCGGTACTACCGGTCCTGGAGCTGGCGGTAGTACCGCTGGTGGCGGCGGTAGTACCGCCGCCTGGAGCTTCTCTCGCTTCAGCTTCATCGCCAGGTGCCTGGCGGTAGTACCGGCCTTCTCGGCGGTAGTACCGTTGCTCTGCTTCTTCATCTTCCTCTTGACCGTCTCTTGGCCATCTTCGACACTTTCTTGGAGATCTTCATGGTAGTTGTTCCTGAGTATGCACAACGTATCCGAATGAAGTAGCAACCCATTCAAAGGAGTGTCGAGATCACACATGGATAGGAGCGAGTTCACCTTATCATGAAGTGCCTTGACTCTTGCTCTTGTCATTGGGCCACTTGTTGTAGGAGACGTAGGTCGGGCTACATCATCTCCCCCCCTTGGAAAAGAGTCGTCCTCGACTCTTGGTCATCCTCATCGCTTGATGTTCCAAGGTATGGCGATAGGTCGGCGACGTTGAAGGTGTCATGGACCAAGTGTTTGGAGTTGGAGATGTCGATCTTGTAGGCATTGTCGTTGATGCGCTTGATAACCTTGAAAGGTCCATCTCCACGAGGGTGAAGCTTGGACTTCCTTGCATCCGGAAAGCGATCTTTGCGAAGGTGTAGCCACACAAGATCTCCTTCTTCAAATATCATGGCGCGCTTGTGTTTGTTCATCTTCGTAGCATGGTCTTTGTTGTGCTTCTCGAGAGTAGTTCTTGTTTCCTCATGGAGCTTCTTCATGTAAGCGGCTCGCTTGTCGAAGTCCATGTTAACTTGCTCACGGAGTGGAAGTGGTAGCATGTCGAGCGCGGTGTAGGGGTTGGAGCCATAGACGACCTCGAAGGGTGTTTCTTTGTTGCGCGGTGTAGTGCTCGATTGTAGGCGAACTCGGCGTGTGGGATGCACTCTCCCAATTCTTCAAGTTAGGCTTGATCAACACACGAAGGAGTGTAGATAGGCTTCGGTTCACCACTTCGGTTTGGCCATCGGTTTGAGGGTGGTATGCGGTGGAGAATAGTTGCTTGATTCCCATCTTGGCCATCAAAGTCTTCCAAAAATAGCTCACGAACTTGGTGTCACGATCCGACACAATGGTCTTGGGCACTCCATGAAGACGGACGATTTCCCTGAAAAACAAAGTAGCAATGTGTGAAGCATCGTCGCTCTTGTTGCAAGGTATAAAGTGTGCCATTTTAGAGAAGCGATCAATGACGACAAAGATGGAATCCTTGTTTGTTTTAGTGCGTGGGAGTCCTAAGACAAAATCCATAGCTATATCGGACCATGGGTGATGTGGAATAGGCAATGGTGTGTATAACCATGAGAGTTTAGAGTAGACTTAGCTTTGAGACATGTAGAACATCGTCGAACTAGGCGTTCCACATCACGCTTCATTCTAGGCCAATAGTAGTTGGTGGAGAGCATGGCATAGGTCTTGTCGCGGCCAAAGTGACCCATGAGTGTCCTCCATGAGATTCCTTCAAAAGGACCAAACGAAGCGAAGACTCGGGTATACATAGTTTGTTAGCCTTAAACAAGAAACCTTTGTGCAAATAGAAATCACCAATTCCTTTGTGCTCCGAACATTGAGCGAAAATGTCTCCAAAGAAAGCATCGGTAGCATACAACTCTTTAATCTCATCCAAACCCAAGACACTAATGTCAAGACGTGTAAGTAGGTTGGCCTTGCGGGATAGAGCATCCGCGACCACATTGTCTTGTATTTGATTACAAAAGTGAAAGACTCAATGAACTCAACCCACTTAGCATGTCTTTTGTTCAAATTTGTTTGACTTTTCAAATATTTCAAGGATTCATGGTCGGAATGAATGACAAATTCCTTAGGACGAAGGTAATGTTGCCACACATCCAAAACACGAACCAAAGCAAATAACTCTTTGTCATAAATGGGGTAATTCAAGCGAGCTCCATCTAGTTTCTCACTATGGTATGCGATGGGTCTACCATTTTGCATAAGCACTCCACCAATGCCCAATCCACTTGCATCGCATTCAATCTCAAATGTCTTAGAGAAATCCGGAAGGGCAAGGAGTGGTGCTTCGGTTAATAACCGTTTGAGCTCATTGAAAGCAAAATCATGTGCATTGCCCCAAATGAAAGGTACATTCTTCTTTGTAAGTTCATGGAGGGGGCAAGCAATTGTGGAAAAATCCTTGATGAAACGGCGGTAAAATCCGGCAAAACCAAGAAAACGTCTCAACTCCTCAAGTGATGTCGGAAAAGGCCAAGTCCGAATTGCTTGTATCTTTGCTTCATCGACTTCGACTCCATCCGAAGAAACAACAAAACCCAAGAAAACAAGTTTGTTGGTGGCAAAAGTGCACTTAGAAAGATTTGCATAAAGCTTTTCATTGCGAAGAACCAACAAAACTTGAGCAACATGAGAAGTGTGCTCTTCCAAAGATTTGCTATAAATAAGGATGTCGTCAAAGTATACCACAACAAATTTGCCAATGAAAGGACGCAAAACATGATTCATGAGACGCATAAAAGTAGAAGGTGCATTGGAAAGACCAAATGGCATGACGAGCCACTCATAAAGACCAAGCTTAGTTTTAAATGCGGTCTTCCATTCATCACCTTCACACATGCGTATTTGGTGATATCCACTTTTAAGATCAATTTTGGAGAATATAGCGGAACCACAAAGCTCATCGAGCATATCATCAAGTCGAGGGATAGGATGGCGATACCGAACGGTGATGGCGTTGATGGGGCGACAATCCATGCAAAGGCGAAGAGTGTTGTCGTGCTTGGGTACCAAGATGACGGGCACGGCGCACGGACTCAAGCTCTCGCGGATGTGTCCCATGGCAAGAAGTTCTTGTATTTGCCGCTCGATCTCCTTTGTCTCTTCGGGGTTGGTGCGGTAAGGAGCGCGGTTTGGTAGCGGTGCGCCGGGAACAAGGTCGATGCGGTGCTCGATTCCCGTAGAGGAGGTAGTCCCGGTGGCACTTCTTGAGGGAAACATCTTCAAAGTCCTTCAAAAGAGACAACAAAGAAGGAGGAAGGTTTGTGAAGTGTTAGTCATAGAAACTTCACCCTTGCATATGAGCACATAGTGTAGGGTGGATGGGTTCTCTCAACTCCCTCATCTCTCTCTTTGTGGCAAATAGTGTAAGTTTTGTGGGAACTCTCTTTGAAGTGTCACACTCATTTGGCTTGTGGCTCTCACTCACTTTATGGTGGGTCTCTCGCTCACCACTCATCTCACTAGACGAACGATCTTGTTGTGCCCTTGCAATGGTCTTGGCGTTGTCGGCGATGACTTGACTTGGTGTCATGGGACGAAGGACGAAGGTCTTGTCGTTGTTCTTGAAGCTATAGTAGTTTGTTCGTCCATCATGCATAGCACCCTTGTCAAATTGCCATGGACGCCCAAGGAGTAAGTGACAAACGTTCATAGGCACAACATCACAATCAACCGTATCTTCATAGGCTCCAATCTTGAAGGACACTTGCACCATGTGTTGAATCTTGACGGCTCCGGTATCACTCAACCATTGCACATGGTAAGGATGTGGGTGCTTCTTGAACTTCAAGTTGAGCTTATCACAAAGTTCTTTGCTCGCTAGGTTGTGGCAACTTCCACCATCTATGATGACCTTGATGGACTTTCCATTGATTCCCGCTCTTGTTTGGAACAAGTTGCATCTTTGGTCTTCTTCCACTTGAACATTGGTGGTTAGAGCTCTTGCCACAACCAAGGAAGGGTTGTTGTCGCCATCACAATAGATCTCACTTTCTTCTTCTTGAGCACTTTGCATTGTGGCGACCTTGTTCAAAGCATTGTACTCATCTTCACTCATAGATTCATACTCTCCCATGTCATTGATGATCATGACCTTCTTGTTGGTGCACTCAAAAGATTTGTGCCCTTGTCCGCCGCACTTGTAGCATTGCAAAGTCTTGTGCCGGACGAAGATCCTTGAGGCGCCTTGGAGGAGGGAGGTACTTTCTTGAAAGGTTGAGGCGCTTGAGGTGTCGAAGTAGAGACTCTTGGAGGACCTCGAGTGTTCGCTTGAGGAAGAGCTTGTGAAGGTGTAGGAGTTGACGAAGAAGGCTTGTTGGCGAAGAATGCCTTTGTCTTGAGGTATTTGAGCTCTTCAAGCACGTGGCGCTCGGCCTTGGAAGCTTGATGTACTAGCTCTACCAAAGAGGCATATGGTTGGAACTCCACGATCTTCTTGATTGGATAGTTGAGGCCATTCATGAAACGAGCCATGGATTGCTCTTCGTACTCGTTGACATTGGCTCTCATCATGGAGATTTCCATTTCCTTGTAGTACTCGTCAACCGACTTCAAACCTTGCTTCAACTCTTGCAACTTCTTGTATAAGTCTCTAGTGTAATGGCTTGGCACGAAGCGCTTGTACATTGTTTCTTTCATTTCAACCCAAGTGTCAATTGGTTGTTGGTGGTTAGCGACGCGAGCATCTTGTAGTTGTTCCCACCACAAGAGGGCATACTCTTCAAACTCCATCGAGGCTAAGGCAACCTTCTTGTTGTCGGAGAAGCGTTGCACACGGAAGATCTTGTCAACCTTGAGTACCCATGAGAAGTAAGCTTCCGGATCACTTGTGCCGTAGAACTTGGGTATGTCAAAGCGGACGTTGGTCAAGTCATCATAGTTGTCACGGTGGCCACCACGTGGGAATGCACGTCCACGTCTCCTTCGGTTGAGTCCATCACCATTGTGTTGGCTTGACTCGTTATCACTTGACTCGGAACGTTGGTGTTGGTGACGATCATGAGGAAGCTCTTGACGAGGCGCATGTTGAGGAGGTAGCTCTTGTTGAGGAACGGGTTGCTCGACATTGTTCGCATTGTCATGGTTTTGATGACGTGGCCTTGGAGGATGACGAGGGTGACGTCCTTGTTCACCAAAGTCATTCGCACCCGGAACGCCATTGTCATTAGCCAATGGGTCATGACGATCACGTTGTGCGGTGGTGGTGATGGTATGCGTTCGCGACGTTCATCATTTTGGTGAGGTTGTTCTTGATGCGCATTGGCATTGTTCGCGTGAAGATCATGTGGTTGTTCAACGTGAGGAGGAGGTCGTTCATGGGCGTCGCGCCTTGGATCATGTTGACGTTCTTGTCGAGGTTCATGACGTCCATGACGTGCTTGTGTCGACCTTGAGGTGCTTCTTGTACGGCTTGAGTGTGAAGAGCTCGTTGTCGCACAAGGTTGTTGATAGCTTCGGTCAACCGCTCCATATTTGCTTCTTGAGCATGCATGCGGTCGTTGAAGGTGTTCTCTTGATTTTGAAGACGGCGCTCGAAGCGTCCTAGGTTGTCACGAAGAAAGTGTCGCATGCCAACAAGCTCCGATTGTGTGACATAGCCATGATCACCGCGAACTCCACCATGGATTTCCTCTCCGAGCTTGAGCTTCCGTTTGTACTTCCCCTAAACATTTTCTCAAGATCAAGTGAGATGTGGTAAGAAAAACCAAGACAAACTATATCCCAAGAATAATGTAGCTTGAGAGGAGAGTATCCGGTTCTAACACCCAACACACACACTTATGAGGATAGGAAGGTATGAAGTGGCAAACGAAACAAGCAAACCCGCGACAAGTATATTGTCAAAGGTAGAGAAAATCCACAATGATCAAATTACCAAAGAAACTCCAACCACAAATGATGAAGAAACACACACAAAAGCGAATGATGGGGTTGGGCGACCAAAGGGCGAGCACTCGAAGATAGACAACCTAACGAAGACTACGTGCTCAAATGTCACCCAACACAAGAAGGACGCTAGCTCAATTGCTTTTTGTGGGCAACGGATTTGCACAAGAGTTAACACTCACACTCACTTTGGCGGTTTAGCTTTGTCGCAACCTACAAGAGATGAACTTGGCACCACTTGATTCTTTTCTTTTCTCTTTTTTTTTTTGATTTTTGCTTTTTGACGATGATTCCTTCTCTTTTGCTAGTGCCAAGCTCTCTAACGATACACACTCGCCAATACTTGAAGACAAACACTCAACACGTGCAATGCCTCGCAATATCACCGAGCTAGTCCAATAGGTTAAGTTGCGCGAAAGGAAGAAGGGCTCACAACGGAAATGATGGTGGGGGAAATGTCGAGTCCTTGGTGGCGTCGTCGCTTGGCGTTGATGATGCGTGCTGCGGAAGCTTGTAGATGTCGTAGACGTAGAGCACACCAAGAAAGGACTCAAACCAAAGAGGAAATGCCAAAACGAACCGAGGAAAAGAAAAATTTCTGCAAAAATTGGCCCTGGCGGTAGTACCGCTGGTCCGCCCGGTAGTACCGCTCTAGCGGTAGTACCGCTGTTCTGAGGCGGTAGTACCTGCGCACGGAGCTGCGCGAACTTGTCTCGATTTTGGGCGGAAATTGGGCTCGAAAATCCTCGAATTCGTGGGAAATTGGCAAAATTAAGGCTAGGGAACGCAAACAAAAGTGTAGGGGGTCCTAAAGCAACAGATCCATGGACAAAAACTACCAAAAACGCAACGAATCGACAGATCGGCTCGAATCAAGGCAAGGCTATTTTTGGTGGAAATTTTCGAATTTCTCAAAAACGAAGAAAAATTTGGTGGATTTTGGTGGAAACACAAATCAAATCCGTGTCAACCTAGAGCTCTGATACCATATGATGAGGAAAAGGGAATTCCTCTAGGGTGGCCCGATCTTCACGGATTGACGCGGGATGTGGACGAACGTACGCAAGAACACGAAGAACACGAAGAACACACGAAGAACGCCCCGAACACAAGAACACACACAAGATACAAGAACCGTTTCCCTTATCGGTCGGTCCAACCGGGCCAATAGAATCCACACGAAGGTGGAGAGATCGGCAAGTAGTCAAACTACAAGTAGAGGTCTTGAATCCACAAGGGGATCTTCTCCACTAGGGGAGGAACCATCCCCACAAGGGGAGGAAGGAGACCTTTGAGAAAAAGGAGTCTAGCTCTACTCTAATCTCAAAACATAGTCTAACCCTAACTCTAGACAGAGAAGTCCTATTTATAGTCTAGTGGACGAAAGGGTAGGTGAGGGAGGTTACATGGGCCTTCAGCCCGAATTCCTGGTGTCACAGCGGTAGTACCGCTGGTGGTGGCGGTAGTACCGCTCCTGGCGGAGGCGGTAGTACCGCTGGCCGCTGGCGGTAGTACCGCTGGAACTTGCATTTTATTTCCTCTCAGCGCTGGTGGTAGTACGTGTTCCAGTGGCGGATCCAAGGGGGGGGCGAGCGGTGGCCAGGCCCCCCTATGGTTTGGCCCCCTCCAGCAATATGCAGCCGTGGCTAATGTAGTATTACTGCCGATAATCCAGCCATTAACGAAATAGGGCTTAATCCTGCCAAAGTTTACTGACTTCCACGGGCCAAGCCCAAGCAATTAGCCAAGGGCCAAGGCCTATGTGTCACGTACGTAGTGCCATCATAGGGAAAACAGAAATCCGTCGATCGTGCATCGTAATAGGTTACACGATCTCATCTACTCGTATTTCTGGGTGCGCCGCCAGTCCAGCAGCATAGCGGTTCTGGTTGATCATTGTCGCCGCCGCCGCCGCCTCGGGCCTCGGCCGGGACAAATGACTCGAGCGTAAGCAGCGGAGCTAGAGAGCCACACACACTTCCTGGTGTATGCATCTCCATGAATTGACGACCTTCCGCTGAGCCGCGCCCCACGCTCAATTCCTAAATTGAGTTATTTGCACTGGTGGTCACACAACTCGACAGCTATGTGCACTTAAGTCACACAACTGGATAACTGAATTTTTTGGTCACACAACTCGTCATCTGGTGCACTTAAGTCACTGACCCCACATGTCAGGCCGTTTTCCGTTGAAGTTGATGCTGACTGGACACGTAATTACCCCCCTGTATTTTTGTACATTTGCAAAAACCCCCCTGCATTTTTTCAAAAAACCCCCTGAATTTTTGAAATGTCCAAAAATACAGGGGTTTTTTTGCAAATGTCCAAAAATACAGGGGTTTTTTTTGCAAGATTACGTGTCCAGTCAGCATCAACTTCAACGGAAAACGGCCTGACAGGTGGGGTCAGTGACTTAAGTGCACCAGATGACGAGTTGTGTGACCAAAAAATTCAGTTATCCAGTTGTGTGACTTAAGTGCACATAGCTGTCGAGTTGTGTGACCACCAGTGCAAATAACTCTTCCTAAATTGATATCTCGAAGGTATTATGTGTACATATTGCAGTTGATAAGAATTGCTACTTGCTAATTTGATTTGCTGTTGATTGTTATGTGTTAATATATAGAAATTCTTAAGTCGTGAAGACTACTATCTGTTTATCTAGTAATTATCCCGTCGGCCCAACCTCCAACTCTACTGCCAAATATACAAATCTAATCGAGAAGGCAGAGGTTACCAAGCAAGCACTACGGGGGAGCGATTCTTTACCGTGTGCCGGCGTTCTTTGCAGTGTGCCAAATATCGCGCACAGAGAAAGGAGATCTTTACCGCGTGCGGCACACGGCAAAGAACGATGCACGATGAAGTAGCACAGAAAACACACGACAACGTGGGGCACACGGTACATAAAACAAAATGCACACGATAAAGCAATTGTCGTGCCTTTTTTCGCCATGTGCTCTTTGCCGTGTGCCGCACACGGCAAAGCCTTTGCCGTGTGTTTTTCTGGCTTTGCCCTGTGTCCGAGGCACACGGTAAAAATCAGTTCTCCCGTAGTGAAGTTAGCCTACATATTGATTTCAATCCTGATCTAGTTGATATGATTTTTTCAATGAAAATATCGAGTCATCAGTCCAAATCCCAGGCCAAGCTAAAGACGGATGGACGACATTATGTCGTATAATCCCGTCCATGTCTTCGTCGGCCCCCCCTATGGTCAAATCCTGGATCCGCCCCTGACGTGTTCGACACCCGGCAAGTACCGTTGGAGACAGTAGCTTTTGGAGACGCGCCGGTAGCGTGGGCGGTACCTCCAGCGGTACTACCGGTCCTGGAGCTGGCGGTAGTACCGCTGGTGGCGGCGGTAGTACCGCCGCCTGGAGCTTCTCTCGCTTCAGCTTCATCGCCAGGTGCCTGGCGGTAGTACCGGCCTTCTCGGCGGTAGTACCGCTGCTCTGCTTCTTCATCTTCCTCTTGACCCGTCTCTTGGCCATCTTCGACACTTTCTTGGAGATCTTCATGGTAGTTGTTCCTGAGTATGCACAACGTATCCGAATGAAGTAGCAACCCATTCAAAGGAGTGTCGAGATCACACATGGATAGGAGCGAGTTCACCTTATCATGAAGTGCCTTGACTCTTGCTCTTGTCATTGGGCCACTTGTTGTAGGAGACGTAGGTCGGGCTACATCAGGCAGCCAGCATGCAAGGTTAATCATTGGAAAAATTCGTATCAATGCTAAACAAACCAAAACACAGTGTAACCTTGTGCAATATTGCCTTCACAGGCCATAAATAATAATTTATAAATTATTGCTTCACAATTCTATTGCGTTCTTTTTATGATTCTTTTAGTTATTCTATGGAAATTGAATTTACTTTCTTACTGACATAACAACGCGTAGACATTTAGCTAGCATATAGTATTACTGATTATTTTGATCTAAACCTATTGCTAACTATCCTACATGCTGCTAAGGACCGTGTTGTTTTGTTTTGTTTTGTTTTTCTCAACTGTAAGCTGTATTGAATTATTCTACTGTTTATGGCCCTTACCTTAAGAATCAACTGAGTGTAGGATACTATGATGATGGGGGCAGATTATTATCAGACTGAAGCCGAGAGATTTTCTGAACTTTCCGATGGAAAAGTTCCAGTAGGGGTTGGAGAAAATACCAAAATAAGGTTACAATGTTTATGGCTATATGTACATATTTTTGTCGTATACTTTTCATATGCATTATTCTAATTCTAAGTTCTTACATACAGGAATTGCATTATTGATAAAAATGCTCGAATTGGGAAGAATGTGGTAATTACAAACTTAGAGGTATAACCTCCTTAGATTTTTTTCCGGACCTGTTTAAGGATTTAAACTTATTCCATACCCCTAGGTGTACCTACTCCCACGTTCAATATACCACATAGGTGAAAATATTTACAAGTTCATTTCAATAACCGTTTTCTGCATGAAATAAGATTGTATCATGTTGCTCAGCAATGATTGGACCAATATGTTAATTGTATAATATAAATTACTACTAAATATTCTAGCTGTGGAACATCTCAATAAAAAAGTAATTGCCGAGTGTTTTATCTTGATGCTGTGAACACAGAATGTGCAAGAAGCAGACAGGCCATCAGAGGGATATTACATTCGTTCTGGGATAACAGTGGTGCTTAAAAATGCGGTGATTCCAGATGGTACAGTTATCTAGAAGAGTGCTTCAAGATATATCTTCAGGTGAGCTTATGCAAATATTTGTTAAATTTTGTTAAATACTAGGTTGGTCAGTGCTGATGCAGATCTTTAATGTTGAATTCTTAACAACTTGAATTACCACCTCAAGCATGTAACCAGAGTACCATGTGTCAGAGTACCATGTGTGGGAAGCAACATTAAGCAATATAGGTTTATCATTTCCATTTGATATATAAGTCACTGATACATGTAGTAGTTACTGGATGACATGTAACAACAGGGTGTGTAGTAGTTAGATCCAAAGACAATACAATTGTTTTTTGAAACGAGGCAAAAGATTTGCCTTTTATACTGATATAGGAGAAGCAAACATGATACGAAATTGATGAACTGGAATTTATCCTGGACAAAATATGTAGTAGTACAGCATGAGCAAGAGGATGGCCACATGAGTTGGTAAGGTGTGCCTTTGTAGAACGCAGACATGATATATAAGCAACTGAGCAAGCTAGCTTATCTCGGATATTCTCTATTAAATTATTTGGATAGTTCCGTTTAAAAACCCATATACTTGGATATGATTAATACTATCTCCTATCATATTATCATATTCGCCAGAGTCTGAAGAATACCCGATATCCTTTTCTCTAGACCATATCTACTGCTTGAAAGCATATTTTGTTGAGTTGTAAGCCATGCTTGTAAATTGCAGATACCAAAGAAGAATATTGTTGGAGCTTATGGTGGAGTTTGACACCGTGCAGTGAATAAACTTCAGCAGCACAAATACCGCCAGGTCGGCTATGCAAATACAAACTAAGGACGGACATCAGCACACCATATCACCATTGCATCAAGAACATTGTGGTTCTTCCATAAGCTCCCCACCAAGCAATGATTTGGAGGATCATCCTGGAGCATCAACAGTTATCCATAAAAAGTTAACCTCTCAAGCTTCAGATGGCGCGCAGGGAATATGTTTACATGTGGTTACATCAGAATTGTACAATTTTGAGGCTAGCGATTTTTTTGTTATGTTGCTCAATGATCACCATATATGCCATGTGGTGAAGCCAACGAGAGCGAGAGAGGGAAACTTTTTTTTTTTCGATAAAGGGAGTTTTATTACTTAAAGAGTTTTAAGCGTTACAACTGCCTTTGCACAACTAAGGTGCACACAGCCCCAACAAGTTCAAAGGTCTCCAAATAACGATAAAATAAAAGGCGAATTACATATCGTAATGAGAAATTGTAAGAACACCTATGCGGGAGGAGGGCATATCCGCAGATCATGCTGCCATCCATGCTGCGAGAACAGCTCCCTGGCCACTGTATCCAATCATGATGTCGCTTCGGAAAACAAGTCCCGATGCTCCACACGCTATAGGGGCAACCAAGAACGAATCGTCGTTGTGCACCGGTAGATAACCTGCATAAATGAAACAACTTTGTCATAAAGAACCTTGTCATTTCTACATAGACATAGCGACCAAATAACGACAATCGCTCTCATCCTAATACACATCTTGAACCTAGGATCCACACCATTCAACCAACTCCCGAAAATGTTCGAGACGCTACGTGGAGGGTATAAGGTAGAGCCTATCTTGATGGCCGATCATATAGAAGAAGCAAACTTACACTGAAAGAATAAGTATTATATAGTCTCGTCATGTTGATAAAAGACACACTTTTTACTTCCGTGTCAATTGCGTTTTGCAAGGTTAAGGTTCAAAAAAAAAACATGCTGATACATTATGTTCGCTTAAGACATAAGCACTAAAAAAATGCATTTCTGTTGCGTACACCCATTTATGTTTTCTTGAAACGAGATCGTTATT
Organism: Poa pratensis; assembly: GCA_947311845.1. Classification (NCBI taxonomy): domain Eukaryota; kingdom Viridiplantae; phylum Streptophyta; class Magnoliopsida; order Poales; family Poaceae; genus Poa; species Poa pratensis. The sequence continues at coordinate 93,221,180 of CAMZMU010000063.1, read as the reverse complement.
CATGCAAGAATTATGTGAAGATGCTGCTCGCCACTCATAGTGACAGCATGTACTGCGCCAGACTGTCGGTGGCCAAACTAATAGCTACACATTGATCTGCTTGCAATTTCAGTTCAATCGCTCTCTCCCTCGCCCGATCCCCTTCTTTCCCAGCCATCAGCATCCTCACGGTCTTGGCAACCTTCGCCCTCTCGATCACATCTCCCAACTCAATCCCAACACCCCATTGGTGCGTCAAGTACCTCGCGTTTACCGTCTGGTCCGCAAAGCACGGCTGCGCGAGCATCGGCACGCCTTCGCAGATGCTCTCCAGTGTCGAGTTCCAGCCGCAGTGCGTCCAGAACGCACCGATGGCCTCATGGGCCAGGACCTCCCTTTGCGGCGCCCATGTCACGACCTTCCCTCTGCCGCTCACCTCCTCGTCGAACCCGTCCGGCAATCGCGAAGCCTCTTCCGTGCCTTGGACAGAGCCGGGCCGGACGACCCATAGGAACGGCACGCCGGCGCCGGCCAGCCCCCACGCCATCTCCTCGAACACGCCCCGGTCGACGGTGGCCACGCTTCCCAGGCTGACGTAAAGCACAGAGCGCGGCGGGTGCGCGTCCAGCCACGCCAGGCAGCCGCGGTCCGGCGGCTGCAGGCTGTGCTGCACCGGCGCAGGGCACATCCTGTGAAGCGGGCCGACGGCGAAGGCAGGACAGGACAGCTCGTCTTGGATCTTGGCCAGCTCTGACGCTTCGATGGCATGGAACGTGTTGAGAACGACCCCGGATGCCGAGGCCCGCATGGCGTCGGCGACGCGTGCGATGAAGCCGCACAGCGCGTCCGTGTCGCTGCCGGCGATGCGGATGAGATCTCGCACGCGGAGCGGCTCCAGATCTAGCACCAACTCATCCAGTCGCTCGTCTGCCGAAGCAATTCATATGTGTTCGTCCATTAAACCATCATTCACTTGCTCCAAGACTGAACTTGCAATCATCTATTACCTTTGATTAGGATGTAGCCGGCGTTGCGCAGCCGCGGGAACGCGAGGATGGTGCGGAACGTGGCGGCGCTATCCGTCCGAAGCGCGAGCACGGGCACCTCGAGCCCGCTGGCCGCGCCCAGCGCCGCGTACCACTGCCCATCGACCACCACGCAAGCGACGTCCGGTGGTCTCTGGCCGAGCAGCAGAGACGCCAGTGCCTCGCGGAACGGCGCCTCGCAAGCGCCGTTCAGGACCAAGAGTTGGGCGACGATGTCGCCGGACTCGGGGGAGGTGACCTCGTCGGGGAGGTTCTCGTTGATCGGAACGAAGGTGAACTCAGGGTGGCGCGCAGGGTCGGGCGCGTTGAAGTCGGTGTGGAGGACGGTGACGGCCAAGCCGCGAGCGTGGAGGAGCTCAGCTAGCTGCAGCATGGGGCTGATGTGGCCCTGAAACGGCAGCGGAAACAGGACGACCCGACCGCAGACGGCGTGGGAAGCCTGTTCTTGCCTAGCCATCGGCGCCGGCTGGTGGCTGGCGTGATCGAATTGGTAGCTTTACGCCTTTACCAAACAACAGAAGACTTGCAGAGCCCACGGCAAGCCATGCGAAAGATGGCTGAGAAAACTAGTAATCCCACCGTCCCAAAATAAGTGTCTCAATTTGTCGTCATCTCGCGTGTATAGATACTATTTAGACATGTTTCATGTGTTGATACATTCACTTTTGGACAAACTTGAGACACTTATTTTTGTACGGAGAGGGTACTGTAGGGATACGGGTAGGCTACGCTAGCGCAAAATCAAAATTTTCTACCGCATCAACCAAGGAACTGCTGCAGTTATAGATCACGGGATTACCACTAGACGCGCTGTGCCGTGCCGAAGTCGGTGAAGCGAGTCGGGGCAGGGTAGACGTACAATCCTCTCCGATCCAGTCGCTCCCACGAACAGCTCCCATGAACAGCTCCTCTCGGCGGCTCGTCCAAGTGCTCCAAGTGTAGCACCTCTATCGGTATCCACACGTACGGCGTGGAGGCACCGCTCGCCGGACTGCTAGGTCCGCGTGGCGGCAAGGGCGTGGGGAGACGGTGGCTGGGTGGATTTGGTGCGGAAAATGGGCAACCCTAAAACGTCCAGCCTCCTCTCCTTATATAGACCTCCCCATATTTGGCTGCCTCAACTGAACCCATCCTGGAATCTATTTCAGCCCAACTCGGATCCAATCCGAATTATGCCTGCACAACCTTAAGTGTGTGACCCTATAGGTTCATGCACGTTTAGTCATGGCACGAGTACACTTACTCGTCCAATAGTTGGTAGCGGCTTCTAGCAAAACGTGCCAACTCCCAAACACGCATAAAGATCGTATCGGACGAACCATCACAATGTTTATGTCATTCCCTTTGCCTCACGATATTAGGTCAAGCTTCTAGCTTACCACTCTTTCTCGATCCTGTGATTCGGAATCCCAAACTAGGTTAACCATTAACCTTATGTAGCATGGCCATGCATTTATGGATCCGATCACTCGAGGGGGCCCAGAGAAATATCTCTCTCACGCAGAGAGGGGCAAATCCCATCTTGACTGACTATGCCTTGCAGCATGTTTCATGACAAACCCGTAAGCTACCTTTATGGCTACCCTTTCACGGTGTAGCGTTGGATAGCCCCAAAGTAGGTCAATTCACATCTCAAGTACATACGACAATCTCAGTTCTAGGGACAAAGCAAACACATTGTGTAGAGAGAGAGCTATGAACGTTTGCTTCATTGTCTCAAGGTGGGTCAGCCCAACTCCATGTTCACAACATAAGTCCACATTATTAGTTTGACATCTCCATGTCTATGACTTGTGAAACATAGTCATCTACTAATACATGTGCTAGTCTAATATTCAAGTGTGTCCTCACATGAACTCCGACTAGGGACATATTTAGAATAACCATACAAGTAATGAGTTTCACAGACAAGTCCTCAACTCGCCAATCAATACAAGATATTATTCAAGCCATACTATAAATCATGGATACATTGAAATATCATCATCTCTATGATTGCCTCTTGGGCATATTTCCTACAGTCTCCCACTTGCACTAGAGTCAATCTAGAAGATATCTAATACCCATAGCTCTTGTGTGCTTATCATGATTCTTCCGTGAGAGAGGCTTTGTCAACGGATCAGCCACATTCAGATCCGTATGTGTTTTGCATAAGTTTATTTCGCCTCGTTCGATGTACTGCCAAATGAGATGAAACCGCCGCATAAAGTGTTTGGTCTTCTGGTGATTCTGTGGCGCCCCGACCTGACTGCTATACAGTGATACTGTGTCCCCGGTTATCCGATACCACCAGACACACTATCAAAGTATAATAGAGAGATCAAGACTTGTGGAACAACTGGCACATCACAGACTCTACGACACAAATCATATCATTCAACTCTTATAATAGAGAAAGATAGCAAATGACAACCAGAGGTCACAGACCCAACACTGCAACAGGCGGAAGCAAATTAGGTTGTTCTAAACAACAAGAACCAAATTATGGCCTAAGAGGCCTACAGATAAACATCCAGCGCCAGCTGTTCCGGGATGTCCCAAGCTGCCACCTGGGAACCCCAGACTACTCGTCGACGTCCACAAAGAACCCACCTTCCAGGTCGGTGAAGTCCTCCTCTGAAACAAAACAAACGACGTTGAGTTCGACGAACTCGCAAGATTATATATAGAGCTTTAGCTCGATGAGGCTTTCGAGGTTTTAAGGCTCTTTTGCATAAAGCTGATTTTATTTAGTAAAACATAACTCAATGGCATCAACTAATCAGAATATTTTGAAAGAGGGTAAGAAGTAACTCTTTTCTCTTGAATCACATTTCTCATCATCCATCACCACCATCATTGTACCTGTTCATCAAAGGCACCTCCCCGAATCACCCTCGAGGAAGTCAACCTTACAATCTTGAATGGTACCTTTAGTACCCAAGTTTTAATCATTCCGTTAAACTTATTCTATGATCTCAGAATCCGTCACCAAGTCGTCCTTAACCGTGGACACGGCTTTTCGAAAAGATTTATCCCTGCAGGGGTGTACAATGTGAAAGTCGCCAGGTTCCCGAGGGACCTCCCAGCTTCTTATCCATGCGTACCGTCCGGCTCATTGCCCGTACATGCCTGTACATCTGCTCTCTTCCGGGAAAGCCGGCTGAGTGGGAGCGGCTACAACCTTTACCTCGCTTAAGACTAACCAAGGATCATCAGTGGCGGCAGGACTGCCAGGATCACAGCACCCCGCCCCACGGCCACTCATTTTCCTAAACACCACAGTCCTCATCTCAGTCTTGGCCACCATCTTCAACGCACGCGCAAATGGAAAGCCAAACTAGAGGACCCTCGGCTAGTCCGCCACAAGTTAGTTGGTCGATAGGGATCCCATAGGCCCACGCCTGGTAGCACGCTCAACTTGGCTCGTAGGCGAGAACTCGCACTTAGGCGGCGAGAACGAGACAACCCACCACATTCCCCGTGGCCTCTCATCCCCGCCTTTACGCAATTTATTAACCGTCACCACCATTTTCCATCACATCCGTCCATTCCATCAACTGTTCCAACATTGAAACATCCACCGGCCATCTAAGCATTTAAACTAAGCAGGGCTAAGCATATACATAGCAAGTATACTTATCTCGGCCAACACTTCAATCCTATGGATATTAGGAAGGATACAGGTAATGGCAACAGATTTCTAATGCAACTAGTAGGATACTCTAATCCAAGCAAAAGACATTTGGAACCGAATGCAATATTGTAGTGGGGAAAATAATTGCGGAAATATAGGAGGAGACATGCTCAGAGGGGGGGTTACGCTTGCCTTGTTCAGCGGGCTGGTAATACGGGTCGTCGGGGTATTGCGGTGGAACCCCGACTGCTTGATCTATCGATGCATAAGACACCGGAAAGACAACAATCAATAATCACACAAGCAAAACAGGTGCAATGCACAAACACATGATGGCATGACATTTTAAATGCACTGGATTTAACTAACAAGTTAAATGGGGTGCAAAGAATAACTTTTAATAACCATATAATTAAATCCCCACATTTAACTTAATGCTTTTGTTACTCCTACAACATATATAGTACTGATATTTTGTTCAATTGTGCATGCAAATGATGTTAATGGACAGTACATGTTTGTATGAGCATTTTGATATATTAAACACAATTTTCTGAAATACCATTCAAAAGTTATTGCATTTTCAAAATTGGGTTTAGTGCTGCCATTTTATTAAATTATTTTTAGCAACATGAAAACTAAGTATCCATGATTGGAAATAAGGTGAAACATGAAGTACATTGGTTGCTGAACATTTTGGTATGTCAAACATGATTTTTGGATCATTATTTAAGAAGTCATGCATTTTCCAAAACTACTCCTTTTCTGCCATTTTCCTCATTTTAATTAAAAAGCAACTAAATTAATTTAGTTGGACATGTAAATGATGCTAACATGTAAAGTTAATTCCACTGAACATTTTGGTATATTATTTGTACTTTTTGGAGCAATATTCAATTTGTTATGAATTTTATAAAACTACTTTCTTTTCTGCCATTTTTGTAATCCTACTAAAACAGCAATTCAATTAATTTAATTGGATGGACAATTTATATCAATAGACAGGTTTTAATTCTCTGAACATTTTGATACCTTGTTTGTGAATTTTGGACAAGTATTTTAAAAGTTATTGATTTTACAAGTTTACACAAATTTCTGCACTTTTATTATTTTCCAGGAAAATCTTAGCCGAACGTTTTTCACTGGGCTGTGCTCTACACACGGTCACTGACGTGTGGGCCAGTGGCCACGCTGGCAGCCCAGTCAGCCAGAGGCCCACGGCGCGCTGACCACGGTCATGCCACGACCGGCGCGCTGGGCGCGGTGACCGCGTGCTGGCCGGCGGCAACGGCGACGACGGCGCTGCCGATTTAGGGCTCGCCGGAGCTACGCGTCGACATGAACCTACGCTACTAGTCGAGGGCTACTCGTGGGTGTGCTTGGGTACACCGGAAACCCACCGGAGCTTCACCGGCGTCGAGCACAGCGGCGACCCGAGGCAAAACGCACGGCGGCAACGATACACGGCGAGAGGGAGAGGGGAAAGGGGATGGGGAGGATCCTCTCGTTACCCTTGGCGCGTGCGAAGAGACGGCGGGGCCGGAGGTGGACGAGAACGGCGGCGCGAGCTCGCTGGAGTAGCTTCGGGCTCGGGGAAGAAATCGGTCGGCGCGGTGATTCACTGCTTCCCTCCTCGATTCCTCGGGCGGAGAAGGAGGAGAGGACACGGCGGTGACGGCGGTGTGCCTCGATTGGCTCCGGGAGGCTCCAATCGCCGGCGTCGAGCTCAGCCGTGGTTCGGTGTTTGGGGGAAGAAAATGAGAGAGAGCGGAAGAGCAGAGGAGGGGCTCGGGGCTTCTTATCTCCTTCGCAGAGGAGCAGGGGAGGAGGGGGGGGGGGTCCGGTGCGCGGCAGGGGAGCGAGGGACACGGCGGCATGGCGTCGTGGGGGGGCCTGGGCGGCGCGGCGCGGCAGGTAGCGCAGAACACGGCAGCGGGTCGCCCGGCTACAGGAAGGAGGAGGCGTTTTTACGAAAACCCCCTCGGACTTTTCTTCCTTTTCTATTTTCTGTCCTTTTCCTTTTCTGGATTTTATTTAGAGCAATTAATTAAGGCATTTAACCAACTCCAAATCTTCTGAAATTTTGGGGAAAACTCTTATTTCACATAATGAGGCCATGGTAGAAATTGGAGCTTATTTTGGAGCAAGTTTGTAGAACAAACTTGTTTTAGTTTCTTCTCTGCCATTATTTTAAAACATTTAATTGAGGCTCTTAGCTCATTCCAAAAATGGTGACATTATTTGGGCAGACTCCTATTGTCATGTGGTAGCTCCTCAAAACTGGTGGTTCAGAATAAAAAGTTCTGAACAACTTTTGTTCATAGGGTTTAGATATAGCATTTTCCTTAAATACAAACTTATATTCCTTTAGAATTTTGAAAGCAAGTTCAAAATATTATTTTTGAACTCTTGGAGCTTCCTTGACAAACATAGGATGTCAAAGTATTTTTATTTGCAAGATTGAGTGCTTTCAATGTTTTGAGATTTATTAAGGCAAGTTTGGCATTTGTTTTTAAATGGTGCCAAACCAATTTGTGTGTTGTTTAGCAATTTAATATGGATGCCATGATGCATTGAAACACAAAAGTGGAAATTTTATCCACATTTTTAGGTTCAAGAATTTGGGGCTGTTACTGATTCCTTGGCTCCTTTTTTTTTCGGAGACAGATACAGCAGTGCCGCGGCAAATTACAGACATGCCCTCGAAAGAAAAGGAAATACAAACCAGCCCTTCTGCAACTCAACGACGCCGGAGACGACGAGCGCCGTCGGTGGCGCGCCGCTGCTCAAGCTCCTCTTGCCTTGGAACAGGAGCCCCCCCAAGCAAGCGGGAGGTCGCCGATCGTCGATCTCGCAAGATCTACGCCAGAAGCCGCCGTCGTCGTCACGCCGAAGCACCACCGTAGCCGTCGAAGGTTCTTGCACCGGATCCGCCATCCCGCGGAGTCCAGCGAAGGGGAAGGCGAGCCGAACAGGTCCGCGGAGCTGCGGACTCGCCGTAGGCGGCAGGTCGACGCCGAAGCTCCCCGGAGCTCCACCGTCGAGGGAGAGGACCACCACCTGCAAAAACAACGCCGACCGCGCCTCCTCCACCAGGACGCCGCTGGCCGACACCAAACTCACACCTACTACACACATATGCACAGATCCGTCGATTCCTCGTCCTCCCGCCGCCGGAGCGGCCGCCGGAGGGCGGGGAATCGAGCGGATCGACGGCGATGCGGTGGCGCGAGCTCGAGGTTCCAAAAGTCGCCTCTCTACTGTGGACGGGGAGAGGGGACGGTCCAAGGTGCGTCGAAAATAGCAGTCGATTCCTTGGCTCCTTTGCTATCGCAATGGTTCCACTGTTGTCACAGTAGAGATCCACTGGACTGGACGCACTAGGGACAACACCAAGATCAGCAAGGAACATTTTCATCCAAACACTTTCCATGCTAGCTTCTGCCGCAGCATAATACTCGGACTCCATTGTAGAATGAGCAATTGTGTCCTGCTTGGAACTCTTCCAGCAAACCGCCCCACCGTTCAACGTGAACACATAGCCCGATTGCGACTTGGAATCATCCACATCAGTTTGGAAACTAGCATCGGTGTAACCATTTACAACGAGCTCCTCCTCACCTCCGTAAACTAGGAACATATCCTTAGTCCTTTTCAAGTACTTAAGGATATTCTTTACCGCTGTCCAGTGACTCTCACCGGGATCAGCTTGGTACCTGCTCGTAACACTTAGAGCATAAGAAACATCTGGGCGAGTACAAATCATAGCATACATGATAGATCCAATTGCCGAAGCGTATTTGATCTTTTTCATGCGCTCTCGCTCATCAGCAGTCGAAGGACACTGAGTCTTGCTTAGGTTTATACCATGTGACATAGGCAAGAACCCTTTCTTAGCCTCTTCCATGCCAAACCGTTCTAGCACCTTGTCAAGGTATGTACTCTGGCTTAATCCAATTAGCCTCTTCGATCTATCTCTATAGATCTTAATTCCCAGAATGTATGCTGCGTCTCCTAAGTCCTTCATTGAAAAACTATTCTTCAACGAAGTCTTCACGGACTCAAGCATAGGAATGTCATTTCCAATCAGTAGTATGTCATCCACATACAAGATTAGAAACACGAGCGAGCTCCCACTAACTTTCTTGTAAACACAAGACTCTGATTCGATTTTGGTGAAGCCAAATCCTTGGACTACTTCATCAAAACGAATATTCCAACTCCGAGATGCTTGCTTCAGTCCATAAATGGACTTCCGAAGTTTGCAAACCTTTCCAGCATTTTTAGGATCGACAAAACCGTCGGGCTGCATCATATACACGTCCTCGGCAAGGTTTCCATTCAGGAAAGCCGTCTTGACATCCATTTGCCATATCTCATAATCGAAATATGCAACAATAGCTAGAATTATCCGAATAGATTTAAGCATCACTACGGGCGAGAAAGTCTCCTCGTAGTCAACTCCTTGAACTTGTCGAAAACCTGTAGCGACAAGTCGAGCTTTATAGATGTGAACATTTCCATCCATATCAATCTTCTTTTTATAGATCCATTTGCACTCGATGGTCCTATGACCATCAGGCAGGTCAACCAAGTTCCGAACTTGATTTTCATCCATGGAATCTATTTCAGATCTCATGGCACTTTGCCATTTCTCAGAGTCCGGGTCCATCATTGCTTCCGCATAGGTCGAAGGTTCATCATTGTCCAACAATAATATTTCACGCGTATCATTGTCTAACAATAATATTTCCCGCGCGTTGCGAATCCTTTCTGACCTTCGTAGTGCCGGTGTTTCTTTTGCCACGGGTTCCTTAACTCGTGCTGCCATGATGGCATCATTCGTTGAGCCTCCCCGGTGGGCTCAACTTGAACCTCATCAAGCTGCACCGTTCTTCCACTTGCTCCCTTAGAGAGAAACTCTTTCTCAAGGAAAACACCGCTTCGAGCGACAAACACTTTGCCCTCTTCTCGGTTGTAGAAGTAATATCCAATCGTGTCTTTTGGATATCCCACGAAAATGCATTTATCCGACTTAGGTGTGAGCTTGTCCGACTGAAGTCGCTTGACAAAGGCGTCACAACCCCAAATCTTTAGCCATGACAAGTTGGGACTCTTCCCATACCACATCTCATATGGTGTCTTAGCTACGGATTTAGATGATGCCCTGTTTAGTGTAAGAGCTGCTGATTCTAGAGCGAAACCCCAAAACGATAATGGTAGATCTGACTGGCTCATCATTGATCGAACCATGTCCAACAAAGTCCGATTACGTCGTTCGGAAACCCCGTTTCTTTGAGGCGTTCCGGGCGGCATAAGTTGAGGAACAATTCCGCAACTCTTCAGATGATTGCTAAATTCGTGACTCAAATATTCTCCTCCACGATCTGATCGTAGAGCCTTAATTTTCTTGCCACGTTGATTCTCTACTTCATTCTGGAACTCTTTGAACTTTTCAAAAGTTTCAGACTTATGCCTCATTAGGTAGACATATCCATATCTACTAAAGTCATCAGTGAAAGTTATGAAGTAGTGAAAACCACCTCTAGCAGTCGTGCTCATTGGTCCGCATACATCAGTATGTATTAGTTCCAGTAAGTCCGTCGCCCTTTCAGGAGAACCATTGAAAGGCGACTTGGTCATCTTCCCAAGCAAACAAGCTTCGCATGTCTCGTATGATTCAAAATCAAACGAAGTTAGAAGTCCATCAGAATGGAGTCTCTTCATGCGCTTTTCGCTTATATGACCCAAACGACAATGCCAAACATAGGTGGGATTCAAATCATTAGGCCGAAGCCTTTTAGCACTTATGTTATAAACTTGCTCATCATCATGAACATCATCAGGATTCAAAATAAACAACCCATTCACAATGGAAGCAAAAGCCACAAACATATTATTCTTAGAGATAGAACAACCATTGTTTTTACTCGCAAATGAATAACCATCTCGCATCAAACATGAAGGAGAAATAATGTTTCGACTTAAAGCTGGAACATAATAACAATTATTCAATTCCATAATAAATCCTGAAGGGAGGTGCAGTTGCATGACGCCAACGGACAACGCAGCAACCTTTGCATTATTTCCGACGCGAAGATCAACTTCTCCTTGTCTCACGCTTCTACTCCTTACTAGCCCCTGCATCGATTTGCAAATGTGAGCAACCGATCCGGTATCAAATACCCAAGAGTTAATAATGGAGTCAGCGAGAAAAATGTCTATAACATTAACCACAAGCGTACCTGAGCAGAAGTCTTACTCCCACTCTTCTTCAAAGAAGCAAGGTACTTGCTGCAGTTTCTCTTCCAGTGTCCAGACTCATGGCAGTAGTAACATTCTGTGTCAGGTTTAGGTCCATCTTTGGACTTGGGCTTTGGCTTGGAGATCGAATCTTTAGCCTTAGCTTTTCCCTTAGCCTTTCCATGCTTCTTGAAGCTAGGCTTATTCTGCACAGCCAACACTTGGCCATGCCCTGCACACTTCTTAATGTCACACTCAGCCGTCTTGAGCATCCCACACAGTTCATTAAGGTCCTTTTTCGTCCCATGCATATGGTAGTTCGAAATGAAATTCCCATAACTGGCTGGAAGTGACGCCAAAATGAAATCAGTGGCCAACTCTCGGCCCAATGGAAAACCCAGTTTGTCCAAAGTCTGCGCGTAACCAAGCATCTTGATTACGTGCGGGCCTACTGCCCCGCCCTCAGCTAGCTTGCAATCACCAAAGGCCTTAGCGATGTTGAACCTTTCAGTCCTGGCCTGGGTCTGGAACATATCCTTCAGCGCAACGATCATATCGTATGCTTCCTGACCATCAAACTGCTTTTGAAGGTCGGGTTCCATGCATGCAAGAATAAGGCAGCTAACCTCAAGAGACTCATCACATGCTCTCCTGTAGGCAGCTCTAACGGCAGCAGTGTCGGTGTCAAGAGGTTCATCTGGGATTGGGGTATCCAGAACACTTTCCTTCTTATCAGCCCTGAGAACAATTCTCAGATTTCGGATCCAATCCGAATAGTTTGTTCCAGTTAACTTTTCTTTCTCAAGGATGGAACGCAAAGTAAAAGGGGTGGGTTGGTTACGTGCCATCTATTATATAATTAAAACACAAGACAAACAACGGTCCGGATTCATCTATTTTACGTTAGAGCATATCAAGGGTGGAGATTGGCCACGTATATATATCTCACGTCGGAAGGAAAAAAATACTAGCCCGCAGGCAGGTACACCAGGCCGACTCATATCCAGTTTTTATTGAGATATGGACTCCGCAGTTTGCATGAGACATGGAATCTGTGCGTGTCTGGATAGAAATTCAAAGACACGCAGGTCACAGGATCAAAACTAATTACGAGGGCAAGACGATTTTCTCTCGCCGGAGAGCATTGGGCGTCATAGATCGTTATTGTGCGCCTTTGGCAGGATAGGACCTGATGGTCGTCAGATCGACGGCGTGGCGGCGCGCCTTTGGCAGGATAGAACCGGACGGTCATCAGATCGACGGTATGGCTGCGGGCGCGGTAACTATACTGGTGGTGGCAGCTCGAGGTTTCGGTGGCTGCCTGAATTTTAGGAAACCGAGCTTCATATCGTTTCAGGCGGCGTTGATGGAGTACAGGAATTCCCCAGAATTTCTCCTCTTGGATCATGGACACACACGTTTAATCAAATACTTAAAGTGCAGAGATTGCTTCACCTGCAAGGCCATGGAGAACATGATCGCAATCTGATTGATTGCCGTGGCCATGCAGGCTGCCACGAAGTTCGTGCTTCTGGTCAAACTCGAGACCGACGAGGATCATACACTTAGTAAGTCAACCCCGTTCTGTCAAATTCATAGACTCACAGTCGACATACCCACGAGATTGATTGATATGTAGTTCGTCAGAGTTGATATCTGCTTCTATAAAACAGGCCACGATTGGAGTCCACGAGTCCTGCGTTGAAGTTCAGAGTACTGGACAATGAGCCACGAAGCATGCTTCCCATGTCTTTTCAATTGATTGGCTTAATTTGGTCTGAACTGATGGTGTACGCAAGCAACTTTGCGACATTACACGCTGCACGTCTCCACTAGGGCTTCCTCGACTGATAGTCCTATCCCTGCGATAATTTTCGACGGTAATATTTTCCATGGGTGCAAACATCTGGTAGCTAGCTGAAGAAGAAACCACAGAAGGAGTGAAGGACCCTCTTACGCCGTGCACTGGTCGGCATGGCCGCGCTGGCAAGTTGCCCGCTCCTGAACTTCTCCAGCAGCGGCATGCCCGGGCCGACTCCGCCTCCCGCACCACGCGTTGATGTGCACCGCCCCAGCGTCGTGGCCCTGCGACATTCGTATGAACCAACGGAAACGACCCTTTGACATCGCGAATTCGCGATCATGCTGCCGCATCGACGACGCTTCCGTTATCTACTTATCTTGCCAGCGGCATATATATCGGCGTTTCTTCAACTACACCATCAATTTGGCACAATATGCAAGTGGAGGACGTTTCTTTGAGGACCTGGCCAGCGTAAGGAGGAAGATCTCAAGGAACACACCACAATAGAGTAATGGTGTCGACTCAACGCGCATGCCAGGCGGAGGTGAGATTGCTCTCTCAGGCAAATCTTTTCTAAACACGCAAGAAAGGGAAAGATGGGCGACTGTCTGCTACATCCGGCACCAGGCAGACCTCCACGGAAGCCTAGACCCAACAACTATTGGCAGCCCATCTAATGCATGCATCATGCAAGGTTTTATAAGAGGTACTCCGTATTAATGTTATTGGCAGCCTAGACACAACAACAATGAGTAATAAGCTTTGCTAGTTTCAATCGGCTAGCATACATGGTTACGTTCTAATGCTTCATTCGGGTTTTTTTTTTGGAAAGGGCATTATTTATTTATTTATTTGCTTTTTGCAGGGATGACTACGTATCCCTATGGAAGCGAAACTATAAGATGAAGGCACGTGCTTATGATTTATTTCTCCCGGTATCTATGTTGTTAGGTTACAGCCAACTAAATTGGTGTGAGGTTTTTGTTCACTAAGTTTTTTTTTTTTTGCGAGGAGAAACAGAGATGATATTATCACTTCAAAATTACAGGAGGGTCCAGAAGTAAAAAAGAAATTACATCTGGGTCCAACTGCAACCCGAGGTTGACGACGACCATGGCGGGCCGGATTCGCGCCGCTGCCACTACCCCCAAGCACACCTTGGATCGACGGGGTAGTCCCTCCACAGCCGGGAAGAGATCCTGCCTCAGCTTCGACGAGCTAGCAACCTGCATCACCATCAACATCGCGAAGTAATCCATCAACATCCGCTTCAAAGTCTTCAGCCAGATCCGCCGCCACGCCGGATCCGTCGAGGGACCTATGCGCACGGCGACTCCGAAGAACCACCAGCGCCAGAAAGGCGGGGACTCCACCGCCGAGCTCCGCAGAGCTCCGCCGTCGAAGGGGACGAGCCCCACCGCAAAAAGCCACGCCGACAGCACCACCACCTCCGCGCCACCGCCGGCAAGCTCCCAACCAGAACCTACACTATATACACACCGGGGACTGGGGATCCCCCACCCTCCCGCCGCCGGAGCGGCCGGCGGAGGGCGAGGAAACCCGCAGCCCACCGGCGGCGAGGTGGATCTGCTCGAGGGGTTCACAAAATCGCCTCCCTTTACTGTAGCGCGAGAGGGGAAAGGTCGATCTCCTTTTCGCAACTGGCTTTGTTCACTAAGTTTGGTTAGTGTAAATAAAATAGATGTTATTCTAAAACCCCGTATTGATGGTATTATGGCTTTGTAGCTGCCCAAAATATATCCGTGTAGGAAATCCCTTATGTGAAGAATGTCCGCTTCACGTCAAGAAAAAAAGAATGTCCGCTACCTCTGATCTTCTTGGCGAGAAAGCATAAAATCGTTGGTGTTTGTTCTTGCCATCCACTAAAGCTTCCATACAACCTTTGTTTAGATATTTTATCTGTTCTTTATTTTTGCATTCGTTACGGCCTTCTCGATAATTGTTTGTGGAATACATGACAGTAGGATACAGTAAAATCTTGGGCAAATGTCTGGTAACTTCTACGGCTTGCATGTTTGTATTTTCCCCTGTATAGTAGGTCCTATGTTTGTAAATCTGTAGTTAAACAATGATATGCATGTTTATTTGTATACTCAATTCTCATGTAAACACTAGAAAAGGGTCAGAGTGAAAAAAAATGTTGAGATTTTTCTTTAAAAAGTGCATTATTTAAAAAATATACCATTATATAATTGTCATATATTTTCCAAAATATGTTTAGTAATCGTATCTCTTAACAATAAATGGGGTATATTATGGCTCGCTACAATATTTCATGACGCGTACATACATATTTAAAATAGTTTTATACGTTATCTACTTTAACCTTTAGGGATGCGCGAATTTTTAAATAGGATGTACTTCAAATAGGATAGAAGAGACATACATTCTGGAAAACACTTGAAATGTTATGATGCATATATACGTGCTTCGAATTCAAGTGTAAAAGAGATATGCTAAGATTTTAAGAGTGTTCATTGAGGTAGAACTTCATTATGAGCATACGAGAAGGATTGAAACATGTGCATTTATGCGTACAAACTTTATTCATTAGTTCAGGCGAATGAACAAGAATGATCAAAATAATCTTTCTTCGTGTTATTAAACATGGCAGATCACTCCACGTGCAATTCTACACAGTTGATTACTTGCAAGAGTGTAGTAGAGTAAACGAGTTAACTTAATAGTACAGTATGATCAATGTTATAAATAATAAAACTTGGAATGCTAAACAATGAATTAGTTACTTGGTAATTGCAACAGATTTATCACCTGGAACGTGGAAGTATAAGAAAGCTCTACAAATTCAATATATTAGTTCTTATATAGATTTTGGTTTATTATTTCTGTTTGATTTCCAAAAAGTGAAATCAATTAGAAAAAGTTAAATCAGATATCAAGATTCAAAATATATATGTGCTAGCCGCGCAATTGCGCGGGCCACCTAGCTAGTTGATCTACAACAGAAAAACATGCAAAATACTAAGACAAAATATCCATGACAGAGTAAAAGACATTAAACAATTTAACATGGTCTACTCCCACTAAAACCAACATCCCTCTTTTGGTACTTAGTGATTCAAGATCCGCAACGAACAAGTCAACTAGTGATGTATGCATCACTGCTAGAAGACAAGGTAGATCGGTAAGCAACACTTTGCTAATCATATCACATATGACTCTTGTTGTTGGGTGACATCTCTATGTCAAAACATCAACCTTTATGCCACAAGGCGCTTAACCGTTAAGATTACCTTGATAAGTGAACCAACCCTTTATGCGCGTAAGCTACCGGCAAATGGCACACTGCGGCAACAGAAAATACCATCTAACCGATACAAACCTATCTAGCCAACGAAAACTGAGGTGCTGCGGCAACAGACTCACCATCAATTGTAGAAGACATGGGATGGTGCAAGGTTTAGTTGGGGAGGCATTTTAACTTAACATTTGTGAGGGATCGTTCTACTTCCACGAATCTAACATGCATAGGAGTAAAACAAACAGGAATAGCAATCACATAGTTGTGACACAGTATGGCCCGTTTCTCATGGTGATCTCCATCTCCATAGAACCTGTCCACCATGATGATCTCCATCTCCATGGTCCATGTGCGCCATCCCTTCGAGTGATGAGTCCTCCAAGAACTATTACGCCTAACAGCTAGTAATGTAAATTACATGGAGTGTGGGAATCATCACAAGTCGGCACGCAGGCCGTTAATACAATAGGTGACAACACATTTTGGCTCCTGCCGTGTTGACATACTCACGACACGCAGGTCATGAAAAATTACACACATGCATCACATACACATGGGCCATACCGGTCACAAATCATAAATCTGCAAAAACGAGTTAGACTTTCTAACGCTTCATTTTAGCAGATTACCCGTTACCGGTGATAGATCCGATCTATCACCCCGCGCATCTCATGCACTATGAATATGATCTAAATTCCGATTCGACCAATCCAATTGATCTTCGCATGCTGCTGTTGGATTTACGTGTCACAGTCTACCCCGATGGCGGAAACCGACCGGTAGGGGTAAGTCGTTCGACGACCTCTTGCAACACGATCACGGAAATCAGATCACAGATCAAGACTTTTACAACGGATTGCCGATCACATCGGCCTTACCCCATCTACATATCACATATGCAAATGATCCGAACCTATAACGAGGCAACATCGGCTCTGATACCACTGTAGGGATACGGGTAGGCTACGCTAGCGCAAAATCAAAATTTTCTACCGCATCAACCAAGGAACTGCTGCAGTTATAGATCACGGGATTACCACTAGACGCGCTGTGCCGTGCCGAAGTCGGTGAAGTGAGTCGGGGCAGGGTAGACGTACAATCCTCTCCGATCCAGTCGCTCCCACGAACAGCTCCCACGAACAGCTCCTCTCGGTGACTCGTCCAAGTGCTCCAAGTGTAGCACCTCTATCGGTATCCACACGTACGGCGTGGAGGCACCGCTCGCCGGACTGCTAGGTCCGCGCGGCGGCAAGGGCGTGGGGAGACGGTGGCTGGGTGGATTTGGTGCGGAAAATGGGCAACCCTAAAATGTCCAGCCTTCTCTCATTATATAGACCTCCCCATATTGGGCTGCCTCAACTGAAGCCCATCCTGGAGTCTATTTCAGCCCAACTCGGATCCAATCCGAATTATGCCTGCACAACCTTAAGTGTGTGACCCTATAGGTTCATGCACGTTTAGTCATGGCACGAGTACACTTACTCGTCCAATAGTTGGTAGCGGCTTCTAGCAAAACGTGCCAACTCCCAAACGCGCATAAAGATCGTATCGGACGAACCATCACAATGTTTATGCCATTCCCTTTGCCTCACGATATTAGGTCAAGCTTCTAGCTTACCACTCTTTCTCGATCCTGTGATTCGGAATCCCAAACTAGGTTAACCATTAACCTTATATAGCACGGCCATGCATTTCTGGATCCGATCACTCGAGGGGGCCCAGAGAAATATCTCTCTCACGCAGAGAGGGGCAAATCCCATCTTGACTGACTATGCCTTGCAGCATGTTTCATGACAAACCCGTAAGCTACCTTTATGGTTACCCTTTCACGGTGTAGCGTTGGATAGCCCCAAAGTAGGTCAATTCACATCTCAAGTACATACGACAATCTCAGGTCTAGGGACAAAGCAAACACATTGTGTAGAAAGAGAGCTATGAACGTTTGCTTCATTGTCTCAAGGTGGGTCAGCCCAACTCCATGTTCACAACATAAGTCCACATTATTAGTTTGACATCTCCATGTATATGACTTGTGAAACATAGTCATCTACTAATACATGTGCTAGTCTAATATTCAAGTGTGTCCTCACATGAACTCCGACTAGGGACATATTTAGAATAACCATACAAGTAATGAGTTTCACAGACAAGTCATCAACTCGCCAATCAATACAAGACATTATTCAAGGCACACTATAAATCATGGATACATTGAAATATCATCATCTCTATGATTGCCTCTTGGGCATATTTCCTACAAGTACTATTTCCAAGAGGAAAAAAAATAAACACGATAGTGTTCTTTTGCCGTTGTCGTCAGACTCGAATCTCGCGTGTCCATCCTGTATTGACCTGGCAATGGGCCATTATTTTGATCGTGAGCTTTTGAAATAGTCTTTCGTCCCGGTTTATAATTAAAGCAGGAACCAATATAAAACCCTGCATGTTATTATTTGGATCTTGAGCTTAAGCGAGCTTATGCTAACTTTCCGATACAAGCTCTAGTAGAAGACAATGGATACGCGTCCTAAGCTACCGACAAACATATTCAGAAGACGAAAAAGTTAAACATAGCGATTTCACATGATGAACTCGAGAGATCAGGGCCAAATTCAGATACGCTCATTTGCCACCCACGAACACTGGTGGATAGGGTTTACACCAATACAACTACTGAATTCGAAGGTTCTCCAATCTTGACTTTTTCGTCTATATTAAAGCTAAGAAAGAAAAGGAAAACATGTAATCCTAAAGTTAACAATGGACCTTGTAGCTAGGAAAGAAAAGGAAAACATGTAACGCTAAAGTTAACAATGGACCTTGTCAGTGGTTCGCGTCACAAGAAACAAATTAGAACTTTACTCAACCCGATTACATATTGAAACTTCGTGAGGTTTGGCCCCTGAGAACTGCACCCCTCAAAGTGGCGTCTTTCCCAGGTGGTTCAGACCCAGGCATGTTACTGCACTCCACTTGATTAACCAGCGAAACACATGAGTTTGTATTTCGCCCTAAACTTTGGGGATAAGTTTTCGTTCAAGCAACTTTTTAGTCTTTTTTTTAACCATGCAAAAGCCTTGCATGTATTAAATTAGAAGAGGGAAAGCCACATGAGTGGCAAAGGTTTTACAGAAGTCTTACAAAACGACCGAGACGACAACATACAGAAAATAACAAACGCCCCAACTTGATGACAACATACAGGCAAACTGAAGGCCTAATGACACGGCCAACTACCACAACTACGACCAGAGAGGAGCAAATTAACCTCCTGTAAAGTTCAGGCGACCTGCGCTAGCAGCAGACCATTGCTTGGCTTCATCTCTAATATGATCAATTAAAACGTTGATTGGCTTGGAAACCTTGCTGAAGATTCTAGCATTCCTTTCTCTCCAAATCGACCAAGCAACCAGGATAACCAAGGAGTTTAAATTGGCTCTTCCGGCTTTGTCTAGCTGTGCTCCCCCGAGAAACCACCATTCTTTCAGCGTCAGATCGACACGGGGGGTGACTTGCTGTAGCCCAGCCCAACTAATCATGCCGCTCCCAATGATGTTAGCAATTGCACACCCGGAGAAAAGGTGCTGGGCAGTTTCATCTTGATGTCCTTGATCCAATCACTATTCGGAAGGGCATTGGCGACCGTTCTTCGAGCTTTGACAAGGGGGTTGATGATCTTGTAGACCCCCAGTTGTAGATTCTTGTGCAACTACAAAAAAATATTTTTTGTACAGAACTGCAACTACTTAATGAAGATGATACTATCCTTGTGAAGACTACAACTATTTTTTGTTGTGCACCACTCAAGGGATAACCATTTTAGCCATTTCTTTTGTGAAGGAATGCCATTTTCCAAACATTGATTTTACCCTTTTTATCTGGCCATAAGTCTGTGAATGATCTGAAATACTGAAGGCCATACATGGGGAAAGTCCCACGGAAAACCACCCCGGGACAAGCACAAGGTGCACCTGGTACATCAAGGTGAACGTTCTCAATGGAAAATCGTGTTGGATCAAGGCTTGCTAGCATTTCCCCATTTCTCACAACCTTAAGGATGGTTACTTCCTCACCTTTAAGGAGTAAGGTCCAACTCATTTCAAGGTAGTCACCTTCGACTACAGTTGATTTGAGAGATAGGATATGCTGAAATTTGGTGTTGGGTTGTACTTGGGCCACAACCTGAAAAGCCCAACTACTAAATTCGAAATTCCCATTTGGCCCATGTGCATGTGGCTGGTTGTGTACGTGACTAAACTTTAGTACCATACTGCTAGTTGGGAGGGAGCTGCACCACTTAATATAGTGAGCTGTTTCACTACTAGCATGAGGTGTTAGTTGTGAAGAGAAAGGAGGTGCTCCACACGCGCGCT
This sequence comes from Poa pratensis, assembly GCA_947311845.1. Lineage (NCBI taxonomy): Eukaryota > Viridiplantae > Streptophyta > Magnoliopsida > Poales > Poaceae > Poa > Poa pratensis. The sequence goes on along the minus strand of CAMZMU010000063.1, from coordinate 93,200,836 downwards.
CCTCCTCCTCCTCCTCGCTCGCCTCGCCTCTTCACGACGCGACGCGGGTTGCGGAAATCTCGCCGTGACGAGTTATATTTTTGTTGTTCAGGAAAATCTAATGAGTTATTAATCAATAATTAACGGACGCGTTAATTACTTGGCCGTTTCCGATTCATCTGGATCGTGCGGCTGTTACCGACTCGATCGTGCGGCTGCACCCACGTCCTACCCGACCTGCTCTATATATACTGGCTGGGCGAACCCTAGCCGCCACTACGTGCAACACAACACATGGTAGCTCGCCGCCCTAGTTCCAGAATCTTGCGCCGCTGTCTTCCAAGTCTTCTCCATCCCGTCTTCCGGCATGCACCGGTTGAAGGGACAGTCTATTTAGTTGCGAGTAAAACTTTAAAAAAAATTATCCGTAACCTTGCCGCCAAGATCTATTCTATGAAGATATGCTGCAGCCCATAATGCAATGATCAAGATACTTACAAACACCGTTGCGGAAGATCTTGTGTTTGTCGAAGTAGATGGCGGTGAAGCCTGATGAAGAATCTCACGTCCACGCCGGGAGGTGAGATTGTTGCCGTACGTCGACGTAGTCGTTGATGAAGTTGTTCCGTCGTCGAGGAACTGTTGGCGAAAGTCCCGCTCTAACGGTATCCACAAATACACCGTGTCAACCCACCAAGTGCGTTCACCGCTTAGCTACTAGCACCTGGTGAAGAGAGACAGCCTTGCGACGTAGTTTAGGTGGTAGATCTAATCAACTGGTAGATTAGATCTATATGAGAAGATTAGAGACGTCTAATTGTCAACACATGAGATCTACAAGAGAGAGAGCTTTGCAATATGGTATATGAAACCCTAAGGGGTTTGTGGTGTTTATATAGATGGCCAAGAGGTGGAGGTGCTTTGGCAAGGGGGAAAGTCCCCTTGCCCAACTCGGCTTGGGAGGGGGAGTTGGAGTAGGATTCCAACTCTCCCCCTCCTCCTTCCTTGCCGCGCCGCCGTTGGGTGGGGCCCGTCCTAGGTCGCCACAACCTAGGCGGGTGGGGACCACCCGGACCGTCCGCCGCCTGCCCACGTGGGGCCCGCCTCGGCCGCCGCCTTGACCGTTTGGGGCCCGCCCTAGGCCACCGGCCCTAGGGTTAGGCCGGTGAGGGGGGAGTCCCTCCCCAACTCGAACTCGGCCTAGCCCCCCACATAGCATATGGGGTGTGGCTGCCTTGTGGGCCCATGGGGCCCACTTGGCAGCCTCCTTTTATTGGGCTCCAAATAAAATCAATTATTTATATTTTCCAACATAATTAATTAAATAATTAATTGATTGTTTTGTTAAATTAATTCCTAAATGAATATTTCTTTTTACAGAAAATTACCGGAATTAATTATTTATCATATATCTCATATTTATATGATCCGGGATACCCAGTATCCGCTGACAAAACTATCGGAACAATATTCCCTTCTTTATAAACACTCGGAATAAATCCGCTAATGATAGAAACAATTCCTATCATCCCGGGACATTAGATGTCCGCCTTCTCTCCAACTTATAATTCACCGGAACAAGTCCCAGTGACATCGGAGCTACTCCGACACAATCTCATCACCACTAAGACTACAACTTTATTCTCTCAATAAAAGATTGACCTACAGCTTAAGTGTGTGACCCGATACGTTTAGTAAACACAAAGTCATGTTAGAAAACTTATGGAACAATAACTAGAAGTGGGTTAGGCATTCGTACTAGCTCCCTTGTGTTTATGAGTGAACGACAGAACCTATGTGTTACTCATTACGATTTATCCCCTTAGGTACACTATACCAATGATATCTCGAGATTGAGACAATGTGCTCTAGTGTGATCAAACCATTCGATCATAACACATATAATTCTCGTACCACTATCATTCTCTTTTCTCATTCCGTATATATGTTTTCCCGTTATTAATCACGCTGTGTCTGGCCAGACGATTGGGTGATAACATTAATACTGAGATGGCCTAGAGGATGTATCTCTCCATTGACTGGAGGAGTAAGTGCTATTCTTGAACAATCTTTGTTCCAGTACATTATTCTAGTTCAAGCCCAAAAGCCACCTATCATGGTCCCATGTTACTGCAAGACGGTTGGTGGCAATCAAAGCTTGAGTGTCGAATAAGCGGTCACAAGATATTCTTATAGCATAGGAATATAGCTAATGATAACTAAATATACGATCATTGCTATCTTCATCGTTGCCGATTAGTCTCATAGCAAGATCATACGGTGGGTCGGGTGAGTACTATTATCATTCCGATAATATACTCCTATAGTTGTATGACTTATACAAAGTCCATGATGAGGAAAACATGATCATCAAACAAGAAGATAGGCTAGTCTTAGAGACAAGACCAGGAACTCTTTTACCGTTCATATCTCTACACGTGTATTGAAGGTTTTCCTCTTGTACACGTTGTATTTGCTATACAAGTACTGTCGCAGCAGTGGAACACGGGGTTCCCCTAGTGCTGCCAAAGTGGTCCACCGCATGTGGGCCCAACGCGAATATGGACATGACTAAGACACGACGCAAGACTTGCGGGTGCCCCGCGTCAGCCAAGGCCATCAAGTGCGAAGGACCCCCGAGTCCCCCGCACCCCGGAAGCAGGACAAGACCCCGAGAGCGCGAGACCTAGGCAGGGTCGGGCTCCCTCTCGGGTACCAGTCCATACAAGCTGAGGATAAGACCTCCACCACACCCAGAAGGTGGACGAAGAACCCAGAAGGCTTGGGAAGCAAGGCGCGGGCAGGGGACACCACCTGCAGCGTGCCAGCCTTTGTCCGCCCCGCTTTCCCCCCAAAGGGTGGAGATCTCACCAAACCGGCAGAAGATACTTGAAGGAGAAGAGGCCACGTCTCCTCCTCCACCATGGAGAGGGGTTTCTTCCCGCCAAGACCCCCTCACGCTCCTCGCATGACCTCTGTGGCATCCCCTTGTTCTATAAAAGGAGGACCTAGGCATGGAGGACAAAGGAACAAGCAACCATAGAGCTACAATCGGCTAGCGCTAGGCAACAAGGAGAAGAGCAGAGCAAGAACACCGCAGAGCTAGGCTAGGGCCGGGAAGAGAAGGAAGGTGATCTCCTCCGGGCAAGGATCTGTCCTTCTTCTTCCTCTAGCAAAAACCCCTCCGGGTACCCCGTCGGAGATCTCCTTGTAGCCACACCATGATTCCACCATCTATCCAGACATGCAGGAGTAGGGCTGTTAGCCTTCGGGCGGCCTGAACCTGGGTAGATCGCTGTGTCCTTTGCTTGTTTGCCTTACACGTCGAGATCGAGAGAGAGAGCTTGCCGTCGAGCCTTCTCTGGGAGACGTCTTTCAGCGTCCTTCATGCCACATACCGAATCTACAAAGGGGGTGCCTTTCATCCCGGTGTCCATCCTTCGAGACACGACATCTGGCGCGCCAAGTAGGGGGGCGCAAGCGCTGGATTCGTCTACATCTCACGCCGCGGCAAGTTCTTCTTCGTCATCAAGATCTGCGTCGAGTTCTCCTTCGTCGGAAACGCTGTCTACATCAAGTTCGTCAGCCGGCACAAGGACTACTTCGAGCTCTTCGACTGCGACAAGAGATACATATGGTTCCACGTCTGCGGCAAGGGCGGCAGTTCCTCCTGAACAAGAGAAGGATCTTCCTCGACAACCGGCAGGCGCCATGTCGGAAGTCGGAGAGATCCTTGGAGAGCAAGCTCGGCAGCCGACTCAGCAAGGCTGGGGGCTAAAGGAGGCTTTGGGGGCTGCCCAAGCGCTCCTCTCCTCCCCCCCCCGGATCTATGCAAGGACGACCCCCGTGCGAAAGCTTGGATCACCAGCTTGGAGAACCTGCTGAGCTTCGCCCTCCAGTGCCACGATCCGACAAGCTCTGCCTCAATTGTCGACGCCGACACCGCTGAGGCCGAGATTGGCGTTGCTGAACCTGAGATCAACACTGCCCCGGGGAGAAGGGGGGCCCGAAGATCTTCACGGCAAGCAGCCCATGGAGCAGCCTGAGGAGGACGCTGGCCAGAGCTCCAACCTCAGGCGTCGCTCCCAGGAGGACATGGAAGGCCAGACCAGCCAACACCTCATGACCTGCTGCACCCCGTTCCCGGCATCGATCTTTACCGCCTGGTGCAGAAAGAGGGAGAAACGATGCGACGTTTCATTTGGATGTTCCGGGGAGTCATGGACAGGATACCCGTGAAAGACCTCCTGGAGCACCGCATCATCCTCATCTTCCACATGAACGTGCGCAACCTGAAGATGCGTGTGAAGCTGAGCACCAGGCAGGTTACGACACTGGAAGAACTGTGGATGTTAGCAGATCGATGCTCTCGGGTTGAGGAAGCCGCCGACATCCCACCCTGTGAGATCCTCTGAGGCCTGCGAAGCTGTGTACTGATGTCTACGCACGCTTCTATTCTTGTAGACAGTGTTGGGCCTCCAAGAGCAGAGGTTTGTAGAACAGCAGCAAGTTTCTCTTAAGTAAATCACCCAAGGTTTATCGAACTCAGGGAGGTAGAGGTCAAAGATATCCCTCTCAAGCAACCCTGCAATTAAGATACAAGAAGTCTCTTGTGTCCCCAACACACCCAATACACTTGTCAGGTGTATAGGTGCACTAGTTCGGCGAAGAGATAGTGAAATACAAGTAATATGGATGATTATAAGTAGTAATTGCAATCTGAAATAAAAATGGCAGCAAGCAAACATGTAGCAGAACTTGTTGTAAACGGTGTTTCAATGCTTAGAAACAAGGCCTAGGGATCATACTTTCACTAGTGGACACTCTCAACAATGACATCATAATTAAATACATAAATATCTTCTCTTCACTATGCTACTCTGAACCACACTCCGGTTGGATAACGTACACCAATTCATTGCGTAGGGCTGCAAAAGCACACCTCAAAGTCTGAGTAAATAAACACCACAATTTCATGGAGACATCCAACTCAAATTATAACTCATGATAAGTATTTATGCAAACTTTAGCCTAAGAGCCACACACGGTGCGCACACTGTCATCTTCATACCGTGGGACAAAGTGACTCCGGAGATCACATTAATAAAATCACTTGAGTAGCATAATAGATGAAGAGTAACATCTACTTATTCAACTAGATTACAAAGCTCATGATCACATAAAGATCACACCATGGGAGAGAGATAAACCACATAGCTACCGGTAGAGCCCTCAGCCTCGGGGAGAACTACTCCCTCCTCATCATGGGAGTCAGCCACGGCGATGAAGATAGCGGTGGAGTCGATGGAGATGGCTCCGAGGGCAATTCCCCGTCCCGGCAAGGTGCCGGAACAGAGACTTCTGTCCCCCGAATCTTGTTCTGGATGGTGGCGGAGCTACGGAGTTTTTTTAGAGAAATCCTTCGGGGTTAGGGTTTTTATGACGGGGGCAATATATAGTCCGAAGGGCGGCGCGAGGGGACGCCCGAGGCGGCCTCACCATGTGGCGGCACGACCAGAAGAAAATATTCTGGTCTGTGCCCTAGCGTGGTTCGGGGTCTTCTGGGCCTCTTCTGGAGCTGTCCTTTTGGCCCACGCAGTCTTTTGGCATTTTAGAATTTCTGGAATGTTTCCAGATTTTTCTGAGCACTTCTATTTTTTGACCTTTTCTGCAATGCACAAAGAAAATAAACAGGAACTGGCACTGTGGCATCTTGTTAATAGGTTAGTCCAATAAATGTCATAATATGATATAAAGTGCATATAAAACATGTAGCAACTGGTATAATATAAGCATGGAACATCAGAAATTATAGATACGTTGGAGACGTATCAAGCATCCCCAGGCTTAGTTCTACTCGTCCTCGAGTAGGTAAAATGATAACAACAAAATAATTTCTGAGGAGACATGCTTTCACACAATCTTGATCAAATATTATTGCAAGGCTCATGTCATGAATGAAGTGAATCAAGGCAATGGTCTATAGTTTGCCAACAACTAGATAAAGAGTAAACAACTGAATCATATAAGCAAAAACTTTTCATGAATAGTACTTTCAAGACAAGCATCAAAAAGCTTTGCATAAGAGTTAACTCATAACGCAATAGATTCTAAATAAAAGCATTGAAGCAACACACAGGAAGATTTAAGTTTCAGCAATTGCTTTCAACTTTCAACATGTATATCTCATGGATAATTGTCAACACAAAGTAATATAACAAGTGCAATAAGCAAGCATATAAGAATTGATGCACACAAAGTTGACACAAGTGTTTGCTTCTGAGATAGAAAGAAGTAGGTAAACTGACTCAACATAAAGTAAAAGAAAAGCCCTTCGCAGAGGGAAGCATGGATTAAATCATGTGCTAGAGCTTTTTAGGTTTTTGAAATCATAAAGAGAGCATAAAATAAGTTTTTTTTAGAGATGTTTGTTGTTGTCAACGAATGACAGTGGGCACTCTATCCCCCTTGTCACCTAGATTTTCAAGAGCGGCTCCATGAAGGACGTTATTTCTACCCAAGGTTAGATCATCCCTCTTCTCTTTTGTTTACACATACATATTTATAAATTGGTACGACACTCCTCCCAACCTTTGCTTACACAAGCCATGGCTAACCGAATCCTCGGGTGCCTTTCAACAATCACATACCATGGAGGAGTGCCTATTTGATATTGTTTAACACTTTGAAAATTTGCTTCTGATAAATCATTGGCAAAACATGTGAAGAGAATCAAGCGGTTAAAGTTGTAATTAATTGGGACTGGGCACCCCATTTGCCAGCTCTTTTTGCAAAGTTATTGGATAAGCGGATGTATATGCCACTAGTCCATTGGTGAAAGTCTGTCATGAGTAAATGGCAGGGTGATAGAGAAAACGCCACATAACTTCCTCATGAGCTATAAAACATTGACACAAATAAGAGATAATAGCTTTTGAATAGTTAAAGGTAGCACATGAAGTATTTACTTGGAATGGCAGGAAATACCCCATAATAGGTAGTTATGGTGGACTCAAATGGCATGGGTTTTGGCTCAAGGTTTGGATGCACGAGAAGCATTCCCTCTCAATACAGAGTTTAGGCTAGCAAGGTTGTTTGAAGCAAACACAGGATATCAACTGGTACAGCAAGACTTACATAAAAACATATTGCAAGCATTATAAGACTCTACACTGTCTCCCTTGTTGTTCAAACACTTTACCTGAAAATATCTAGACTTTAGAGATATCAAACATGCAATCCAAGTCTCAACAAGCTCTACGGTAGTTCTCCACTAATAGGCTTTAACTACATGATGCAAGAGCTTAAACATGATCTACTTGAGAGATCAAAACAATTGCAAAACATCAAATTATCCAAGACAATGATCTACAAGAATGAATATGTCTTTTCAATATACCATCTACCACATGTAGCATTTTCTGTTTCCAACCAAACACCAATCAAATTATTTCAACATAAAACTCTCCAAATAATACAACAATGAAATAAAAGAGTACTTCTCTACAAGAACTAACAACTCTGAACAAGAGATGCATGAAAAACAGGAGCTAAAAGCATTGTAGTAGCAAGTCAAGAATACTCAACAAATATGAGTGAAGAATACGAGTATTCACATGAAAAAGCTAGGATCCAATTATTCAGAAAACAAAGCTAAAATAAAAGCACACAGACGCTCCAAGTAAAGCACATAAGATGTGAAAGAATTAAAATATAGTTTCACTAGAGATGACATGATAAGTTGTTGATGAAGAAGGGGATGCCTTGGGCATCCCCAAGCTTAGACGCTTGAGTCTTCTTGAAATATGCTTGGGTGACCCATGGGGGCTTCCCCAAGTTTAGGCTTTTCACTCTTCTTGATCATATCATATCATCCTCCTCTCTTGATCCTTGAAAACTTCCTTCACACCAAACTCAGAGTAATTCTCATTAAAGGGTTAGTGCATAATCAAAAATTCACATGTTCTGTGATGACACAATAATCTCCAATACTTCTAGACATTAGCTACAGCCACTGATATTTTGTGGAGCAAAGAAATCCACTCAAACACAGTAAAAGAGAGAATGCAAAATAAAAAGCAGAATCTGTCAAAAACAGAACAGTCTGGAAAGACGAATTTTTTCGAGGCACTTAAGTTGCTCAGATGCGAAAAGTCAAAACTAATGAAAGTTTCGTACATATATGAGGATCACGCCTGAATGTTTTCAGAATTTTTGATTTTTCTGGAGTGAATACAGCTCAAACGGTGGACAGCAAAAATCTATCTCTGCGTAGAAATCCAAATCTAGCATCAACTTTCTATTAGAGGCTTTACTTGGCAAAATGCAATAAAATAAAGATACAAAGGAGTTGTTACAGAAGTAAGCAAACTTCAAGACTCAAAAAAAAGAAAAATTACAGAAATAAAAACATGGGTTGTCTCCCAAAGCGCTTTTCTTTAAAGCCTTTTAGCTAGGCATGACAATTTTGATGATGCTCTCATATGTATAAGAGTTGAATATAAGAGAGCATCAAAAGCAAATACCAAACACATTTAAGTCTAACCCACTTCCTATGCAAAGGAATCTTGTAAGAAAACAAATTATTGAAGCATGAAGCTACTAGCATAGAAAGAAAACAAGTGCAACTTCAAAAAATTCAACAAAAAGAGAGGAGACTTAATATTATTGAGATATATGAAGCCATGTCTCCCTCTCTCATAAAAACTTTCAGTAGCATCATTGATAAAATCCACAATATAACCATCACATGAAACATTCTTATCATGATCTATATGCATAAAGTATCATTATTTTCCACATAAGCAAAGTTCTTCTCATTAATAACAATGGGAGCAGGATCATCATAAAGAACTCGAACATGATAGACAAGTTGTATATTAAAGGGATGGTTTTGGGTAATCCCTCCATAACTATGACAAGTTTCATGAGGATGATTGTAATTATAACCTATGTCATAGTATTTTTATAATAATTATCAAAGACTGGAGGCATAGTATCATCATAAGCAATAGAATAGTTATCTTCCAAAGTGTGTTCATTTGTAAACATATCATCATCATTTTTACTAGAAGGAGATGTATCAAATATATAATCATCAGTTGCAAAAGGATTTTCAAACACCTCATCCCCAAGCTTAGAGCTTTCCATCATCATTGGAAGAAACATGGATAGTACTAATAGTATAGCAATTATTAACATCATCATTTTCAGAATTGGTACCCCAAAGATTTTCAATATCAAAAGTAGTTTCATTTTCCCAATCATGATCACTACAAGAAGTAACAGACATATAATCATCTTCAATAGTGCCTATAGATTTAGTGTCGAGATAATAATGACCCCAAGTATGTGAATCTTCTTCAATAAATTTAGACTCATTAGAAACGATCATGAAAGGAGCAACATGCTTAGGAGAGGATACCTTTTCCTCTCTCTTTTTAATCTTCTTCTTCTTCTTTCCCCTCTTCTTTTTATCTTTAGGAGGGAGAGGTTTGAAAGGAAGCTTCTCCACATGCCCTGGTTCATTGTTAGAAACAATAGAAGAAACTTGGGAGGATTCCTCCCTTTCATTAATTAGAGTAAAACAAGTATAAGTCCTTTCATATTTTGGTAAAGGTACATCTTTTATAATTTTTTCTATATAAGGATTACTGTGGCTCTTATCAACACAATGGAGACGGCATCCCCGCAAAATACTATATCTAACAAAGAAGTTTTCCTTGATAACTCTTCACACCCCAAAAATAATTCAAGTTCATCATAAAGATCGGGATGGATCATGCTATCATCAAACAAACTCGAAATTGTATCATTAAACTTTGAGCATTGGAATTCGAAATGACCTTCTTCATAGCAGAGTTCACAAATAAAAGGATATATGGCACAAACCTTTTCAGCAAGATCATTTAGAGCCCTACTCCATATTCGTTTTCTCATGCTTATGAAGTTTACAATATTCTTCTTCATTATTAGTCTTTTCACAAGGTCTAAGCACTCCACAAAAATTAACATGCTTATAAGAAATAGCATTTTCAGAAGTTTGAGCATGTTTATTGCAATCATTAACAACAATTTCATTTTCCATGCAAGTGTCTTTGAAAGGTTCATGATACATGTCCCAATTTCTTTAGGAACATTAATATGAGAAGCAAAGGTTCTACAACAATCAACAATAATTTGAGAATCAAGACCATAATTAGCACTAAGCTCTTGAAAACCAGCAGTTTCAACGAAAGACTTAATGCAATCATATTCATAGTTTATACCTGATTCTTTACCTTTGTCGTTCTCCCAATCTTCAGTATTGCTTTGAATTCTTTCAAGAAGATCCCATCTAGCTTCAACCTTCTTACTTGTGAAAGAACCCTCTGAACATGCATCTAGATAATCCTTGCAATGACCTGAAAGCCTTGCATAAAAATTATTAACAATTATTTTCTCAGGAAGCTCATGGTTAGGACATTTGAGTATTAATGTTTTCAGCCTTCCCCAAGCTTGAGCAATGCTTTCTCCATCACGAGGATAAAAATTAAAATGTAATTCCTATCTAAATACAATTCATAAGGAGGATAAAATTTAGAGTAAAAGAGATATTCAAGCTCCTTCCACTCCGAATGATGAGGATCATCCAGTAGCTCATACCACTCCCTTGCTTTGTCCTTAAGTGACAATGGAAATAATTTCTTCATGGCATTTTCTCTTGATAAACCTGCAACCTTAAACAACTCACAAAGTTCTTTAAGTTTCAACAAGTGATCACTTGGATGGACTGTTCCATCCCCTGCATAACGTTCATCCATAACCTTTTCAACAATTTCCATAGGTATTTCAAAAGAATACTTTCAGTAGGTGGATTTAGAATATCACAAGCATCATTAGAATTATCACATATGGGAGACAAAGCATTATCAAAGCAAAAATTCTTCCAAAGCTGGGGAGCTAAAAAGATCATTTTCATAAAAACTAGCTTCCCCAAGCTTAGACTTTTCCATAGCATTAGCAATAATGGTGTTCAAAGAATTCATGCTAATAACATTACTACCACTATTATGCAAACAAACTTCCATAGGTTTTTAATTTTCTCTTCAAAAGCATCATGTCCTAATTCAATATAAAGTTCATAAAGATCTCTAATTTTGTTGTTGTTTTCCATTAAGCCTAACTAGTGAAAATAAAAACAAGAGACAAAAAGAAATAATTGCAGAATCTAAAGGAGATACCTTCCAACACTTACCTCCCCGGCAACGGCGCCAGAAAATAGCTTGATGTCTACGCACGCTTCTATTCTTGTAGACAGTGTTGGGCCTCCAAAGCAGAGGTTTGTAGAACAGCAGCAAGTTTCCCTTAAGTGAATCACCCAAGGTTTATCGAACTCAGGGAGGTAGAGGTCAAAGATATCCCTCTCAAGCAACCCTGCAATTAAGATACAAGAAGTCTCTTGTGTCCCCAACACACCCAATACACTTGTCAGGTGTATAGGTGCACTAGTTCGGCGAAGAGATAGTGAAATACAAGTAATATGGATGATTATAAGTAGTAATTGCAATCTGAAATAAAAATGGCAGCAAGCAAACATGTAGCAGAACTTGTTGTAAACGGTGTTTCAATGCTTAGAAACAAGGCCTAGTGTCGCAGCAGTGGAACACGGGGTTCCCCTAGTACTGCGAAAGTGGGTCCACCGCCTGTGGGCCCAGCTCAAAGATGGACAAGACCGAGGCGCGGTGCAAACCTGGCGGCACCCCGCATGCCATCCAAGCCTACCGGGTACGAAGGACCCCGGGGTCCCTCGCACTCGGAAGAGAAGGAGGATCCGAGAGCCCGAGACCCCGGCGAGGCCGGACTCCCTCTCGGGTGACAAGCCGTACCAGTCGAAGCCGAGGGTTTCCAGTACCCTCCCGAAGATGGTAGAAGAGCCTAGAAGACTTGGGAAATAAGGTGCGAGCAAGGGACACCACCTGCGGTGTGCCAGCTTTCCTCCACCATGCTTTCCCCAAAAGGGCGGGGATCTCACCAAACCGGAGGGAGATACTTGGAGGAGAAGAGGCCACGTCGCCACCTCCACCACGGAGAGGGGGAACTTCCCGCCAAGACCCTCTCATGCTCCTCGCGTGACCTCTGTGGCATCCCCTTGCCTATAAAAGGAGGACCAAGTCATAGCGAGGGAGGAGGACCAAGTCCACCAGAAGATAGGTGCTAGGCAAGATCGAAGCAAGAGCAAGGCTAGACATAGCTAGGGCAGGGAAGAGAAGGGAGGTGATCTCCTCCGGGCCAGGATCTGCCCTGTCTTCTTCCTCTAGCCAAAACCCTTCCCGGGTACCTCGCCGGAGACTCCATTGTAGCCACACCATGATGCTTCCATCTATCTAGACATGCAGGAGTAGGGTTGTTAGCCTTCGGGCGGCCTGAACCTGGGTAGATCGCTGTGTCCCTTGTTTGCTTGCCATCCACGCAGAGAGAGAGAGAGACGGAGAGCTCGCCGACGGTACTTCTCCAGGAGACGTCATCCAGCCTCCTTCGCGCCCCTACCGAATCTACAAAGGGGGTGTCCTTCATCCCCGGTGTCCGTCATTCGTGACACGACATCTGGCGCGCCAGGTAGGGGGGCGCAAGTGCTGATCTCGTCTTCATCAGCTCGGAGATCTTCGTCCAGTTCTTCGTCAAGCATGCCACCCAAGAAGAAGCCCGAGGCTGCGGCCTCCAAGGTAGCTTATCCCTCGCGCACCCGAGCCTCTGCTGAACGCCGCTCTGCGAGCGCACGCCGCGAAGTCACGCCGCCCGTACAGCCCGCGGAGAAGGCGGTGCCCGGTGGTGCGGATGGACCCAGCCACGAGCACGGTGGTGGATCCAAGGAGGCCTCACTTCCTCGCGCTTCCTTCCGGCCTCCGCCCCCTCCTTCTGGAGAGAAAAGCGTCGGCAACGGAGCGACCAAGGACCAGATGGCTGGAGCTGCTCAGCCTTCCAAGAGCAGATCCTCTACACACGCGCCCTCCGACGCTCAAGCTCGCCATGACACCCTGGTGGCTGCCAAGGCTCTGATGCAGTTCCCACCAAGCACCGTCGACCCCAAGGTGTACCAGGCGTGGAGGACTCGCGTGGAGAAGCTCCTCGACTACGCCGATGGAGGCCCGGTACCGGCGGCCACGCAGGCGACCACCGTCGACAACCCAGGAGCCGCGATAGGCCAGACGCGCGAACCGCGGACTCGTCCTCGAGCCGAACGCCAGGCGGAGGCCGAGCAACCGCGAGCCGCTCCACCCCTGGCCAACCAGCCACGTCAAGGCCGAGACAAGGCCATCTCCGTTGGGTCTTCAACCTCGGGAGATCATGACCTTCGCGACGACCTCGACATTCGCCGGCGCGAGGAGCGTCACCGCCGTGAAGATCGCGATGATGACGTCGCGGAAGGCTGCAACGCCCTCGCCCCCGAGATTCGCCGTTTTGACTGGCCTAAGAAGTTCAAGATCGATGTCCTCCGCTTTGATGGCACCACCAACCCCCGGGACTTCCTGCAGATCTACTCTCTGGCTGCGATGGTCGCCGGGGCTGACGAGGTCATGATGGCAAACTGGTTCCCGCTGGCCCTGAAGGGAGAAGCCCAGACCTGGCTCCTCAACCTTCCCAAGAACTCCATCCGATCCTGGCGAGCTATGAAGGAACAGTTCCTGGGGGCTTTCCAAGGAGGGTACGAGCCTCCGGGTACTCCCAGGGATCTGTACGACTTCAAGCAACTGCCGGGCGAAACTCTCCGCAAGTACCGCCAGGAACAAGAAGCGTGATGCTGGTGCCGACAAGCGCGTCTTCGTCACCGAGCCACTCGCGAAGAAGGTCAAGCCCGTCGCAACTGAGGAAGAAGAAGACGACCCGTGGTGCCATATCTACCCAGACGGTAACCACGCTCTCAAGGACTGTCGAGCACTCCGGTACCTCGCTGAACGTGAGCAACGTCGAACTGGCGGAGCCGGGCACAACGGCTGCTACAACTGCCGCACTGCCGGGCACATCGCTCGAGATTGTCCCACGGGTCGCCAAGGCGGAGGCGGCCATGGCTGGAATCGAGGCGGTGGCCGTGGAGGCCGAGGAGGAGGGCGCGGCGAACAAGGAGGGCGTGAACGGAACAATCAGGCGGCAGCCCCAGCTAACAATGGGGAAGCTCCCGCTATACGACGAGGCAATGGTGGCCAGTTCCAGGAAGTCAATGGAGTCGTTGGATGCATCCACGGGGGCTCTTCGCTCCCTCCATCCAACGGCGCAAGCAAGAGGCTGGTCCGGGAGCTCAATGCGGTCGCTTCCGGGCCAACGAAACCCTTGGACTGGTCTAACCAGGTCATCACCTTCGACCCAGAAGACCACCCGTCCAACACTGCCGGGGTCGGAACTCTGCCACTGATCGTGTCACCGATCATCCACAACTTCAAGGTCACCAAGATGCTGGTCGACGGAGGCTCCAGCCTCAACCTTCTGACAGCCAAGGTGCTGAGTGTTCTGCAGATCCCTTTTTCTCACCTCACGGACACCGGAGTGTTCCAAGGCGTGAACGGGAGCGTTACTCGGCCCCTTGGAAAGATCACTCTACCTGTCACCTTCGGTGATCACAAGAACTTACGCACCGAGGATGTCGTCTTTGACATCTCCGACACTCCGCTCCCGTACAACGACATACTTGGCCGTCCCGCTCTGGCCAAGTTCATGGCCGTCTCTCATTTCGCCTACAACGTGCTGAAGATACCCGCGCCATTGGGAGTGATCAAAATCAAGGCCGACATCGACGACGCCATATTCTGCGTCCACAAGTTGAACCAGACCGTAGCGGCAATGGCAGATGTCCCGCAAGTTGTGATGGAGGATGACGTTGACGCCCTCCCCGGGAAAGGAGCTGACCCCGGGGGCTCGACATCGATGTCCGTCAAGAAGGCGCCATACCAGGGCGGCCCGCAGCTGAGTATGAAGGTGGCACTGACCAATGATGGAGTTCGCTCCATCACCATCGGGGCCCACGTCACGGGCAAATAGGAAGGCGTGCTCGTCACCTTCCTTCGGGAAAACTCAGATGTCTTCTCTTGGGATGCATCGGAGTTACCCGGTATACCAAGGGAGGTGGTCGAGCACAAACTGGCGGTCAGCGCGGATGCGCGACCAGTTAGGCAAGTCCCGCAGAGTCAGAGCAAAGAGAAGTTGGAGTTCATCATCACTAAGGTCGACAAGTTGGCAGATGCTGGAATCATTCGGCCGATTCTTCACCCCTCGTGGCTGGCAAACCCGGTAGTAACTCCGGGTCATTCTCCTTTCAAGTGGCGCCTTCGCATTGACTTCACCGGCTTGAACCAGAACTGTCCCAAGGATCCTTTCTCCCTACCGCGGCTTGATTGGTTTGGGAGTTCCACGGCAGGATACGAGTTGCTGTGTTTTCTGGATGCTTTCTCCGGGTACCATCAGATCGCAATGTCCGTCAAAGATCAAGAAAAGATGGCTTTCTTTACCACCAAGGGCTGCTACTGCTTTACCCGGATACCTTTTGGCCTCCGAAACACCGGCGCGACCTTCCAGCGAGCAGTACAGGCCTGTTTGAGATCACAGCTGGGCCGCAACGCAGAAGCATACGCCAAGGGCATCGTACTCAAGACGCAGTACCAAGTTTCGCTCATCCAGGACTTGCGCGAGACTTTCGAAAATCTCCGCCGGGTCAAACTCAAACTCAATCCTGAGAAGTGCGTATTCGGGATATCATCGGGCAAATTACCAGAAGACGTGTCATCCATTTCCTGGGAGAAGCAAGATGTCAGGCATCCCTGCGACCCGCCCAATACCAACAAGCGCTCAGGCGATACCATGGCCGCCATGTGCGAGCGCGAGCATTGGAGCCAGAAGACCTGGTCCTCCGGATTAAGCTAAAGCCCGGCGACTTGAGCAATGTGCCGTCCAAGTGGGAAGGCCCGTGTCGGGTAACGCACTCCCTCGAGAGCCTCCGCAAATTCTACCCTTGATTACGAACACGAATCGCAGATAGTTGTATCGACTAAGCACGCCTGAGGGGCTAGTGTTCTGTAATAAGGAGTAAGAATCGTCGCCAAGGAATAAAAGATAAGTTTTCAATTCCGTGAGCCTCAATTTTTGTCGTGAGATGATTAACCTTAGCAACCCCCAAGCAGGGGGCTGATATGTGCCGGTGGCTGACGGGGTGTACGCGAGCACGCCTACCAGTAGGAGTTGCCTCCCGATCATGCCGTGCTGTCACAAAGAGGGAGGTTTGGGCAGTGCTGTGCTTTAAAGCACGTAAGCACAGAAATGCACAGTCAACCTTGCTTGCGGTTTGCTTTGAGTAAACATTTTCACGACATGAGGAGAGGGTCCTTTCTTTTCCTACTGAAAGTTTGATGTGTGCAGCGCCTTCCCGGGGCAGAAACTCGCAAAGGACGGAGGTCTAAGGAGCTGGATACCCGAGAAAGGCCCAGGAAATCAGAAGCGGCAGAAAAACAGCTAAGTTCTTGCATTTGCATATTAGGCATATCATCTCGCTCGGAGTCAATATACTTTCAACCTGAGCATGCTTGACAGTCTATGAGAACCTTGGCGGGGGATAAGGCATCCTCCCCGGTGAACGGTCTGTTTCCCTCTGGCCTAGTAACTGAGGTAGTGGAGTGAGTCCCCGGAAGGTATAGTGCTCCTGGGGGTATTACTGTTGCAGCAGACAACATGATACTTGGCATACTGGGAAATCTCCTCATAAGCTATACGACGCGTTAGTGCAAGAGAAGTTTGGAAATGCCTCCGGGAGTTGAGATTAGGATTGCATTCATATTTAACATTCGGAACTACATGCGTGCATTACATTCATGAAAAACAGCCTATGCGCATATCTAGCCTATGCTACTAAGGCCAGCCCAGACGACCTGGCTGTGCAGATTTGTCCATCTTTGTTTGTTTGCCGGGTAAACTCTTCTCTCCCGGGGACGCCTGGGGGAAAAGGGGGGCACTCTCGCAAAATCATCAGGGGTTTCGAGGATCTGGAAGTCCCCGGGCAAACCCCGGAACATGCTGGCTACAGAGTGCGTGGACGCAGTCAAGGAACTTGTCCATGATGTTCTCCTCCTCCTGGAGCGAAAAGGGAAAAAGAAGTCAGAGGCGAGAGGCTAATCCCTGATGGCAGAACCAGACAAGACAGAGCAAGGCCTCACCTCGAAAACTTCGTCAAGATCTCGAAGAAGCTCGAGCAGTCCCGGATTGTGTGTCGCCTCCCTCCATAGCTTCGCGATGACGGCATCCTTCCGATTCGCCACAACCACCGACGCGTCCATGGCCGCAGGTCCTGCTATGTCCCCCACCGCGGGGAACAAAGGGATTGTCTAGGGCGGAGGGCAAGATCTACTTTGCCTCGGAAGACAGACTCCGCCGTGGACACGTCCGATGCTACCCCTGCATCTCCAGACATCGACTCTGCGCCGCCAGGCATCAGCTACAAGCTCTGAGTTTCACTGGAGAAGGGGAGGCGAGTGAAGGGAACGATGCGCAGAGAAGCTGGGGGCCGAGGGGCTTTTTATAGGCTCCCCAGTTCCCACCTACCAATTGGCGTTCTAAAATATCGCAGTAACGGGGACGCGGTTTGCAAAAAACCAGTTCTCATCCACATGAAGCACAAGGCGAAGGGCATGGAAAAAGACAAGTTCTTCTTCGACAAATGCAAGGACTACATCGGGACCCTACTTTTTACAAGAAAAGGTTCTGCTCCCAAGGAACCAGGAGCACTACCGTACAATGGAAGGCGCTACTTCCAGAAGTACGTGGACGAGGTGGCACAGAAGGAGGTGAAGGACATCTTCGACGCCTCCTGCTCGCCCACCTGCGCCGCCGGGCTGCCCAAAAAGAAGGCCAAGGAGATCTTCAGTGTCTCCTTCCGGCCCTCCCGCATCTTCAAGGAGAAGAGTTCTCCTCCGCCTTGATGCTAGATGAGTTTTCCTCATCTTCATCCTCGTCGGAGGAGCTGGAGCTTCCACTGCTGCTGCTTTCCTTGCAGCACTCCACGCGTCCTCCGGCAGCGCGGAAGATCCTCACGGTGAGCGTGGCGTCCCCATCAAACTGGAACATTACGCTCTGCCCCCGGGTTAACTTCCGGGAGCGGGCGAACGACTTCCATCCATGGCCTAGGAGCATGGAGTCGTCGGCGTTGTACTCGGCTTCGACCCAGGAGGGTCCATTGGGGCAACCTTCAACCTGCAGCCAGAAGCCAGCCGGTTTGTCCTCCGGCAGCACCGACGCGAAGGAATCGGGGAGGAACAGGCGGCTGCAAGGCCGACAGAACAAGTCCACCATGAACTCGAATGGCATGAAGCCCGTGTGGATTGAACTCCTCGCCGAAGAAGAAGCAGAACCGCGGCCGCGGCCTCCGCGATTGCCGCGACCTCCGCGACTACTGCGGCCCCCTCTCCCTCGACTTCGGGACGCGCCGCGACCCCGAACAGGAAGGCCGTCTTCCGCCGCGGCCGGAGTAGCTCGAGGACACCCCCTACCCCTCTTCGCCGGAGCCATTGGCTACAATGGTTCTGGATGGATTGAGGATCGAGAAGACTGAGGAAGTGACCAAGGAGCCAAGGGGCGCGCCCCGCTTTTATAGCGCGAGCCTTTCCCTCAAGCGGTGGACTCCTCGTTTCCTCCGCTATCAGGAGTCGAGGAGGCCAGAACAGTTATTCCCCCAAGCGGAATAACTCCAAGGAGAAGACCAGGCGCCGGGACCCACTTTGACCTCTTTTTGGTCATGGCCCCGGCAGCCGCTGAAGCAAAGCCGCCGGGACCATGCCCGGGGGCTACTGTCACAGCAGTGGAACACGGGGTTCCCCTAGTACTGCGAAAGTGGGTGCACCGCCTGTGGGCCCAGCTCAAAGATGGACAAGACCGAGGCTCGGTGCAAAGCTGGCGGGCACCCCGCAAGCCATCCAAGCCTGCCGGGTGCGAAGGACCCCGGGGTCTCTCGCACCCCGGAAGAGAAGGAGGACCCCGAGAGCCTGAGACCCCGGCGAGGCCGGACTCCCTCTCGGGTGACAAGCCGTACCAGTCGAAGCCGAGGGTTTCCAGTACCCTCCCGAAGATGGTAGAAGAGCCTAGAAGACTTGGGAAGCAAGGCGCGAGCAGGGGACACCACCTGCGGTGTGCCAGCTTTCCTCCACCATGCTTTCCCCAAAAGGGCGGGGATCTCACCAAACCGGAGGGAGATACTTGGAGGAGAAGAGGCCACGTCGCCACCTCCACCACGGAGAGGGGGACCTTCCCGCCAGGACCCCCTCATGCTCCTCGCGTGACCTCTGTGGCATCCCCTTGCCTATAAAAGGAGGACCAAGTCATAGCGAGGGAGGAGGATCAAGTCCACCAGAAGATAGGTGCTAGGCAAGATCCAAGCAAGAGCAAGGCTAGACATAGCTAGGGCAGGGAAGAGAAGGGTGGTGATCTCCTCCGGGCCAGGATCTGCCCTGTCTTCTTCCTCTAGCCAAAACCCTTCCCGGGTACCTCGCCAGAGACTCCATTGTAGCCACACCATGATGCTTCCATCTATCCAGACATGCAGGAGTAGGACTGTTAGCCTTCGGGCGGCCTGAACCTAGGTAGATCGATGTGTCCCTTGTTTGCTTGCCATCCACGCAGAGAGAGAGAGAGAGAGAGAGACGGAGAGCTCGCCGACGGTACTTCTCCGGGAGATGTCATCCAGCCTCCTTCGCGCCCCTACCGAATCTACAAAGGGGCTGTCCTTCATCCCCGGTGTCCGTCATTCGTGACACGACACCTAGGGATCATACTTTCACTAGTGGACACTCTCAACAATGACATCATAATTAAATACATAAATATCTTCTCTTCACTATGCTACTCTGAACCACACTCTGTTTGGATAACGAACACCAATTCATTGCGTAGGGCTGCAAAAGCACACCTCAAAGTCTGAGTAAACAAACACCACAATTTCATGGAGACATCCAACTCAAATTATAACTCATGATAAGTATTTATGCAAACTTTAGCCTAAGAGCCATGTTGGATTTTTGTGGGCTTTTGCCCATGGCCCAATTAAAATCCGAAAATCACATGGCCCATTTAAATGGCTGGTTTGGGGACAAACGTTTAGTCCCACATTGCTAGTTGGGAGTGAGCTGCACCACTTTATATAGTGGGCTGTTTCACTACTAGCATGAGGTGTTGGTTGTGAAGAGAAACAAGGTGCTCCACACGCGTGCTCCTCCTCTTCGCTCGCCTCGTCATGACACGTCACGACGCGCCGCGGGTTGCGGGAATGAGCCGAGCCGATGCCTATATTTTTGCAGTCCGGGAAAAATTAATGAGTCATTAACCAATAATTAACGGACGCGTTGATTACATTGCCGTTTCCGATTCCTTAATCGTGGGGCAGTTACTTGACTTGATTGTGGGATTGAAAGCCTTGCCCGAACCGCACTATATACGTACTGCCTTGGCGACTTCCACACTGCGCGAAACACATGGTCTCGCACCACCGCCGTTCCAGAACCTTGCGCCACCGTCTTCCAACTCTTCTCCATCCCGTCTTCCGGCGTGAACCGGTTGAAGGGACAGTAGGCCTCCGGAACCCCGCCTCTTGTGATCCTGTACGGGAGAGGGGCGATCAGGTTTTTGGGGAGCGCACTCGCGCGACTACTGGCATCGAGTTCTTACCCAACGACGACTTCTTCCCCGACATCGGCAGCCTATTCATCGACGACATGGGCGACAACATCAACGCCAACGCTTCGGCTGCTACTGCACCGTATGATCTCTTGATCTTCTCCATCCCGTCTTCTGGCGTGCACCGGTGGAATGGACAGTAGGCCTCCGGAACCCCGTCTCTTGTGATCCTGTACGGGAGAGGGGCGATCAGGTTTTTGGGGAGCGCACTCGCGCGACTACTGGCATCGAGTTCTTCCCCAACGACCACTTCTTCCCCGACATCGGCAGTCTATTCATCGACGACATGGGCGACAACATCAACGCCAACGCTTCGGCTGCTACTGCACCGTATGATCTCTTGATCTTCTCCATCCCGTCTTCCGGCGTGCACCGGTTGAATGGACAGTAGGCCTCCGGAACCCCGTCTCTTGTGATCCTGTACGGGAGAGGGGCGATCAGGTTTTTGGGGAGCGCACTCGTGCGACTACTGGCATCGAGTTCTTCCCCAACGACGACTTCTTCCCCGACATCGGTAGCCTCTTCATCGACGACATGGGCGACAACATCAACGCCAACGCTTCGGCTGTTGCTGCACCGTATGATCTCTTGATCTTCCAGTTTAAGTTACTACTACATTTTCTGCTTGTAGTATGTGCTCTAGATTCGTTCTGTTTATCTACTGTTCCAGTAGATCACATGATTAGTTTAATTTTGATTATTCTAGTCATAAACTGTTTACTGTTTTCGTGGATTAAATCAATAGCTAAATTGCTCATATATTCAACAATCCAAAAACCTGATTATAGGCAATTTGCTGCGCCTGACTTTCTCGCGTCTATGAGGCCGTTTCCCTTCAAAGGGGTACAGTATAAATGGTGGCGCATGAGAGCAGTTTACTGGTTTCAGAACAGTAACTGCTATGCTGCCACCAAAGGCAAGCCTGAGGGTGATCTCAATGCTGAGCAACTAGAAGCGTTTGAGAAGCTCGATACCCTTTTCAAGGGTGCCCTTTTGAGTGTTCTTGATGAATCCATTGTGGACTCGTATATGTCGTTTGATAACGGCAAGGACATGTGGGATGCGCTCGAGGCCAAGTTTGGTGCCTCGGACGCTTGCAGCGAGCTGTACGTCATGGAGCAACTCTATGACTACAAGATGACTGATGAGCGCTCTGTTGTGCAGCAGGCTCATGAGATACAGTCACTCGCTAAGGAACTTGAGCACTTTAAGTGTAATTTACCGGACAAGTTTGTGGCCGGTGGCATTATCGCCAAGCTTCCACCTTCGTGTAGCAACTTTGCTACTTCTTTGAAACACAAGAGACAAGAGTTTTCCGTTTCGGATCTCATTGGGTCGCTTGATGTTGAAGAGAAGGCGAGAGCAAAGGATACACGTGCTCGAGTTGCTGAGGCTGGTTTTAGTGCCCATGTGGTACAGAAGAAGAATTACCAGCCGCCCCACAAACCCAAATTTAACAAGAACAAATCTGGGGGTAAACGCAAGTCTGACGATAGGCACAAGCCTTCACAGTCTACCAACTTCAAGAACAACAACAATAAGCCGAGGAAGGGAGCATGCCATGTTTGCGGTGATCTGAATCACTGGGCACCTCGCTGTCCTAACTGCCATGAGCTGCGCACATCGGAGAACAGCGGCAAGACTGCCAATGTTGTCATTGGCGACACTGAGATGAAGTTATCTGGGTACGGTATATTTCCTACCATTCTTTAAGTTTGTCATTCTCCTGAATGGTTGATTGACACTGGTGCCAATGTACATGTTTGTGCTGATGCTTCCATGTTTTCTTCTTACCAGGTCACAGGGACTTCTCCCGTGCTGATGGGCAACAACTCACATACTTCTGTTCGTGGTGTTGGTACGGTCGATCTGAAGTTTACTTCGGGGAAGACCGTGCGCCTGAAGAACGTTCATCATGTGCCCTCCATCAATAAGAATCTCGTCAGCGGATCACTTCTGTGTCGAGATGGTTATAAGTTGGTTTTCGAGTCCAATAAAGTTGTAATATCTAAGTATGGACAATTTGTTGGTAAAGGCTATGAGTGCGGAGGCTTGTTCCGCCTATCTTTGTCAGATATTTGCATCAAAGTTATTAATCATATTTGTCACGAGTTTGAGTATAATGTTTTGCATTCACGACTTTGTCATATTAACTTTGGTTGCATGACGCGGCTAGCTAATTTGGATTTAATTCCGAAATTTACTACTGTTAAAGGTTCCAAGTGTCAAGTGTGTGTGCAAGCTAAGCAACCCCGCAAGTCTCATACGGCTGCGGAGGTAAGAGATTTGGCACCACTGGAACTTATACATTCAGATCTTTGTGAGATGAATGGCGTGCTGACAAAAGGCAGAAAGAAATATTTCATGATGTTTATTGAATACTCCACTAGATATTGTCATGTGTATTTTCTGAAAACAAAAGATGAGGCTTTAAACTACTTCAAAAACTATAAAGCTGAAGCAGAGAACCAACTTGATCGAAAGATTAAAAGGCTAAGGTCTGATCGTGGTGGAGAGTATTTTTCCAATGAGTTTGATCTGTTTTGTGCGGAACATGGCATAATCCATGAGAGGACGCCTCCCTACTCGCCTCGGTCAAATGGAGTGGCTGAAAGAAAGAACCGAACTCTAACTGATTTGGTTAACGCCATGTTAGACACTTCGGGTCTGTCTCAGGTGATGCGGGTAGGTCCCGATTTTCACGGATTTGTGCGGAGGGAATGAAGAACACGCAGAACACGTGAAGAACGATGAACACAAAGAGGGGAAATCAAACACACACAAAGATAAATAGCAAGTAGCAACCCGGCAAGAATCGACTGGTAACAAATCCCCGAGGGCAGCCCCCAATCCTCCTCTCCCAAGCACACCTTACTCTTAGGATTGTTTGTCCAATTGGTCAATCCAACCAACCCAATCTACTACACTAAGAGGGAAGATTAGCAAGTAATCGCAACTACAAGTGGAGCCTTGGTATCCACGCAGGGATCTTCTCCTCAAGAGGAGGCCTTGGTTCATCTCCACATGTGGAGGTCTTGATTCATCTCCAAAGGAGGAAGGAGACACTTTGAGAAGAAGGAGTCTAGCTCTACTTTAGTTCTCAAATCATAGTCTAACCCTAACCCTAGGCAGAGAAGTCCTATTTATAGTCTAGTGGACGAATGGGTAGGTGGGGGAGGTTACATGGGCCTTCAGCCCGAATTCCTGGTGTCACAGCGGTAGTACCGCTGGAGGTGGCGGTAGTACCGCTCCTGGCGGAGGCGGTAGTACCGCTGGCCGATAGCGGTAGTACCGCTGGAGCTTGCAATTTAATTCCTCTCAGCGCTGGCGGTAGTACGTGGTCGATACCGGGCAAGTACCGTTGGAGACAGTAGCTTTTGGAGACGCGCCGGTAGCGTGGGCGGTACCTCCAGCGGTACTACCGATCCTGGAGCTGGCGGTAGTACCGCTGGTGGCGGCGGTAGTACCGCCGCCTGGAGCTTCTCTCGCTTCAGCTTCATCGTCAGGCGTCTGGCGGTAGTACCGGCCTTCTCGGCGGTAGTACCGCTGCTCTGCTTCTTCATCTTCCTCTTGATTCGTCTCTTGGCCATCTTCCACTTTCTTGGAGATCTTCATGGTAGTTGTTCCTGAGTATGCATAACGTATCCGCATGACATAGCAACCCATTCAAAGGAGTGTCGAGATCACACATAGATAGGAGTGAATTCACCTTATCATGGAGGCTTTGACTCTTGCTCTTGTCATTGGGCCACTTGGTGTTGTGTGCCTAGGTTGCACTACATCATCTCCCCCCCCTTGGAAAAGAGTCGTCCTCGACTCTTCGTCCTCATCATCACTTGGGTCACCAAGGTAAGGCGAGATGTCGGCGACGTTGAAGGTGTTATGAACGCCGTACTTGGACTTTGGTATGTCGATCTTGTATGCGTTGTCGTTGATGCGCTTGAGAACCTTGAAAGGACCATCTCCTCTTGGCGCGAGCTTAGACTTTCTTTCATCGGGGAAGCGGTCCTTGCGTAGATGTAGCCAAACAAGGTCTCCTTCTTCAAAGATCATGGGGCGCTTGTTCTTGTTCATCTTCGTAGCATGGTCTTTGTTGTGCTTCTCGAGAGTAGTTCTTGTTTCCTCATGGAGCTTCTTCATGTAAGCGGCTCGCTTGTCGAAGTCCATGTTAACTTGCTCACGGAGTGGAAGTGGTAGCATGTCGAGCGCGGTGTAGGGGTTGGCCATAGACGACCTCGAAGGGTGTTCTCTTTGTTGCGCGGTGAAGTGCTCGATTGTAGGCGAACTCGGCGTGTGGGATGCACTCTTCCCAATTCTTCAAGTTAGGCTTGATCAACACACGAAGGAGTGTGGATAGGCTTCGGTTCACCACTTCGGTTTGGCCATCGGTTTGAGGGTGGTATGCGGTGGAGAATAGTTGCTTGATTCCCATCTTGGCCATCAAAGTCTTCCAAAAATAGCTCACGAACTTGTGTCACGATCCGACACAATGGTCTTGGGCACTCCATGAAGACGGACGATTTCCCTGAAAAACAAAGTAGCAATGTGTGAAGCATCGTCGCTCTTGTTGCAAGGTATAAAGTGTGCCATTTTAGAGAAGCGATCAATGACGACAAAGATGGAATCCTTGTTTGTTTTAGTGCGTGGGAGTCCTAAGACAAAATCCATAGCTATATCGGACCATGGGTGATGTGGAATAGGCAAAGGTGTGTATAACCATGAGAGTTTAGAGTAGACTTAGCTTTGAGACAGTTGAACATCGTCGCACAAGCGGTTCCACATCCGTACATCTTGGCCAATAGTAGTTTGTGGAGAGCATGGCAAGGTCTTGTCACGTCCAAAGTGACCCATTAGCCTCCATGAGATTCCTTCAAAAGGACCAAACGAAGCGAAGACTCGGGTATACATAGTTTGTTAGCCTTAAACAAGAAACCTTTGTGCAAATAGAAATCACCAATTCCTTTGTGCTCCGAACATTGAGCGAAAATGTCTCCAAAGAAAGCATCGGTAGCATACAACTCTTTAATCTCATCCAAACCCAGACACTAATGTCAAGACGTGTAAGTAGGTTGGCCTTGCGGGATAGAGCATCCGCGACCACATTGTCTTTACCTTTCTTGTATTTGATTACAAAAGTGAAAGACTCAATGAACTCAACCCACTTAGCATGTCTTTTGTTCAAATTTGTTTGACTTTTCAAATATTTCAAGGATTCATGGTCGAATGAATGACAAATTCCTTAGGACGAAGGTAATGTTGCCACACATCCAAAACACGAACCAAAGCAAATAACTCTTTGTCATAAATGGGGTAATTCAAGCGAGCTCCATCTAGTTTCTCACTATGGTATGCGATGGGTCTACCATTTTGCATAAGCACTCCTCCAATGCCCAATCCACTTGCATCGCATTCAATCTCAAATGTCTTAGAGAAATCCGGAAGGGCAAGGAGTGGTGCTTCGGTTAATAACCGTTTGAGCTCATTGAAAGCAAAATCATGTGCATTGCCCCAAATGAAAGGTACATTCTTCTTTGTAAGTTCATGGAGGGGGCAAGCAATTGTGGAAAAATCCTTGATGAAACGGCGTAAAATCCGGCAAAACCAAGAAAACGTCTCAACTCCTCAAGTGATGTCGGAAAAGGCCAAGTCCGAATTGCTTGTATCTTGCATCATCAACTTCAACTCCATCCGAAGAAACAACAAAACCCAAGAAAACAAGTTTGTTGGTGGCAAAAGTGCACTTAGAAAGATTTGCATAAAGCTTTTCATTGCGAAGAACCAACAAAACTTGAGCAACATGAGAAGTGTGCTCTTCCAAAGATTGCTATAAATAAGGATGTCGTCAAAGTATACCACAACAAATTTGCCAATAAAGGACGCAAAACATGATTCATGAGACGCATAAAGGTAGGTGCATTGGAAAGACCAAATGGCATGACGAGCCACTCATAAAGACCAAGCTTGTTTTAAATGCGGTCTTCCATTCATCACCTTCACACATGCGTATTTGGTGATATCCACTTTTAAGATCAATTTTGGAGAATATAGCGGAACCACAAAGCTCATCGAGCATATCATCAAGGCGAGGGATAGGATGGCGATACCGAACGGTGATGGCGTTGATGGGGCGACAATCCATGCAAAGGCGAAGAGTGTTGTCGTGCTTGGGTACCAAGATGACGGGCACGGCACACGGACTCAAGCTCTCGCGGATGTGTCCCATGGCAAGAAGTTCTTGTATTTGCCGCTCGATCTCCTTTGTTTCTTCGGGGTTGGTGCGGTAAGGAGCGCGGTTTGGTAGCGGTGCGCCGGGAACAAGGTCGATGCGGTGCTCGATTCCGCGTAGAGGAGGTAGTCCCGGGGCACTCTTGAGGGAAACATCTTCAAAGTCCTTCAAAAGAGACAACAAAGAAGGAGGAAGGTTTGTGAAAGTGTTAGTCATAGAAACTTCACCCTTGCATATGAGCACATAGTGTAGGGTGGATGGGTTTTCTCTCAACTCCCTCATCTCTCTCTTTGTGGCAAATAGTGTAAGTTTTGTGGGAACTCTCTTTGAAGTGTCACACTCATTTGGCTTGTGGCTCTCACTCACTTTTGGTGGATCTCTCGCTCACCACTCATCTCACTAGACGAACGATCTTGTTGTGCCCTTGCAATGGTCTTGGCGTTGTCGGCGATGACTTGACTTGGTGTCATGGGACGAAGGACGAAGGTCTTGTCGTTGTTCTTGAAGCTATAGTAGTTTGTTCGTCCATCATGCATAGCACCCTTGTCAAATTGCCATGGACGCCCAAGGAGTAAGTGACAAACGTTCATAGGCACAACATCACAATCAACCGTATCTTCATAGGCTCCAATCTTGAAGGACACTTGCACCATGTGTTGAATCTTGACGGCTCCGGTATCACTCAACCATTGCACATGGTAAGGATGTGGGTGCTTCTTGAACTTCAAGTTGAGCTTATCACAAAGTTCTTTGCTCGCTAGGTTGTGGCAACTTCCACCATCTATGATGACCTTGATGGACTTTCCATTGACTCCCGCTCGTTGAAACAAGTTGCATCTTTGGTCTTCTTCTACTTGAACATTGGTGGTTAAGCTCTTGCCACAACCAAGGAAGGGTCTTTGTTGTCGCCATCACAATATATCTCATTTCTTCTTCTTGAGCACTTTGCATTGTGGCGACCTTGTTCAAAGCATTGTACTCATCTTCACTCATAGATTCATACTCTCCCATGTCATTGATGATCATGACCTTCTTGTTGGTGCACTCAAAAGATTTGTGCCCTTGTCCGCCACACTTGTAGCATTGCAATAGTCTTGTGCCGGACGAAGATCCTTGAGGCGCCTTGGAAGGGAGGTACTTTCTTGAAAGGTTGAGGCGCTTGAGGTGTCGAAGTAGAGACTCTTGGAGGACCTCGAGTGTTCGCTTGAGGAAGAGCTTGTGAAGGTGTAGGAGTTGACGAAGAAGGCTTGTTGGCGTAGAATGCCTTTGTCTTGAGGTATTTGAGCTCTTCAAGCACGTGGCGCTCGGCCTTGGAAGCTTGATGTACTAGCTCACCAAAGAGGCATATGGTTGGAACTCCACGATCTTCTTGATGGGATAGTTGAGGCCATTCATGAAACGAGCCATGGATTGCTCTTCGTACTCGTTGACATTGGCTCTCATCATGGAGATTTCCATTTCCTTGTAGTACTCATCAACCGACTTCAAACCTTGCTTCAACTCTTGCAACTTCTTGTATAAGTCTCTAGTGTAATGGCTTGGCACGAAGCGCTTGTACATGGTTTCTTTCATTTCAACCCAAGTGTCAATTGGTTGTTGGTGGTTAGCGACGCGAGCATCTTGTAGTTGTTCCCACCACAAGAGAGCATACTCTTCAAACTCCATCGAGGCTAAGGCAACCTTCTTTTGTCGGAGAAGCGTTGCACACGGAAGATCTTGTCAACCTTGAGTACCCATGAGAAGTAAGCTTCCGGATCACTTGTGCCGTAGAACTTGGGTATGTCAAAGCGGACGTTGGTCAAGTCATCATAGTCGTCACGTTGGCCACCACGTGGGAATGCACGTCCACGTCTCCTTCGGTTGAGTCCATCACCATTGTGTTGGCTTGACTCGTTATCACTTGACTCGGAACGTTGGTGTTGGTGACGATCATGAGGAAGCTCTTGACGAGGCGCATGTTGAGGAGGTAGCTCTTGTTGAGGAACGGGTTGCTCGACATTGTTCGCATTGTCATGATGTTGATGACGTGGCCTTGGAGGATGACGGGGTGACGTCCTTGTTCACCAAAGTCATTCGCACCCGGAACGCCATTGTCATTAGCCAATGGGTCATGACGATCACGTCGTGGCGGTGGTGGTGATGGTATGCGTGTGCGACGATCATCATTTTGGTGAGGTTGTTCTTGATGCGCATTGGCATTGTTCGCGTGAAGATCATGTGGTTGTTCAACGATAGGAGGAGGTCGTTCATGGGCGTCGCTCCTTGAATCATGTTGACGTTCTTGTCGAGGTTCATGACGTCCATGATGTGCTTGTGTCGACCTTGAGGTGCTTCTTGTACGGCTTGAGCGTGAAGGAGCTCGTTGTCGCGCAAGGTTGTTGATAGCTTCGGTCATCCGCTCCATGTTCGCATTGATTGGTTGAAGTTGGCATCATGAGTTTGGAGACGGCGCTCGTAGCGGCCTAAGCCATCACGACAAGGTGTCGAAGACCGACGAACTCGGATTGTGTGACATAGCCATGATCACCGCGAACTCCACCATGGATTTCCTCATCCGAGCTTGAGCTTCCGTTTGTACTTCCCCTAAACATTTTCTCAAGAACAAGTGAGATGTGGTAAGGAAAAACCAAGACAAACTATATCCCAAGTATAATGTGGCTTGAGAGGAGAGTATCCGGTTCTAACACCCAACACACACACTTATGAGGATAGGAAGGTATGAAGTGGCAAACGAAACAAGCAAACCCGCCGACAAGTATATTGTCAAAGGTAGAGAAAATCCACAATGATCAAATTACCAAAGAAACTCCAACCACAAATGATGAAGAAACACACACAAAAGCGAATATGGGGTTGGGCAACCAAAGGGCGAGCACTCGAAGATAGACAACCTAACGAAGACTACGTGCTCAAATGTCACCCAACACAAGAAGGACGCTAGCTCAATTGCTTTTTGTGGGCAACGGATTTGCACAAGAGTTAACACTCACACTCACTTTGGCGGTCTTAGCTTTGTCGCAACCTACAAGAGATGAACTTGGCACCACTTGATTCTTTTCTTTTCTCTTTTTTTTTTGATTTTTGCTTTTTGACGATGATTCCTTCTCTTTTGCTAGTGCCAAGCTCTCTAACGATACACACTCGCCAATACTTTGAAGACAAACACTCAACACGTGCAATGCCTCGCAATATCACCGAGCTAGTCCAATAGGTTAAGTTGCGCGAAAGGAAGAAGGGCTCACAACGGAAATGATGGTGGGGGAAATGTCGAGTCCTTGGTGGCGTCGTCGCTTGGCGTTGATGATGCGTGTTGCGGAAGCTTGTAGATGTCGTAGACGTATAGCACACCAAGAAAGGACTCAAACCAAAGAGGAAATGCCAAAACGAACCGAGGAGAAAGAAAAATTTCGCAAAAATTGGCCCTGGCGGTAGTACCGCTGGTCCGCCCGGTAGTACCTCTAGCGGTAGTACCGCTGTTCTGGAGCGGTAGTACCGTTGCGCACGGATCTGCGCGATCTTGACTCGATTTTGGGCGGAAATTGGGCTCGAAAATCCTCGAATTCGTGGGAAATTGGCAAAATTAAGGCTAGGGAAGCAAACAAAGGTGGAGGGGGTCCTAAAGCAACAGATCCATGGACAAAAACTACCAAAAACGCAACGAATCGACAGATCGGCTCGAATCAAGGCAAGGCTATTTTTGGTGGAAATTTTCGAATTTCTCAAAAACGAAGAAAAATTTGGTGGATTTTGGTGGAAACACAAAACAAATCCGTGTCAACCTAGAGCTCTGATACCATATGATGCGGGTAGGTCCCGATTTTCACGGATTTGTGCGGAGGGAATGGAGAACACGAAGAACACGAAGAACGATGAACACAAAGAGGGGAAATCAAACACACAAGGGTAAATAGCAAGTAGCAACCCGGCAAGAATCGACTGGTAACAAATCCCCGAGGGCAGCCCCCAATCCTCCTCTCCCAAGCACACCTTACTCTTAGGATTGTTTGTCCAATTGGTCAATCCAACCAACCCAATCTACACTCTAAGAGGGAAGATTAGCAAGTAATCGCAACTACAAGTGGAGCCTTGGTATCCACGCAGGGATCTTCTCCTCAAGAGGAGGCCTTGGTTCATCTCCACATGTGGAGGTCTTGATTCATCTCCAAAGGAGGAAGGAGACACTTTGAGAAGAAGGAGTCTAGCTCTACTTTAGTTCTCAAATCATAGTCTAACCCTAACCCTAGGCAGAGAAGTCCTATTTATAGTCTAGTGGACGAAAGGGTAGGTGGGGGGTTACATGGGCCTTCAGCCCGAATTCCTGGTGTCACAGCGGTAGTACCGCTGGAGTGGCGGTAGTACCGCTCCTGGCGGAGGCGGTAGTACCGCTGGCCGATGGCGGTAGTACCGCTGGAGCTTGCAATTTAATTCCTCTCAGCGCTGGCGGTAGTACGTGGTCGATACCGGCAAGTACCGTTGGAGACAGTAGCTTTTGGAGACGCGCCGGTAGCGTGGGCGGTACCTCCAGCGGTACTACCGATCCTGGAGCTGGCGGTAGTACCGCTGGTGGCGGCGGTAGTACCGCCGCCTGGAGCTTCTCTCGCTTCAGCTTCATCGTCAGGTGCCTGGCGGTAGTACCGGCCTTCTCGGCGGTAGTACCGCTGCTCTGCTTCTTCATCTTCCTCTTGATTCGTCTCTTGGCCATCTTCACACTTTCTTGGAGATCTTCATGGTAGTTGTCCTGAGTATGCAACGTATCCGCATGACATAGCAACCCATTCAAAGGAGTGTCGAGATCACACATAGATAGGAGTGAATTCACTTATCATGGAGGGCTTTGACCCTTGCTCTTGTCATTGGGCCACTTGGTGTTGTGTGCCTAGGTTGCACTACATCATCAGGCATGGTGGGGGGAGGCTCTATTGACAACTGTCATGTCCTAAACCGAGTTCCCAAAAAGATAAAATGTTTCTCCATTTGAGGAATGGGAAAGGAAAAAGTTTGAAACTCTCTTACTTACGTACTTGGGGTTGTTTGGCAAAATGTCAATATTCCAATTCCCAAGAAGCGCAAGCTTGGACCAAAAACCGTGGATTGTGTTCTTCTGGGCTACGCTTTTCTTAGCGTTGGTTATAGATTTTTGGTAGTAAAATCCGAGGTCCCTGACGTTCATGTTGGTACGATTATGGAGTCCAAAGATGCGACTTTCTTTGAGGATATCTTTCCATGAAGGGTATGCCTAGCTCATCAAAACAAGAGATACCTAGCACATCTAGTCAGGAATTAGCCGTTTTCTGAACCTACCATTTCGATAGAAACACACTAATAATTCTGTGGAGGATGACAATGAAGCTCTGTTAGGAGCAAGAGACAGAGAACTGCAAAGTCCTTTGGTGATGATTTCATTGTGTACCTTGTTGATGACACCCCCAGTACCATTTCAGAAGCTTATGCATTCTTGATGCTGACTACTGGAAGGAAGTTGTCCGTAGCGAGATGGATTCATCTGGCTAACAGAACCTGGGAAGTCACTTATCGTCCTTATGGGTGTAAACCTGAGGATGTAAGTGGGTGTTCAAGAAAAAAAGCTTAGGTCTGATGGTACTATTGAGAAGTACAAGCCGCGGCTTGTGGCCATGGGTTATACCCAGAAAGAAGGAGAAGATTTCTTTGATACTTACTCACCTGTAGCTAGACTGACCACGATTCGTGTGCTAGTTTCATTTTGGCTGCCTCGCATGGGCCTCTCGTTCATCAAATGGACATGAAGACAGCTTTCCTAAACGGAGAGTTAGACGAGGAAATTTATATGGATCAGCCGATGGCTTTCTAGTACTGGTCAGGAAGCAAAGGTGTGCAAGTTGTTGAAGTCCTTATACGGCCTTAAGCAAGCTCTAAGCAATGGCACGAAAAGTTTGAAAGAACTTTGACTGCTGCAGGTTTCGTTGTAAACGAATCTGACAAGTGTGTGTACTATCGCTATGGTGGGGCGAGGGAGAGTTATTCTCTGTCTGTATGTCGATGAATACTGATCTTTGGAACCAATCTTGATTTAATCAAGGAGGTTAAGGATTTCTTATCTCACTGTTTGAGATGAAGGATCTAGGAGTAGCTGATGTTATCTTGAACATCAAGCTGCTGAGAGATGGTGATGGTGGAATTACACTGCTTCAGTCTCACTATGTGGAAAAGATCTTGAGTCGCTTCGGGTATGACGACGCAAACCTTATCCGACACCATATGATCCAGTGTGTTGCTTCGAAAGAATCAATGGATTGCTAGAGATCAACTGAGTATTCTCAGATAATTGGCTCGCTTATGCATTTGGCTTGTGCCACGAGGCCTGACATCTCTTTTGCTGTTAGCAAGTTGAGACGGTTTGTTTCTAATCGGAGATGGTCATTGGCATGCTCTTGAGAGAGTTATGTGTTATTTAAAAGGCACTGCGAGCTATGGAATTCACTACTCCAGTTATCGAGGGTACCGGAGGGTTACAGTGATTCAAACTGGATATCTGATGCTGATGAGATTAATGCCACGAGTAGTTATGTGTTTACACTCGGTGGTGGAGATGTTTCCTGGAAGTCTTGCAAGCAGACCATCTTAACGAGGTCAACTAAGGAAGCAGAACTCACAGCGTTGGACACTGCCACTGTTGAAGCAGAGTGGCTTCGAGAGCTTTTGATGGACTTACCTGTGGTTGAAAAACTAATTACCCGCTATTCTATGAACTGTGACAATCAAACTGTGATACACAAGATTAACAGTTCTAAGGATAATGACGCCATCAAGGCATGTGAAGAGGAGATTAAAATCTGTCCGAAAATTAAAGAACTCCGGAGTCATTGCGTTGGATTATATCCAAACGTCTAGAATTTGGCAGATCCCTTCACAAAGGGTTTATCACGTAATGTGATAGATAGTGCATCGAGGGAGATGGGTTTGAGACCCACGGTATAAGTTGTCATCAGTGGTAACTACTCTATGTGATCGGAGATCCCGTGAATTAGAAGTGGGAGACAAGCTTAGGTGAATTTCCCAATGGGATTCGATCAAGTGCCAAAGTTGCTGCGTAGACATTATCAGCCGGGTTAGAAAAGTGACCCTCTTGTGTGTGAAACCTCGGTGTTCCTGCGAGGTGACCCGGATTTCCCCCGGCTCCTCGGCGGGCAAACCGGCGATTCCCAGTTGGTCCACCAGCTCCTCCAGTGTTTCTGTTTGCCTCTGCGCTTGCTCTAGCAGCTGGGGCTGTTGAACCGCACCAATGGGTTGATCCACTGGTTTGCTTCGAAGGTGTTGGTGAAGGAGTGTAGTGCGGCGCAACACCAGGGATTCCGGTGCCAACGTGGAACCTGCACAACACAATCAAATTACTTTGCCCCAACTTAACAGTGAGGTTGTCAATCTCACCGGCTTGCTGAAAACAAAGGGTTAAACGTATCGAATGGAAATGATGTTTGTTTGCATAAAACAGTAGAGAACAATGATTGCAGTAGATTGTATTTCAGATGTAAAAGAATGGACCGGGGTCCACAGTTCACTAGTGGTGTCTCTCCAATAAGATAACTAACATGCTGGGTAAACAAATTACAGCTGGGCAATTGACAATTGATAAGTGCATATAACATGCATGTGTGAGCTGTGGTGTCTACTATGAGATTCATTTGGGCATTACGACAAAGTACATAGACCGCTATCCAGCATGCATCTATGCCTAAATAGTCCACTTTCCGGTTAACATCCGTACCCCTTCCAGTATTAAGTTGCAAGCAACAGACAATTGCATTAAGTAATGTGCGTAATGTAAACAATACATTCATCCTTGAATAAAGCATTGCTGTTTTACCCCTAGTGGCAACAACACATCTACAACCTTAGAACTTGCTGTCACTATCCCAGGTTAAATAGAGGTTGAACCCAACTATCATGCATAAATACCCCCTCTTGGAGTTACAAGTATTCACTTGGCCAAGGCTTCAACAAGTAACGGAGAGCATGCAAGATCACAAATGACATAGACATGATAATATAATATTCAGCTCCACATAGGTATCAATATAAGTCAGATCCCAGCAAACACAACATGTAGCATTACAATAAGATGATCTTGATCATGATAGGCAGCTCACAAGATCTAAACATGATGGCACAAGTGGAGAAGACAACCATCTAGCTACTGCTATGGACCCATAGTCCAAGGATGAACTACTCACGCATCACTCCGGAGGCGGGCATGGCGATGTAGAGCCCTCCGGTGATGATTCCCCTCTCCGGCAGGGTGCCGGGAAGAGCTTCAGAACCCCCCGAGTTAGGGTTGACGACGGCGGCGGCAGCGAATATGTTCTGGATGAAAGGCTCGGTGTTTTAGGGTTTTCGCGTCTCGGGGAATAAATAGGCGAAGGGGCGATGTCGGCGGACCCCCGAGGGGCCCAAACCACCTGGCGGCGCGGTGGGCCCACTGCCGCGCCGCCTGTGGTTTGGCCACCTCGTGGCTCCTTCGTCTCTCCTTCGGACTCCGTGTACGTGCTGGAAAAATAGGGACTGGCCTTTTGTTTCGTGCAATTCCGAGAATATTTCCAGAAGTAACTTTCTGAAACCAAAAACAGCAGAAAACAGGGAACTGGCACTGTGGCATCTTGTTAATAGGTTAGTCCCAGAAAATGCATAAAAGTGATACGAAGTGTATATAAAACATGTAGCAAATGGTATAATATAAGCATGGAACAGCAGAAATTATGGATACGTTGGAGACGTATCAAGCATCCCCAAGCTTAGTTCTACTCGTCCTCGAGTAGGTAAAACGATAACAACAAATAATTTCTGAGGAGACATGCTTTCACACAATCTTGATCAATATATTGCAAGGCTCATGTCATGAATGAAGTGACTCAAAGCAATGATCTATAGTTTGCTAACAAATAGATAAAGAGTAAACAATGAATCATATAAGCAAAAACTTTTCATGAATAGTACTTTCAAGACAAGCATCAAAAAGTTTTGCATAAGAGGTAACTCATAAAGCAATAGATTCAAAGTAAAAGGCATTGAAGCAACACAAAGGATGATTAAGTTTCAGCATTGCTTTCAACTTGTAACATGTATATCTCATGGATAGTTGTCAACATAAAGCAATATAACAAGTGCAATAAGTAAACATGTAAGAATCAATGCACACAAAGTTGACACAAGTGTTTGCTTCTAAGATAGAAAGGAGTAGGTAAACTGACTCAACATAAAGTAAAAGATAGGCCCTTCGCAGAGGGAAGCAGGGATTAAATCATGTGCTAGAGCTTTTTAAGTTTTCGAAAGCATATAGAGAGCACAAAATAAGTATTTGAGAGGTGTTTGTTGTTGTCAACGAATGGTAGTGGGCACTCTAACCCCCTTGTCAACCAGACTTTCAAGAGCGGCTCCCATGAAGGACGTTATCTCTACCAGCAAGGTAGATCATCCCTCTTCTCTTTTGTTTACACATGTATTTTAGTTTCTTTATAGATGACACTCCTCCCAACCTTTTGCTTACACAAGCCATGGCTAACCGAATCCTCGGGTGCCTTCCAACATTCACATACCATGGAGGAGTGTCTATTTGCAAATTAAGTTGCTTACTGATAAATCAGGGCAAAACATGTGAAGAGAATTATTAATGAAAGTTGTAATTAATTGGGGCTGGGCACCCCGTTGCCAGCTCTTTTTGCAAATTATTGGATAAGCGGATGTATATGCCACTAGTCCATTGGTGAAAGTCTGTCAGAAGTAAATGACAAGATTGAAAGATAAAACACCACATACTTCCTCATGAGCTATAAAACATTGACACAAATAAGGAGTAATAAAGTTTTGAATAGTTTAAAGGTAGCACATGAAATATTTACTTGGAATGGCAGGAAATACCACATAGTAGGTAGGTATGGTGGACACAAATGGCATGGGTTTTGGCTCAAGTTTTGGATGCACGAGAAGCATTCCCTCTCAGTACAGAGTTTAGGCTAGCAAGGTTGTTTGAAGCAAACACAAGTATAAACCGGTACAGCAAGAATCACATAAAAACATATTGCAAGTATTATAAGACTCTACACTGTCTTCCTTGTTGCTCAAACATTTTACCAGAAAATATCTAGACCTTAGAGAGAACAAATATGCATCCCAAGTCTCAACAAGCTCTACGGTAGTTCTCCACTACTAGGCTTTAACTACATGATGCAAGAGCTTAAACATGATCTACTTGAGAGCTCAAAACAATTGCAAAGCATCAAATCGAAACAAGACAATGATCTACAAGAATGCATATGTCTTTTCCAATACCAACTACTACATGTAGCATTTTCTTTCTTCCAAACAAACACCAATCAATTTATTTAAACATAAACTCTCCAAATGATAATATAATGCAGCAAGAGAGTATTTATAAACAAGTGCTAACAGCTCGAAGAGATGCATGAAAAACAGGAGCTAAAAGCACTGCAGTAGCTAGTTAAGAATACTCAACAAATATAAGTGAAGAACATGAGTATTCACATGAAAAAGCGGAGCGTGTCTCTCTCCCACACAAGGATTGCTAGGATCCGAATTTATTCAAACAAAAACAAAAATAAAAACACACAGACGCTCCAAGTAAAGCGCATAAGATGTGAAAGAATTAAAATATAGTTTCACTAGAGATGACCTGATAAGTTTGTTGATGAAGAAGGGGATGCCTTGGGCATCCCCAAGCTTAGACGCTTGAGTCTCTCTGAATATGGTTGGGATGAACCACGGGGGCATCCCCAAGCTTAGGCTTTTCACTCTTCTTGATCACATAATATCACCCTTCTCGCTTGATCCTTGAAAACTTCCTTCACACCAAACTCAAGACAGTTCTCATTAGAGGGTTAGTGCATAATCAAAAATTCTCATATTCTGTAATGATACAATCAATCCCAAAGCTTCTGGACATTAGCTACAGCCACCAATGCTTTGTGGAGCAAAGAAATCCACACAAACACAGTAAAAGAGCGAATGCAAAACAAAAGGCAGAATCTGTCAAAAACAGAACAGTCTGGAATGACGAATTTTTTCGAGGCACTTAAGTTGCTCAGATGGATCTGGCCTAAAATAATGAAAGTTGCGTACATATCTCAGGAATATGCGTGATTTTTTCAGAATTTTTGAATTTTCTACAGGGAGATAAGCTCAAATCCGTGACAGCTAAAAATCTGTCACTGCGCAGAAATCCAAATCTTGCATCAACTTTCAATATAGAACTTTACTTGGCACAACATTGCGATAAAATAAAGATACAAAGGAGTTGCTACAGAAGTAACAAAACTCCTTGACTCAAAGAAAACAAAAATAACAGCAAATAAAAACGATGGGTTGTCTCCCATAAGCGCTTTTCTTTAACGCCTTTCAGCTAGGCGCAGAAAGTGAAAATCAAGTGTTGTCAAGAGAAGAAGCATCAACATCATAACTTGCTCTAACAATAGAGTCAAAAGGTAACTTCATTCTCTTCCTAGGGAAGTGTTCCATACCTTTCTTGAGAGGAAATTGGTACCTTATATTACCTTCTTTCATATCAATGATGGCACCAACAGTTCGAAGAAAAGGTCTTCCCAAAACAATAGGACAAGATGCATTGCATTCAATATCCATAACAATAAAATCAACGGGGACAAGGTTATTGTTTACTGTAATAAAAACATCATTAACTCGCCCCAAAGGTTTCTTCATAGCATTATCAGCGAGAAAAACATCCAAATAACAATGTTCCAAAGGTGGCAAATCAAGAATATCATAAAGCTTCTTGGGCAAAACCGAAATACTTGCACCAAGATCACACAAGGCATTGCAATCAAAATCATTCACCTTTACCTTAATGATGGGTTCCCAACCATCTTCTAATTTCCTAGGAATAGAAGCTTTAAGTTTCAACTTCTCCTCCCTAGCTTGCAAAAGAGCATTTGTAATATGCTTTGTAAAAGCCAAATTAATAGTGCTAGCATTGGGACTTCTAGCTAATTTTTGCAAGAACATAATAACTTCAGAGATGTTACAATCATCAAAATCAAAATCATTATTGTCAATGGTGGTGGAACCATTGTCTCCAATAGTTTGAAAAATTTCAGCACTTTTATCAGAAAAAGTTTCAGCAGTTTTAGGCAATTTCAAACGCTTTGCAGAAGTAGTAGAGACATTACCAACACCAATAACATTACCATCAATAGTAGGAGGTTACTAGCATGTAAACATTAGCATTACTAGTGGTGGTGATAGTACAAACTCTAACTATACTATTCTCTTTTTCAAGTTCTTCCTCTTTTTCCCACCTAGCATGCAATTCAGCCAACATCCTAATATTATTATCAATTCGAACTTGGATGGCATTTGCTGTAGCAAATGACTTATATCTTTAACTTCATTAGGCATAACTTTCAGTTTTAGAATTTCAACATCATGAGCAAGACTATCAACTTTAGAGCAAGATCATCAATTTTTTCAAACTTTTCCTCAACAGTTTTATTGAAAGCTTTTTGTGTGCTAATAAATTCTTTAAGCATAGCTTCAAGATCAGAGGACACACTTCTATTGTTGCTGTAGGAATTACCATAAGAATTGCCATAACCATTTGAAGGATAAGGCTTATATTGTTGCTACCAAAATTATTCCTATAAGCATTGTTGTTGAAGTTGTTGTTTTTAATGAAGTTTACATCAACATGCTCTTCTTGAGCAACCAATGAAGCTAAAGGAACATTATTAGGATCAACATGAGATCTACCATTCACAAGCATAGACATAATAGCATCAATCTTATCACTCAAAGAGGAGGTTTCTTCAACAGAATTTACCTTCTTACCTTGAGGAGCTCTTTCGGTGTGCCATTCGGAATAGTTGATCATCATATCATCAAGTAGCTTTGTTGCTGCACCTAAAGTGATGGACATAAAGGTTCCTCCAGAGGCTGAATCCAATAAGTTCCTTGAGGAAAAATTTAATCCTGCATAAAAGGTTTGGATGATCATCCAAGTAGTCAGTCCATGAGTGGGACAATTCTTCACCAAAGATTTCATTCTTTCCCAAGCTTGAGCAACATGTTCATTATCAAGTTGTTTAAAATTCATAATGCTACTTCTCAAGGATATAATCTTAGCAGGAGGATAATATTTCCCTATGAAAGCATCTTTGCATTTTGTCCAAGAATCAATACTATTTCTAGGCAAAGAAAGCAACCATTCTTTAGCTCTTCCTCTCAAGGAGAAAGGAAAAAGTTTCAGTTTTATAATATCCCCATCCATATCCTTATACTTTTGCATTTCACAAAGTTCAACAAAGTTATTAAGATGGGCAGCAGCATCATCAGTACTAACACCAGAAAATTGCTCTTTCATAACAAGATTTAATAGAGCAGGTTTAATTTCATAAAATTCTGCTGTAGAAGCAGGTGGAGCAATAGGAGTGCATATGAAAT
The DNA here is from genome assembly GCA_947311845.1 of Poa pratensis. NCBI lineage: Eukaryota > Viridiplantae > Streptophyta > Magnoliopsida > Poales > Poaceae > Poa > Poa pratensis. Next base: position 93,160,509 of record CAMZMU010000063.1, on the reverse strand, counting down.
CATTGTTGTTTGTGCTAGTGAAGTCACACAACTTAGTGTTCTCAGGAGTACTCATTTTGAAAAACAAAATCAAACGAATTAAACAAGTAACTAATTTTTTTGTGTTTTTGATAAAGAGAGCAAACAAGACTAAATAAAAATAAACTAAGCAAGACAAATAACAAAGTAAAGAGATTGGGTGTGAGAGACTCCCCTTGCAGAAGCAATTCGGTTTTCCCCGGCAACGGCGCCAGAAAACGTGTTGTAGCGCTAAGTTGACGAGGGAATATCTCCCCGGCAACAGCCAGAAACAATGCTTGTACGTCACACGTCAGTTGGGAACCCCAAGAGGAAGGTATGATGAGTGCAGCAGCAAGTTTTCCCTCAGTATGAAACCAAGGTTTAATCGAACCAGTAGGAAAACGAGGTTTGCTTCGAAGGTGTTGGTGAAGGAGTGTAGTGCGGCGCAACACCAGGGATTCCGGTGCCAACGTGGAACCTGCACAACACAATCAAATTACTTTGCCCCAACTTAACAGTGAGGTTGTCAATCTCACCGGCTTGCTGAAAACAAAGGGTTAAACGTATCGAATGGAAGATGATGTTTGTTTGCATAAAACAGTAGAGAACAATGATTGCAGTAGATTGTATTTCAGATGTAAAAGAATGGACCGGGGTCCACAGTTCACTAGTGGTGTCTCTCCAATAAGATAACTAACATGCTGGGTAAACAAATTACAGCTGGGCAATTGACAATTGATAAGTGCATATAACATGCATGTGTGAGCTGTGGTGTCTACTATGAGATTCATTTGGGCATTACGACAAAGTACATAGACCGCTATCCAGCATGCATCTATGCCTAAATAGTCCACTTTCCGGTTAACATCCGTACCCCTTCCAGTATTAAGTTGCAAGCAACAGACAATTGCATTAAGTAATGTGCGTAATGTAAACAATACATTCATCCTTGAATAAAGCATTGCTGTTTTACCCCTAGTGGCAACAACACATCTACAACCTTAGAACTTGCTGTCACTATCCCAGGTTAAATAGAGGTTGAACCCAACTATCATGCATAAATACCCCCTCTTGGAGTTACAAGTATTCACTTGGCCAAGGCTTCAACAAGTAACGGAGAGCATGCAAGATCACAAATGACATAGACATGATAATATAATATTCAGCTCCACATAGGTATCAATATAAGTCAGATCCCAGCAAACACAACATGTAGCATTACAATAAGATGATCTTGATCATGATAGGCAGCTCACAAGATCTAAACATGATGGCACAAGTGGAGAAGACAACCATCTAGCTACTGCTATGGACCCATAGTCCAAGGATGAACTACTCACGCATCACTCCGGAGGCGGGCATGGCGATGTAGAGCCCTCCGGTGATGATTCCCCTCTCCGGCAGGGTGCCGGGAAGAGCTTCAGAACCCCCCGAGTTAGGGTTGACGACGGCGGCGGCAGCGAATATGTTCTGGATGAAAGGCTCGGTGTTTTAGGGTTTTCACGTCTCGGGGAATAAATAGGCGAAGGGGCGATGTCGGCGGACCCCCGAGGGGCCCAAACCACCAGGCGGCGCGGTGGGCCCACTGCCGCGCCTGTGGTTTGGCCACCTCGTGGCTCTCCTTCGTCTCTCCTTCGGACTCCGTGTACGTGCTGGAAAAATAGGGACTTGGCCTTTTGTTTCGTGCAATTCCGAGAATATTTCCAGAAGTAACTTTCTGAAACCAAAAACAGCAGAAAACAGGGAACTGGCACTGTGGCATCTTGTTAATAGGTTAGTCCCAGAAAATGCATAAAAGTGATACGAAGTGTATATAAAACATGTAGCAAATGGTATAATATAAGCATGGAACAGCAGAAATTATGGATACGTTGGAGACGTATCAGA